>OZ001650.1:27769780-28347717 GCA_963924145.1 Pyrausta purpuralis
TAAAAACTTATATCATGGAGCGATTGTCTCATGACTCGTTTTAATTGTATAGCAAAATATACGAGGGTCAAACTGAAAGTTCTTAGAACTGGCCACTTATAAACAATATAATAAAAAAAATATTCTAAAATTTGAAAATAGAACTCTTTGCCAATATTACTGAGTATATATTTCATTCATTTGTCATTTGTTTTACGATTTGGCGGCAAATTGAAAATTGTCTGTGTCACGTCAACATGAATTTAACACGAGAAAATTTTCGTGCAATGATTTTTTATGACTTTCGATGTCATTTAAGTCAACAAGAAAGTTATGATAGACTACGATTGGCCTTTCACGATGAAGCCCCATCTCGTGCGACTGTTTACAACTGGTTTAATGAGTTTAAACGTGGTCGCACTAATCTCACTGATGATGTACGTGAGGGACGGCCTTCTACGGCGACGACTGAAAATAACATCTGTGTTGTGCGGCGTATGATAGAGACTGACAAAAGAGTGACCTATCAGCAGATTCGGACAAGCTTAGGCATCGGTATGAGTCAAGTGCACAAAATCCTCCACGAACATTTAGCGGTCAGGAAGCTTTGCGCCCGGTGGATACCTCATAATTTGACTAAGGCTCAAAAACTCCATCGTGTGGATTGGTGCCGTAAAATGATTGAAAGATTTAACGGAGGTGACTCAAATGCTGTGTTCGACATACTAACAGGTGACGAAAGCTGGATTTACTGTTATGATCCTGAAACCAAAAGACAATCTGCTCAGTGGGTGTTTCCTTTCGAGGAGTTGCCAACTAAAGTGAAGAGAGATCGAAGTGCGGGAAAAAAAATGGTGGCCTCGTTCTTTGGAAGGATAGGTCATTTCGCAACAATTGTGTTAGAGGATCAAAAAACAGTTTCTGCAGAATGGTACACTACCAATTGTTTGCCACTTGTCTTGGAAAAAGTTCGACAGAAACGACCTCGCAGTAGGATCCTCCTTCACCACGACAACGCCTCGTCGCACACCGCCAAGCGAACGATCGACTATTTGGCGACATCAAACGTTGAATTACTGGGTCACCCGCCGTATAGCCCCGACCTCGCGCCTTGTGATTTTTATTTATTTCCAAAAATTAAAGAAAAACTTAAAGGAAAGCGGTTTATGAATGCTGAAGAAGCGGTGGCTGCGTATCGCGATGCCATTGAAGAGACCCCTAAGGACGAGTGGGCAAAGTGCTTTTCCCAGTGGTTCCATCGCATGCAGCGGTGTATTGACGTCAATGGACAATATTTTGAAAAGATATAATAAAACTAATAACTGGCTAATGTAATCAGTTTTTGATTTTCTAAGAACTTTCAGTTTGACCCTCGTATGCTGTTTATAAACCCAAGATATATTTTTGCAATAACAATTAAATTGAGATATACTCGAAAGTGGTTCATTAATATCTGAATAGATCCTGATCAGTTATTGACCGGGATCTGCTCAGATATTAATGAAGTAATTACAGATAATGGTAACTTGTAATCTATGCAACTTATTGTCATTTTGACTAAAAGTATTTGGCCACCTTGTCTGCTACAAAATATCTGACGATGAGTGTACGAAGAATGAGTGAGCAGGCGATCGTTACCTGCTGAAACCCATGCCTAGGATGCCGTCGAACTTAGCGGCCACGAAGGCGAGGCCCGGCTCCGACAACGCTTCGGCGAACGTCTGCTTCTGCACCCTGATGCCGCCCACCTGAGTGCCAGTTGGAACATAAGTCAATATGTAAGCTGTTTTGAAAGAGTTTATACGAAACCTTATTCAATGACCTATGAAAAGATACAGACGTACGCAACTTGCACCAGATATGTCAGATTTGGAGTCGGTACAACGCTGTTGTGCCCATGCTGACTTCAATATTCACTAGGTAAATATCGTATAGACTCAACTCACTTGTAAACCAGCCTTCACTATCCTCAGGCATATCCTAGCCAAAATGAAAATATGTATTTCCATTTTTTTTTCCTTTTTTGTGGACAACAATCAATTAAATTAACGGTTTAACCATAAATATTCTAGATTAAAAAATACTCATAATAACGTAACCAGCACCATTGTTTAGGTTTAAAGAATTTATTCTCAAAAAAGATTACAAAATCCACTTACATGAGAAATTATAAATACTAAGCTTATTCTAGGTTACCACTAGTATACGTTTCACGTATAGTATGATTTAAAAGTGATCTATAATGTAATTAAATAGGTGCGACTTGAAACTTTTGGTGCTATCTATTTTTTTAATATGTGATGGAATGCTGTTGTAAAATTTGGCTCCTTCAAAGGTGATACTCTTTTTCCCTACTTTAGTACGTGTTTTAGGCAATACGATTAGACTTGGTCGCCGAAGACTACGTTTAGAAATTTGTGATTTTTTTATGAAGGACACATTTGTTTGGATTGTTTTACCGATGATCTTTCTTATCAAAATACAAGTGGTATAAATGTAAAGTTGTCGGATGTTCATTAATTTTGTCTCCTTGAAAATTTTTGTAGTTGGTGTTAGGTATGGGTATGAGAACAGTGCTTTTATTACTTTATTTTGAGCTCGTTGTAACTCTTTTAATTTTGTTTTGTTTGCGGTGCCCCAAATTTCTATCAAATATAATAAGTGTGATTTAACAAGAGAATTATATATATCGAAACGTTGTTTTCTCGGAATACATTTATTTATACTGCGGAGTGACCCAGTTAGTGATGATAATTTGTTTTTTATATATTCTATCTGTTTATTCCATGTTAAGCAATTGTCCATTCTCAAACCTAGGTATTTTTCACATGTGTTTTGTGCAAGTGGGATGTTATCAATTTTAAGAGGAGCATGAGACAGAATTACTCTATTTTTCGATTTGAAGACCACATAGCATGTTTTTGAGATGTTGATTGTCAACAGATTATACTTAAACCACTCGAATAATATGTTAAGATCCTGTTGCGCCTTTGAAATTAAGTCATCTATATTTGTACCAAAATAGAACAGGCATGTATCGTCCGCGTAAAGAGTTACATGACCATGAAGCCCCAAATTTGCTATGTTGTTTATGTAGATTAGAAAAAGAAGTGGCCCCAATATGGATCCTTGAGGGACGCCAAAGGTGACATGTTGGCTTTTTATTGTTTGTTATTGTCCGCAGATATAATAGTCAGTGTTGATTAAAAATAATTTACACATATTTTTTCGTGTGCTATCCGCCATCGAGTGATAACACGAAAACCCTCACATTTCGACTTGGATATGCTGGAGACTCCTCAAGTACTGAAGTAGCGGTAGGGTGTATGTAAAGTAAAAGGGCCGTGGTACTCACAGTGACATCATCAGTGGAGAGAAATCCAGAGAGGCTGCCGGAGCCGTAGTGGATGGCGAACTCGGTGCCGTTTGCGATGTACGTCTTCGACTTCTTGCTGTCGTATTTATTGTGGAGAACTGCGGAAGCAAGTGGTACATCAGCACTGTATCGTCCACATCACAGAAAAATAGTTTTAATAAAAATAGGTTAGTAACAATCGGTTTCCCACGATCCCGTCGATCAATTTTGCATGCAGCATTTTTCTTGACGTTGATCCTTTTGTACTAATCAACACACGGGATTTAATGCAATGATACACTTATTTATGAGGTAAACATGTTGATCCTATTGATCAGTCGTAATCGTTGCGTATTCGCATCACAAGAAACAAAATTCCAAACTTCGTAACCAAGCCGATTGGTGTGCAGTCTGGCGCATATATTTTTTCATTAGGATGGCAACATTATATGTAGGTAAGTACTGTGCGGTCGTAAATTGAAATCCTTGTAAATGCGATTTCAGAGGGTAATTTCAATGGGCTACCTTTATGTAATTTATCGCCGGTATATTTAACTAATTTGTTACGACATGAAATGACTAGGTACTTTTGCTGTTGATTCACCGCAAATATTTTAATAAAAATAAAATAACAATTTACGAGGGTGAATCAAAAAGTCCTTAGAATGACAATAAAAATACGTGATAACTTAAATAAAATTATTTTATTTTTCAACATAATCTCCTTCTAAATCAATGCATTTAGAATACCGCTTTTCTAACTTTCTTATTCCTTCCAAAAAAAAATCTTTTTCTTGACTATCAAAAAACTCGTCGACGGCAGCCATCACTTCGTCATCATCCTTAAATTTTGTGCCACGGATGTGTTCCTTTAATTTGGGAAATAGATGAAAATCACTAGGGGCTAAGTCCGGAGAATATGGTGGGTGTTCAAGAATTTCGAACCCCGCATTGCGGATTGCCTTGAGCGCCACTTCCGACCGGTGAGCAGGAGCGTTATCGTGAAGAAACAACACGCCCAATGACAGTTTTCCACGACGCTTTTCTTTAACTGCATCTCGCACTTTTGGGATCAAATCTGCATAATACTGTCCAGTAATTGTCTGCCCTTTCGGCAAGTAATCAATAAAAATAATTCCTTCACTATCCCAGAACACAGAGGCCATAACCTTGCCCGCGGTAGGAGCAACCCGAAATTTCTTCATTGGCGGAGAAGATGGCCGTTTCCAAGACATGGTTTGCTTTTTTGTTTCAGGATCGAAATGGTGGACCCATGTTTCATCCATAGTGATAACACGTTGGAAAAATTTATCCGGATCAGACTGTAACATTTCGAGATTCCGCCTTGAAGTTTCCATACGTCGTTTTTTGTTGTCCTCGGTTAACATTCGTGGAACCCACCTTGCTGACACTTTTTTGAAACCCAGTGAATCGGTTAAAATGGATTGAATGCTGCCAAATGATATCTTTAGGATCTCGGCTAAATGTTTTATAGTGATTCTTCTGTCTTCCAAAACTAACTTCTCAACTTTTTTGACATTTTCTTCCGTGACAGAGGTTGAAGGCCGCCCAGAGCGAGGATCATCTTCACAGCTCGTTCTACCTCTTTTAAATTCAGCAACCCAGAAAGCAACAGTAGAATAAGGCAAAGCATTATCTCCTAAAGTTTGCTGGATATCCAAAAAAAATTCTTTCGTTGACATTTTTTTCAAACACAAGTACTTTATGACCGCGCGCAACTCGTTTTTTTCCATTTTCAAAGAACGTTAGGTACACTTCGCACTAAATAATTTATTTGTTGGGAACCGTTCAACTAAATCGAGTGAAACCCCACACAAGTAATAAGTGATGGTCACTCTTTAAAATAAATACTAAACTACCCACAAAAATATTATATTAATTGACACTTCTAAGAACTTTTTGATACACCCTCGTATCTGGTGAAAAAGTTATCTATTTTTAGTATAGGTATCTAATGTTTGATGCTAGGGTTAGTTAGATGTTGGAGTGTAATGTTAGATTGGCGACCCTTCGACCAAAGGCGCGGATGGCTACCGACGAGATAGATAGACGACCTTCTAAAGATCGCAGAATCACACTGGATGCACACAGCTTACGGGCGGGTGTCTGTGGAAAACCGTGGTGAAGGTATTTGTTGAACAGTGCACGTCCTTTTGGCTGATATTGTAACGCTGGTGTTACTCACGGCAAGCGATATTGGTGTAGTGGCACTTCTTGGAGGGCACCCACAGGTTGGAGGAGCCCGTGTCGAACACCACCTTGAACGTCTGCGGCGGGTTGCCGATCGTGATGGGCCCGTAGTATTGCGCCTGCGCATACAACAACAATAACACTCGATCAAGTTATGCTCTCCAAGAGCTTCTGTACTTCAGATTAGATCGCATTTCCTAGATAAGAAAAGATAATCACTTATTGTCTCAAAACTGTGTACAATAGTTGTTAAAAATAAAATAATGTTTCAACAGTTTACCCATTTCGGGCATACAATAATAATAAGGATGCAGTCTAAATGATTAAAATAATAACATAATTTTAGTCAGGAAGAATAATTGTATCGAAGTTTAATTTATGAATTATTTAAATATTCGTTCAGAGTATAAAACATTTTAGAAGTAACCATTTTTTTAGTTTTCTCTTAAAATAGGATTTTCCAGGGATTTAATGCCAAGTGGTAAATGATTAAAAACCCGTATTCCTGTTATTACTATTATCCGTATTCCTATTATTATTGCTCTTTTTGCCGATACCTTGAGGACTTAATACACACATTATGAGCATACTGACTTTCATACAAAAGTGTTCCTTATGTTTTTTTTATAAAAACACAGATTTCTTATATATAAATACATGTCAATGTCAGGAATTCAAATTGTCTAAAAACATTTCTCAAAGTCTCTAATTTATCCATATTAAACATTTTTCGAAGGCATTAGTTTTGCAATATTTATGTACTCTGGACATTAACAGAATTTCCCCAAAATATTATGCCATATGTCAGGAGTGGGTACACGTAACCATAATAAACATTTTTTGCAACATCAATCGAAGTCACCTTGCTCACAATTGTCAAAGCGTAACAATAACCAGATATTTTATTATTTATCTTGTCGATGTGTGACTTCCAATTTAAATTAGTATCTATGTTAACATCTAAAAACCTTATATCCGATACAGTTTCAACATGCTTATCGTCAATATTTAAATCTAATGGTAGGGGAACATAACACAAGTGTTCAACAACTAACGGGAGCAAATTGACATATACTAAAAATAGAAGAGGGCCTAATACGCTACCTTGTGGGACGCCAATACATGTTTTTTGAAATAAGGATTGAACTCTGATGATAGATTTTGTTCTTTTGTCGTATACATCTAATACCGTTGCTTAAGTTCTATCTGTGAGATAAGACTCCATAAGTTTTAGAACAATTCCACGTATTCCTCTTTGTTCAAGCTGTCTTAGAAGTATTTCATGCTTTTTACAGTCAAAAGCCTTTGAAAGGTCTATAAAAAGTCCAATACAAGTTTTTTTCAGGTCGATATCTGTCCAAATATGCTTTAGGATTTAGAATATACCCGACGAAATGTTTTTCCCTTTTTGAAACCTAAACTGATTTGTGTTTAAAATACTGTTTTATTAAGAAATAAAACTAACCTATTATATACAAGGTGTTAAATTAGAATTTTAAAAAAATAAGTATAACTTATATTATCATCCCTGAGTTGGATGTCACTGACCAAAACAACATCCTGTATAAATTTCTCAAATATTTTAGCATCCTAAGCAGCCCGACCGCCGCGTCGACTTTAAGGTAGAGAAGTCTTCCATACTATTTGAAGAACTCGTACAATTTGTACATACATTATTTACGACGAAATCTCATTTTGAGCATATGGCACAGGCACCCAACAGTAGGCTCCGCTCTTTTCTATCTTTAAATCAACGAAATACCACAACACAATGAATCTTAAAATGCTATCATCGTGATCGTGACCAATGAATAACCAGTATAAAATTGAATTAGTATTTTTCGATATAACGCACCACTGATACATGACGCATACATTTAACTCAATTTCCGGCGAATAATTCGAAAATTATGTTCACTTATCGCATTATACTATAAAGCGTAGTTTTTTTTCCTTGGTGCAGTTATTTAATATTGTACAGAAATATAGAAATAACTTTTCGCGTTATTCAAATAAACGAAAGCAAACGGCAGACCGCAACCATAATGAGTCATCATGCCGGCTCCAATTTGTAAAAAAATAAGTAATTGTTTACTGTACAAACAGGAAAAAATTGAAATAATACTGCTTTAAAGATTGTTTGTGGGCACAGTTGTAGAATGTTTCAACAAAAACATTGAGAGCTTTGATAATGAATAATAATAACAATATACATACTTTAGACTTTAGCTATCGTAATGTTCTTTGTCTGAATAATACTGCTTTAAAGATTGTTTGTGGGCACAGTTGTAGAATGTTTCAACAAAAACATTGAGAGCTTTGATAATGAATAATAATAACAATATACATACTTTAGACTTTAGCTATCGTAATGTTCTTTGTCTGAATGCATAGCCTTTTTGTTTGATACTTTTTTCTCACGTCTCTAATCTCTATGTTATCATTGACGTAAACTTGTTCCGCGACTTTTTTCATGTACAATGTTGGGATGCTAATATTCAGACTAGTAAATATTTGTAAAATAAGTTTCCTTTTATTTAATATTGAGAAATACGTATAAAGTCCGTTTTTCTTCGCCAGTCGCATTTTGTAAACCATATTTCTATAACTTTTAAAATAATATCAGTGAATAAAATTTACTATTTGATTTAAAAAGATCTTATTGCTAAACGATGAATAAACCATAGAAGTACTATCCCTTTTCCAAAGGGATAATAATTTTATGGAATAAACTATGTAGCTGGTAAGTTTTGTGTTTATATCTTATTTAAAAAACCGGCCAAGTGCGAGTCGGACTTGCGCACTGAGGGTTCCGTGCCAACTTTAACTGAATTTGTGAATCCATTTACTTTCACTTAGTAAAATGCACAATATTTTGTGGACAGCAAATATAACTTTGTTTTTCGTAGTGTTTGTATGAAGTACAAAGTTATGTTTGCGGTTGTTGAAAATGTGCTATATCGCAAAAACTTCGTTGAAAGTATTTGTTAAGATCTACATTATATAATTTTTTCAAAATTTACACTCGCTTAGTTAGAAGTTAGATGGGGGGGACGCCCATTTTACCACTTTGGAAGCGTCTAGCTATGAAACGTTAGACTTTAAAAGAAAATGGTTTTAGGAACCTCGGTGTCATTTTAAAAGACCTATTTATAGACCCCACGCGTATAGGTTTGAAAAAAAAATTTTTTTTGGTTTTAGTTTCATGTATGGGAGCCCCCCTTAAATGTTAATTTTTTGTTTTTTGTATGAGAATCGTAAAGCGGTTAACAGGATACATACTCATACCAAATTTCAACAGTGTGGTGCTTATAGTTACAGAATAAAATGGCTGTGACATACGGACGGACGGACGGACGGACGGACGGACGGACGGACGGACGGACAGACAGACAGACAGACAGACAGACAGACAGACAGACAGACAGACATGTCATAAAAGTCATAAAGTCATTTAATTAGGCAAATAGGGCCATTGAGGACACTTTTACACATCCCAATATAAACACTACCACAGCTTCAGGACAATTTTGGGCTAGTGCTGAGAAGAAGCTGCTCAACAATCTCAGTCACTATTGTCAATGCCTCTTTTCAAAAGGTTTACAATGTTTGTAGTATTCATGCAAGTCCATACATTATTATCTTTTAAATAATCATCTACGTCAAGATTGTTTACACTATTTGACTAGCAAATAGAAACAAACTTTAAGTGTAGATATACTGCCTGACTTTTAGAGTCTTGGAAAGATAGTGTTTAAAAGTCCTCATCACCTTAATTACATAATTATGGCTATAAAAAGGATAACATTTCAATTATCAAGCTATAATGTCAAAATTATCATTATCACCATTCTGATACAAGTAATTAACAACTCAGGAAGCAGGCAATTACAAGTTAAATAAAAATTATCATTATGAATTGAAGTTTGCAGAAGTAAGACTCAGCAAGATGTGTTTTTGAAGTCTATTTACAAAATATTCAAGTGAAAATTCTATGTTATATTATTTATTTACCTCTCATGTACTGATAACAAAGCAGGTTATCAGTGGCCACTCTGCAGTGCGACCGAACTCAATGACCTCAGAAACGCGCGATAATAATGCTTATTAAGTAGTTGGCCAAACAATAATAAGTATGTGTATTTACAAATAGGTGCTATGAATTTAGCTTAAGCAGTTCAATGTGCCCTTTTTGACGTGTTATGGACGTGATTAGGGGTCACAAGTAACCTGTTTATAAATGCATTACTCAGACTTAAAAAAATTCATTTCCAAGTACAATACGAAACTCAAGACTTAAAATTAGTGCAGCAGTAAAGCAGATATTGAAGGCATATTTCTTTAGATTAAGATTTGTAGTTAGAACTCTGAGAGAAATGTTGCTTATTTTAATTTGAGAACAAAGTACCAATTATATTTTAATACTCTGAAGACTTCTAATATATTTTTCACTAGTGGTCCCCCGCGACTCTGTACGCGCGTTTTGTGTTGGCCCCCCTTCCTTCCCGTCACAGCGTGATATTTTATAGCTTAAAGCCTTCCTCGATAAATAAGCTATCCAACACACAAAAAAAAACAAATCTGTCCAGTAGTTTCTGAGAACAGCGCGTTTAAAAAACTCTTCAGCTGGTTTCGAATGTTTTTAACACTTACAGTGTCATATTTTATATTCATAAAGATAAAATAAGAAACCAAAAATTTGCGCCATACCTTTTTTTTTTTTTTCCTTTATTATTAATTAAACAAGAAACTTAAAACAAACACTAAAAAATACATTGTAATAAACCATGAAGGTTTGTCCACAATGCAATGTTGACAGTAGTTTAACAATAATCATAGTTCTATTTAAGTATTCTATTTAACAAAGTAAATAATAAACGATAAAAAACCAGGTAGGTGCACTCACTGACTATTAGTCAATAACAGAAAGTGTGATTTCAGTTTTGATTTAATATTTTTAGCGTTTAAGTCATCCTTTAAGGTAGATGGTAAATTGTTTATAAAACGAGGCACCAAATACTTTACGGTACGACGGCCGTACACATTACGCGCTTGCAATGTGCGTAAGCTACCTTGGGCCATTGCGCGTGTGAATACAGGGTGATCAATTTTATCGTGATGCTTAAGGTTGAAGAACTGTTCTTTTAAAAGGCTAAATTTGAAACGGAGTTGAACCGGAAGGGCTTTGCAATGTTTGAAAAGGCTCGATTCATCGTTCTGGAATTTTTCCATAAGGGCCTATAATAATACATAAAATTTCGCAAGGTCGGCCTGCCAGCACGTTAGCTCAATTGGTAGAGCGTTTAGCCTGGTTAGCCAAGAAGTTGCTGGCGTTTAGGCGCATAATGTCAAAAGCGCAAAATGACAAATGATCGTAAATTGTCAAAAGCGCACATAGTCAAAAGCGCATAAAGTCAAAGGCGTACAATGTCAAAGGCGCAGGTTGTCAAAAGCGCATTACGTCAAAGGCGCACAATGTCAAAAATCTACTTAAATGTGCTTTTTAGTTTTATTATTAAATAATTCTATTTATTTGTGAATCTGACTCGCATATATTATAAGGAAAATTAAATAAAAAGAGGTTTAATCAAATCAACAAGAAATATTTAACATATTCACTGTTCAACTCGCTTCCAAATAATCAAAGAAAACAATGTGACATTGATTTTGACAAAAAATACAGATATTACTTTAAAAAAATGGAGCAGAACTTGATCACTGTACTTAAATTTATAAAAACAAAACCTACAACTCACCTTGAAAAAGTAATAAAAATTATCAATTATTTATTTTTCTGAAAATTGTGATTACCTATTATAAGAGAAAGTAGAAATTTAATGATATAAAAAGTACTGATTATTAAAAAAATCTGTATGTTATTTGTGTTACTATCTAGGAGGATAGATGTTGACTACTTTGATGATTTAATAGTAAGACAAACGATATTTCGTTTACAAATAAATGTAACTTGTTGATTTGATTAAACCTCTTTTTATTTAATTTTTCTTCTAATAAATGCGAGTCAGATTCACAAATAAATAGAATTATTTAATGATAAAACTAATAAGCCCTTTTAAGTAGATTTTTGACATTATGCGCCTTTAACGTAATGCGCTTTTGACAATCTGCGCCTTTGACATTCTGCGCCTTTGACATTCTACGCCTTTGACTTTATGCGCTTTTAACTATGTGCGCTTTTGACAATTTGCGATCGTTTGTCATTTTGCGCTTTTGACATTATGCGCCTAAACGAGTTGCCGGTTCGAATCCCGCCAGTGCGCAAATTTTTGGTTTCTTATTTCATTTTTATGAATATAAAACTCTTCAGCTTTATAATATTAGTATAGATAAAGTACTTCTTTTGGAAATTATTGACTACAACAAACCTACTGCTGAGTCACTACCACCAATCACATACATTGCTCTGATCCCAAAGTAAGTAGCTAATGCACTTGCGTTATGGAAATCAGACACAATGGTGGTACCACAACATCCACATCCAAGACAATGTAGACAATTATGATTTCTATGTAGATACAACCGGGAATCGAACCAGGGACTAGCTACTACACTTCGGAGGTCATCAAATATACAAGACATACTTATTACTTATTCCTGTCAAATACACAGATATTTAATAATACAGTCGTAAAATGATAAACTTATATGAATAAGGTCATACCAACATGTCTAGCTATTTTTACACAATGCACATAGTTTGCATAAAGGCTGGTATCAACACACAAGAAATTTGGTATTTACATACTTGCAAGACCAATTTAAATACCAGTGGGTATACAAATGTTATTTTAATTAAAGAGTAGCACCTGCCTGATATGATAAGTTACAATTAGCCGATACATATTAGTAAGCTTAACCCAACATTCATAAGGTCTTGTACACAACATTCTCTTAAATTAGTAAATATTGTTATGAGAAGATTTCCAATATCTTTATGTATTCTTTTAACAAACATATTATTTATGTACTTCAAATGTTACATTACATCAGATTATTTTATATAAAATAGATACCTACTTAAGACAATTTAGTTACATTATGACCACAACAAGGTATTTGTTAACACTTTCACGGACAGTACTCCAGACACAATAGAAATTTTATTGTTATCCCACCTATAGGCGGTCACTGTCCGTGAAAGAGTTAATTAATTACAATTAAATCAATTCTTCTACAATTAAAGTTCTAAAGTTCATTACATTGAAACATACAATAACTCATTAAATGAAATGGACATCTTTTACCTGATAATGATGATGATGATTAAATAAAATACATCATGTAAATAAGGTATAGGGAACAGTATACTGATTAGCTTTTCGTTAAATACAAACGTAACTTACATCAAGATAATTGGAGAGCGGCTCAGGAGCGGGCCCGTGCACGGAGAACCTCATCCTCATCGCGCCCAACTCCGTGCCCACCTCATGTAGATGCCGCCGCACTGAACGAATCCGGAATAACGGAATCCTGGACACCAATCACAGACATTAAAAAAAACTTCGCACAGAAAACTACAGTTTCTCAAAAAACAGGATTTTTATGTAACACTTCTGCTATACATCAAAACAAATAGAATATCTTACCTCTGAAATTCAGCTGCGCAGGCGGCAACTAGTAAAAATAGGAGAAATATAACTTTCCCCATGATTTCACTGCAGAATATTACTCTGAAATTAGACAAAAAAATATTAGAAATTGATTTTCAATGCAGTCAAGAAATTTTCACAAGGCATAAACTCACTTTATGAAACTTTACTTTTAATCACGCACGCATAAAATATTTTCAAAGGCAAATTATTTAAATGTTAGCAGCGAGCCAGCGGAAAATATTTGCGATATTTGCCAAACAAAATGACTAATCAAATTACGCGACCGCCGAACACCGGGGCGCAGAAAGAAAAACAGTCTGTCAAAGTGACAGTTTAACTTTTATAAGCCAGGCCTGGCAGTGGGCCTGGCGTTTTATTTTAATAAGCCAATAGTTTTAAAATGAGGGCTACTTTTCTAAGCTTTAATTATACAGGGTTTCAGGAAAAGTCGACCTAGATCCGTTAAGGGCGTGTAGTACACATAATTTCTGAATGATTTCACTATGAAAACCCCCATCCTAAACTAACCGTTTTCGAGATATTCGAGTTTTAATTTTTTTATGAAAATGCCCAATTTTTCGGCTATTGAATTGAATATTTTGTTTTTTTTCATTCTTATGATTATTTTTTTGGTTGTTTACATGAACAATGAGATGTTAAATGACCTCTATGACTAAAATTGCACGTAAGTTAACTAAATAGATCATTGTTGACGATCGAAACTTAAGAAAATAAGTACAAATTATAAAAAAATATTTTTCTTTTCTGAATATCTCCAAAAATTATTACGGCACTTGCTTTGCAGATATGCTTAAAAACATCTACATTTTATCAGCTATCCAACGAGGTATATCATCCTAGGGTTGTATTTAAACTCATAGAAAAAAACATAGTTGAAAAAGTTCAGGTAGTAGGTCTAACGGGTCCCTCGGCTATTGTCCTTCAAGTTAATCCGATGTGTGTCAGCGAGAAAACTTACGATTTATGCAGGTAAGAGTGAGAAAAATGATGTGCAAAAACAAGTTTGGGGATACAACATGCCCAGTGTTTTGTATTTGGTCGTTTGTTTGCTTGCCATCCATTTGAGTCTGCTCATGCGATTCGTCCATGGTAGGTAGGTGCGAATTATTGTACTTTCGGAACTAGGTCGACTTTTCCTGTAACCCTGTATAAGTCTAAAGGGGGAGAGCTCACCGCTCCTAAATCAGCCAATCTGATACCATGACGAAAAGTACACCTCTACTTATCTGTAAAGTACACTAGTTTCCCATAAAATATGTGCTGAGTCCGAATGTAAACGTCTGCCACGGCTAATTCTGCCGAATGGAAGGAAAAAAGTTGATTTCTGGCTCGAAAAAGGGGCCCGATTGTACCCATGACCCATCTGATACCACAATAATAGTGATGACAGCAGATATATTTTTTTTGTGTAGGTGCCTACAGAAAATCAAAGTGCGCCAGTATTTCCATTGCTGAAAATGCTCGACAGTCGATTCCAAAGGTGACCGCCGGAATCCCTAAATTAACCCATCTGATACCACGATGCAACTTATTCCTAGCTACAGATGTGAACCTAGAGATCAGGAAAATAAAACACCTTCTTCGTCACCTTGGCAGACGCGATTAAGTACGAATTTTCGTGAAAGATGATTTGATTCTTTAATTGATAATGATGATGATTACTAAAATCCGGATTTGATGATAGGATGTCATGAAGGGAAAACCCCAAAATTTTAAGGCTCGTATACTCTTTTTGTACTTGGATCTTAATCTTGACATGTCTCTATGTGTGACATCATAATTTTGTAGTGCCGTGCTGATGGTCGAACTCCTGAATGCTTAAAAGTTCAGTGAATATAATACCGGAACCAATGTTGGGTACTGTTTTAATTGTTAGAGAACAGAGTAAACAGCCCTTCCCTAGTCCCCCTACCCTCTGCTAAAATATATTCAAAATCGCAAATAAAATGGACACCAAGCAAAAGCCGGTGAAGTGCGGGTCCGAATCATGCACTAGATTCCCACTGATCATGTAGATTCCGTGGCCAACTTAAAACTGAATTACCACAAAATGTCATATTTTTGACAACATAAATAACTTTTTTTTAGTGTCTTTATATAGACCAAAGTTAGGTACAGTAGAGCGTCGATTATCCGAACTAATTGGGGGGACATGGGTGTTCGGAAAACCGGTATTTTCGGATAATCGAACTAATGTAATTACATATGTATGTACATATGTATATTGATTCAGCCATACGAATTTACACGAATGAATTAAAAACGAAACACAAAACACGCGAGTAGGTACAATAACAAGTGCACGAATTGCGACAAGCGAGCTAAAACTAAAGCGCGGGCGGCGCGCGCGAAACCCGCGCCGCGCGGTCGGAGGTGGGGGTGGGCATTGACCCGCGCCGTTGACGTTCGGATAAGCGGTCGTTCGGTTAAGCGACGTTCGGATAATCGACGCTCCACGTACCTATATTAGCGGTTGATAAACAGGATCTCATTATCAGATCCGGATTGTAATAATCCTGGAACCAAATATCAAGTACCTATGTATTCCAAAATAGTATAAAAAAAAACAAATTTAGTTTCACGAAATTTATGTAAGTAAATAATCACGTCTGCCAAGGTGTTTCGGCAGAAAAAGCTTTGGCAAACTTTAATTTTCCAGATCCTCTATGTTCACACCTATTAACTGAAATAAGTTTAATCGTGGTATCTGAGTTAAATTATGGGTCCCAGCGGTTACCTTTGGAAGCGTTTGCTGAGCACTTCAGGCAGTAGAAATACTGGCAGACTTACATATACTTCTCTAATGCATTCAACAATGTAGACCATGATGTGCTCCTTGCGATTATGTCCCACTTGCGGGTCTCATCTGTAGCACTAAAATGGTTCTCTTCATATCTTCAGGAACGCCACTCAGCACTCAACAGGCTGTTCAGATTGACCAAAAGTTTTCTGATTGGTACAATATCACAACTGGCGTTCCTCAAGGTGGTATTCCCTCTCAGTCTCAGCTCCTCTTTTCCGTTTTAATTAATACTATCACTAACTTAACTGCTCTTATCATCTGTATGCAGACGATCTTCAACTTTACGCTCAGGCAGAGGTGTGCGATATAGGCTCGGCCATATCGGCCCTGAATGGTAACCTCTTTGCCTGTATCGCCGATTGGTCCGAGAAATATCAGTAAACCCGTCCAAATGTCAGGCTATCATTGTTGGCAGTTCACGGCAACTGGCCAAGATCATCGTGGACTCTACTGCTCCAATCTTATTTAATAATGCCGTGATACCATACAGTGAGAGTGTTAAGAACCTGGGGCTGTATATAGACAGCACCCTCAGCTGATCTAAACACGTTGCCGAGGTCAGCAGGAAGGTAACTGCCACTTTATGGGCGCTCTATAAATTCAAAAACTTTCTCCCTCTTCACACGAAAACTCTTCTTGTCCAATCTCTCGCCCTGCCTCTTCTCGACTACGCCAACGTGTGTTGTACGAATATCAGTGAAACCTTTCTTAATAAACTGGATCCTCCTACGGTATTCGTTTCATCTTCGGTCCCCGTAAGTACGACCACATTTCTGCCTACCGTTCCAAGCTTAAAGCTTCCCATCCGTCATCGCAGAGAAATGAGAATCCTATGTACAATCTTCAACATACTTCGTAACCCTCACTCTCCGACCTATATGACACAGCGGTTCAACTATCTGACTTCTACAACTTCTCGCAACCTGCGCTCTTCCCATTTTCTCACTCTTCACACTCCTCTTTACAAGTCCGGCTTTATGTCGGACTCTTTCACCATATCTGCGACTCGGCTTTGGAATTCTCTCCCCATGGAAATCAGAATGTCCTCAACCAAACTTTCTTTTAAGAAGTCTCTCCGCACCCACTATCTTAACCTTGGCGCACTTCAGAATTAACCACAATTTCGTTCACTGCTGTCGGTAATATATTAATAATGTCATCAGTAACTTCACTTCCCTAACTGTAATCATTTTTTTATTAAATATAGTATTCTATGTACGTTCATTAATCCCATGCATTATTTTTTATCTATGTAGTTTTAGTATGTATGTTTATGTTAACGCATTATAAAATATACTTTTTTGATCCCTCTCAGTACTTTTAAATATTCCGCCACTGATTCTCTGCATGTCCCAAGCGGTTGACTGGTAGAGAATGCCATTAACAGTGCAATAAAGTTTAAATAAATATGCTATACAATACCATACTTGTTTTTTTTTATATCAATGCAGCGGCAAGAGCCTGCGTCGGCGCGTGCGATGCAGACTCTACCTTATTTTCCTTATATTTTATCAGCGCGCGCACATATAAACGAAACTCGATGAGTTTGTATGAAGTTACCTTACCTACTTATTCCTGGTACCTAACTACTGTGGACCTGTGGAGTCACATCAGCGGCGTAACGAGGCAAATGGCTGGCTCGAGAATGTGCAGCAAGTAAACCGTTAAACGTATCAATTCCAAATAAGCAATAAGAATAAAATTCCCCGCCCTAAGAAATATTTACTTTGGTTGCGTCAGTAATATCCTATGAATAGTCGATTTCTTTACGAAGTTGTTTGGAAGAGATCTCTTTTAGCTAATAGACCACCTTAGTTGCATTTACTTTAAGCTTATAAATTGTAATTTAATTTGTGTTGTTCAATGAAGCGTTTTATATAACATGGCCGTGGTTATAGGGATCTAGGGACACAAATCAAATAAACAGTAGAATTTACTCGTTTATTTTAAAAGATTTCATTTGTAAAACCATTCAATCTTTTTTATTATTCTTTTGTCAATATACATATCTCAACATAATTTAATTTGCAAGAAGACAAAACAATATTAAATCTAAGAAAAAATAAAAGAACTCAGTGCTGCGATGCGAAAGCGCACTCCGCGGCATACTACGCTAGTAATACTAGAGGTTCAGCGCACTCTCGCTGCAAGTAAGGCACACAACTTTAAGATAGTAAAATGTCCCGCTGTATAGATATTTTTGGTAAAATACCAACACGATACGAATCTAGGACATTTACTCTGTTAAATTGCGTATCAAGTACGTTGCTAATGCAATTTGCAAATAGCTACATACATTAAAATATAATTTCAATATTTTAGTCTACTTACAAGTTGATTACTCTTCTTTACAATTCTGACCGCGTTGCACAGACAAAAAGTCTACCTAGATATTATTTACAAGATCTAAATAAAACCGACATAATTTTAGAAGGACGGCGTAACGATATTGTTTCCACAATTTATCTAAAATTTGTACAGAGATCTTTAAACACTTAAGAATATGTAAAAAAAATAGTTTACCTACTCTAATCTTTTTAAATCTATTAAAACAGAAACGTATAAAATTATATATATATGAAATAGCTACCCGCTATGCATAGCATTGATGTCGTAAAAAATAAATTTGGTCTATTTTAGTATACAAGTTACGGAAATTATATCACATCAAAATAGGATAATAACAATAGAAAAGATAAGCAGCCTCAGGAGTGCACTGAACCCTGATTTACTATGTTATTGGGCCAAAAACTTAGAGGTTATACCAAGATCTGATAAAAAAATAAAGTATGTTTGAGGAGTGTCATCTGATACCTCCATATCTAATAAAATGCTACAAGTTTTGGCATACTTGCTAAGTTCCTGGCTGTCGTCCACATAGACCGGTTTAACGTATACCCTTTTCCATATATTGTAACATTTAGTCGTCCACTTACTCCGCTATGTACAAATCATCAACAATTATATTATTCTAATATCCTTATAACAAAATATATTCTTAAATATATTCTATATTTACAAATATGGTTTCATCATTATATACAAAACAGATTTGCACGTCACTGAAGTAATATATTTTACATATTTATTTCTTTGATTCACAAAAATAGTTACTATTGTATCTTAAAAGTTTGTTGGACACCTGAACGCATCAGTTCTTCACTAAGAGCTCGAACGCGGTGTCCGATATGCGAGCTTCACTAACCAGTAGTTCGCTGAGCCTCATTCGGCGAGAGCAGAGCACACGAGTGCGTACAATCTTCAACAAACTGCATTGGATATTCAGGTGGTCGAGGCTCGTTTCACAGTTGCGGGCCCCGGCAGTTTGGGGTGGTGATGCACTACGGTGTCCTGAGGACATCGCTCGGGCGAGTCGGGCCACAGGGCGGGGCGCTGGGCGGGGCGGGGCGGGGCGGGCTCACCGCAGGAAGTGCGGGTCGTCCTGCGCGGCGGCGCAGTAGAGGCGCGCGTCGCTGGTCAGCAGCCGCACCGAGAACGAGTTCAGCGTCAGCGGCGGGCCCTGCACTATCTCTACGTTGCCCGCGTTCGCCTGGAACCATGGAAATTTTGTTATAAACAAGGTGATAGAATAAACAAAGGTAAGCTATGATAGCAATGGGTTTACACAGACAAAGGTTTGGTTAAATGGGTTTTTCAATACAAATATTGTAAAGAGGAAAGATTTGATTGTTTATATCTTACAAAAAAAACGGGTCATTATTGTTATTAATTATTCGGATCTTTCATTTAGTCGAATCTCTATCTAGAAATCCAAGATAAATTCGGAAGACGTCATCAAATTCGGTGCTTTTAATGCGGTCGACTCGGACGAATCTTGATACTCTCTTCCACCTTTAGCTGTCACTCATAGCGCTATCTCATGATTTCTACGACGCAGTCGGTTCGTCTAGTGCGGATATGTGTGCGAGGCCCCATGACTTCGATTCGTTCAACGCGTTCGGCTTCGGTTACGTATGCGTGTACCTTGAGGGGAATCGCGGTTAAACGACTGGCGATGTAATAAAATATAAAAATTCTCGTGTCACAATGTTCGTTCCCGTACTTCTCCGAAACGGTTTTACCGATTCTTACCAAATTTTATATGCGTATTCAGTAGGTCTGAGAATCGGCAACTATCTAACTTCCTCCTCCCCCCCCCCCTCTTAAGTAATAAGGGTTGTTCACCCTTATTTATTTTTTAAATTTTGGACTTTTTTTTATAATGTGGCATTCAAAAATTTTTACAACCCTAAATTTTTACTTTTTTATTACCAACCCCTTTTTTTACAGCCATTTTTGTAATTTAAGAGCAATACAAAAATCGCTGGGAATGCTTAAGTTTTAAAATTACGGGACTCGTCGGGACGGGGCTGGGGGCGAAACAAAGTTCGCTGGGCCCGCTAGTAATGTATAAACAACACGGTAGCGCGAGTGAGGCCACTGACCAGGAACAGCGTCGCGAGGAACAGGCCGGCGACGTCGGCGCGCTCCCCGGCGGCGCGGCGCAGCAGCTCGTCGGCCGGCGTGGCGCGCGCGGCGAGGGCGCCGGGCGCGGCGAGCGGCCGCAGCGCGCGCGACTACAGGGAGGCTACTGACCAGGAACAGCGTCGCGAGGAACAGGCCGGCGACGTCGGCGCGCTCCCCGGCGGCGCGGCGCAGCAGCTCGTCGGCCGGCGTGGCGCGCGCGGCGAGGGCGCCGGGCGCGGCGAGCGGCCGCAGCGCGCGCGACTACAGGGAGGCTACTGACCAGGAACAGCGTCGCGAGGAACAGGCCGGCGACGTCGGCGCGCTCCCCGGCGGCGCGGCGCAGCAGCTCGTCGGCCGGCGTGGCGCGCGCGGCGAGGGCGCCGGGCGCGGCGAGCGGCCGCAGCGCGCGCGACTACAGGGAGGCTACTGACCAGGAACAGCGTCGCGAGGAACAGGCCGGCGACGTCGGCGCGCTCCCCGGCGGCGCGGCGCAGCAGCTCGTCGGCCGGCGTGGCGCGCGCGGCGAGGGCGCCGGGCGCGGCGAGCGGCCGCAGCGCGCGCGACTACAGGGAGGCTACTGACCAGGAACAGCGTCGCGAGGAACAGGCCGGCGACGTCGGCGCGCTCCCCGGCGGCGCGGCGCAGCAGCTCGTCGGCCGGCGTGGCGCGCGCGGCGAGGGCGCCGGGCGCGGCGAGCGGCCGCAGCGCGCGCGACTACAGGGAGGCTACTGACCAGGAACAGCGTCGCGAGGAACAGGCCGGCGACGTCGGCGCGCTCCCCGGCGGCGCGGCGCAGCAGCTCGTCGGCCGGCGTGGCGCGCGCGGCGAGGGCGCCGGGCGCGGCGAGCGGCCGCAGCGCGCGCGACTACAGGGAGGCTACTGACCAGGAACAGCGTCGCGAGGAACAGGCCGGCGACGTCGGCGCGCTCCCCGGCGGCGCGGCGCAGCAGCTCGTCGGCCGGCGTGGCGCGCGCGGCGAGGGCGCCGGGCGCGGCGAGCGGCCGCAGCGCGCGCGACTACAGGGAGGCTACTGACCAGGAACAGCGTCGCGAGGAACAGGCCGGCGACGTCGGCGCGCTCCCCGGCGGCGCGGCGCAGCAGCTCGTCGGCCGGCGTGGCGCGCGCGGCGAGGGCGCCGGGCGCGGCGAGCGGCCGCAGCGCGCGCGACTACAGGGAGGCTACTGACCAGGAACAGCGTCGCGAGGAACAGGCCGGCGACGTCGGCGCGCTCCCCGGCGGCGCGGCGCAGCAGCTCGTCGGCCGGCGTGGCGCGCGCGGCGAGGGCGCCGGGCGCGGCGAGCGGCCGCAGCGCGCGCGACTACAGGGAGGCTACTGACCAGGAACAGCGTCGCGAGGAACAGGCCGGCGACGTCGGCGCGCTCCCCGGCGGCGCGGCGCAGCAGCTCGTCGGCCGGCGTGGCGCGCGCGGCGAGGGCGCCGGGCGCGGCGAGCGGCCGCAGCGCGCGCGACTACAGGGAGGCTACTGACCAGGAACAGCGTCGCGAGGAACAGGCCGGCGACGTCGGCGCGCTCCCCGGCGGCGCGGCGCAGCAGCTCGTCGGCCGGCGTGGCGCGCGCGGCGAGGGCGCCGGGCGCGGCGAGCGGCCGCAGCGCGCGCGACTACAGGGAGGCTACTGACCAGGAACAGCGTCGCGAGGAACAGGCCGGCGACGTCGGCGCGCTCCCCGGCGGCGCGGCGCAGCAGCTCGTCGGCCGGCGTGGCGCGCGCGGCGAGGGCGCCGGGCGCGGCGAGCGGCCGCAGCGCGCGCGACTACAGGGAGGCTACTGACCAGGAACAGCGTCGCGAGGAACAGGCCGGCGACGTCGGCGCGCTCCCCGGCGGCGCGGCGCAGCAGCTCGTCGGCCGGCGTGGCGCGCGCGGCGAGGGCGCCGGGCGCGGCGAGCGGCCGCAGCGCGCGCGACTACAGGGAGGCTACTGACCAGGAACAGCGTCGCGAGGAACAGGCCGGCGACGTCGGCGCGCTCCCCGGCGGCGCGGCGCAGCAGCTCGTCGGCCGGCGTGGCGCGCGCGGCGAGGGCGCCGGGCGCGGCGAGCGGCCGCAGCGCGCGCGACTACAGGGAGGCTACTGACCAGGAACAGCGTCGCGAGGAACAGGCCGGCGACGTCGGCGCGCTCCCCGGCGGCGCGGCGCAGCAGCTCGTCGGCCGGCGTGGCGCGCGCGGCGAGGGCGCCGGGCGCGGCGAGCGGCCGCAGCGCGCGCGACTACAGGGAGGCTACTGACCAGGAACAGCGTCGCGAGGAACAGGCCGGCGACGTCGGCGCGCTCCCCGGCGGCGCGGCGCAGCAGCTCGTCGGCCGGCGTGGCGCGCGCGGCGAGGGCGCCGGGCGCGGCGAGCGGCCGCAGCGCGCGCGACTACAGGGAGGCTACTGACCAGGAACAGCGTCGCGAGGAACAGGCCGGCGACGTCGGCGCGCTCCCCGGCGGCGCGGCGCAGCAGCTCGTCGGCCGGCGTGGCGCGCGCGGCGAGGGCGCCGGGCGCGGCGAGCGGCCGCAGCGCGCGCGACTACAGGGAGGCTACTGACCAGGAACAGCGTCGCGAGGAACAGGCCGGCGACGTCGGCGCGCTCCCCGGCGGCGCGGCGCAGCAGCTCGTCGGCCGGCGTGGCGCGCGCGGCGAGGGCGCCGGGCGCGGCGAGCGGCCGCAGCGCGCGCGACTACAGGGAGGCTACTGACCAGGAACAGCGTCGCGAGGAACAGGCCGGCGACGTCGGCGCGCTCCCCGGCGGCGCGGCGCAGCAGCTCGTCGGCCGGCGTGGCGCGCGCGGCGAGGGCGCCGGGCGCGGCGAGCGGCCGCAGCGCGCGCGACTACAGGGAGGCTACTGACCAGGAACAGCGTCGCGAGGAACAGGCCGGCGACGTCGGCGCGCTCCCCGGCGGCGCGGCGCAGCAGCTCGTCGGCCGGCGTGGCGCGCGCGGCGAGGGCGCCGGGCGCGGCGAGCGGCCGCAGCACGCGCTGCGCGAGCGCGCGCACGTCGAGCCCGCGCGCCTCCGCCGCCGCCGCGCGCGCCACCACGCCCACCTGCCACGCGGACCACGACTGGAACAACAAAATATAATAGTTTCAAAAACTAAAAAACAACCTTTTTTATTTCTTTATTTCTTCATTCAGCAAACCCTTTCATTGCATATCCATAACATGGGGGTGCATTTTAAATAGCCAATCCGCCATCTTGGATATACGCCATGTTGGATTTAAGTCACGTGACAATTTTTTTTCGCATTGTTGACAGCAAATCATACCCATGATATGAATATCCAATAGCCTGTCCACTATCTTGGAGAGGCCGCTATATTGGATTTTTAATAACGCTTCTTAGCCACTCATGTATAATTGTCATCAGAACTCAGAACGTGTGCAAAATTTCATCCTAATCCATGACCAGGAAATGGATCAAATTAAAATTCCAAGATTTTCTTCCATACATAGTTACAAGTGAAACTAATATAAGCGTATTAAAAACATCAGTCAGTACAAAACCCAATTCCGAAATCAATTTAAATCTTATTTACCCAAACGTTGTCGCTTATAATAATAAAACTGCCTGAATTGAACATTTCCTTTAAACGACTGTAATATGCAATAAACTGTTATCATATTATACGCAAGCTACTAGAAAGGTTAGTGCCAGTCAAACTCGCGTTAGAAAGGTTGCGTATCGTCTACTATTTGTATGTAAGCACTTTTATTGCCCTAAAATTACCTGTAAATATGATAAAGTATATTTTATATTCATAAAGATAAAATAAGAAACCAAAAAATTGCGCACGGGCGGGACTTGAACCAGCAACCTTTTGGATGACCAAGCCAAACGCTCTTACCAATTGAGCTACCGTGCTGTCAGTCCGACCCTGCGAAATTTGTGGTCTCTTATGAAAACGTCAATTGCGTGACGCTTAGCGCCATCTAGCCGTCTGTTTGTGAAACAAATGGCCCAAGCAGTTATTCTTTACAGAATAAATTCAACTTGGAAATTAATGACGCTTCGCTATCTAATGCTTGAGAATGTTTTTAACGGGTCTGCCTTGTTTCGCAGATTTTTTATTGTCATTATTTTATTTGGCATATCATCAAATAGCATAAACTTCCTTTCGCAGAACATCAATTAGCATTCACTCATTTATCAGACGTTCATAACGCATAATCGTGTAAGATAGAATCATCTTTAGGCAGAAATTTAATATCCATAATAGTCTTAAAGCAGAATCATCCTAACGCAGAAAGTTCACAGATAGAATCGTCTTGTGGCATACAATTCGTATATATAGTCATTAATAGGCAGAATTATCCTATCGCAAAAAGTTCACAGTCCGAATCGTCTTTTGGCATATTTTTCATATTTAATATTCTCCTATAAACCTTAATTTCTCTGTGTACCCCAAGTAGTTCTATCTCAGCAATACTAACATACAACATGCATGGCAAATCAAACATGCAGCATGCAAGCAAGCATTCAGCATGCAAGCAAAGCATGCAGCAAGCAAAGCATGCAGCAAGCAAGCAAGCATGCAGCAAGCAAGCATGCAGCATGCAAGCAAGCATGCAACATGCATGGTTTCTGTCACGGCTCCGGCGCTGCGGGGCTCCGGCAGTCCCACGCGAGCTTATCGTCGCAGATGGTTTTCGCTCACCACCGCAGCTCCGGCTTGCTGGCCGGCTTAGCCGGCCAGCCTCAGCCGCGACAACGAGCTTTCAAACCACCTGCTCCTCAGCTCGCGGGCTGCCTCGCCCCTCCGCGCTTACGCGATTTTGAATTGCACTCTAGGGGTGGGGCAAACAAGACTGCGTGGAGTCGGTTTTGCACCGATTCGTTTCTGTCACTAACTTTTGTACTACAACTTAATGAATTTTTAATTAAATTTTAGGGTAAAATATTATTTAAAAGCAATAGCAATATGCGTAGTGAAATTATTCGAAACGAAATTCTGCTTTCTTCATAGTATGCCTAGTCAAATTATGCCAAATAAACATCGTACTTAATAAACATTATGCTTAGCGAAAGTATGCAAAGTAAAATTTTGCCAAAGGTAATTATGCCTTATAAATTTCTGCTATCTTAAAAGTATGCCATTGTAAATTCGGGCATATAAATATTCGACCAAACAATAATTATACTAACAGAAAATTCTGCCTGAATAATATTCGACTAAAGAAAATTATGCCAAGTGTGTTATGCCAAGTGACTTTGGAAGCAAAAAGATTCTGCCAGACAGAGGGAACCCGTTTTTAACACTCACAGTGTCATATTTTATATTCATAAAGATGGAATAAGAAATATAAAAAATTGCGCACGGGCGAATAACTGCTTGGGCCATCTGTTTCACAAACAGACGGCTTTTGATAATCTTGCAGAAAATTTTCATTTTGAATGTTGCTCAATAAGTATCCCCATTCACAAGATTATAATTGTTTGTGTTTATAGATCCTCCGCGGCTACCAAAAAGCGACACATTGACATCTTCCTCGACAAACTGGAACGCCTACTTAACTTATACCTACAGAAGTATGAAAAAAATAAGATAGTGGTCATCGGTGACTTTAACGTTAACACTTTAAAAGATAACAACTATACTAGGCATTATACTGATATCCTAGAAACTATAACATGAAACAGCA
Source organism: Pyrausta purpuralis (assembly GCA_963924145.1). Taxonomy (NCBI): domain Eukaryota; kingdom Metazoa; phylum Arthropoda; class Insecta; order Lepidoptera; family Crambidae; genus Pyrausta; species Pyrausta purpuralis. The sequence goes on from OZ001650.1 coordinate 27,795,867, forward strand.
CATATCGGAAGCTACTAGAAAGGCATCATGTTTGGATCACATTATTAGTAATGTCAAGGAAGCCGAGGGGTTATTGCTCTCTCTATAATATCTGTCCGACCATGATAAAGCGCAGCTTCTCTGTTTTGATATCAAGTTGAAACCAACGCTACCTAAGACCATATTTGCAATAAAAAAATGTTATTCCTCTGAGAACATAAAAATATTTGTAAATTATTTAGAGAGTCTGTATTTTCTTGATTTACAAAATGAAACGAACGCAAACACTGCTTTTAAAAAATTTATGACTGGATATATTTATTATATGGACTATGCTTTCCTAATATTAAAGCAAAGATCAACACAAAACCACATTTATCGTGGATATCCAAGGGCATAAAAAAAAGTTGTGCAACAAACAGATATTTGAGGTATAAATACTACTCCAAAGGGAATCATGATAATAAGTACAAATATCGCAAATACTAGAAGATATTAAAAAAATGTATTTTTGCCGCTAAAAAATGTACAAATACCAAGTTTGTTTTAAAAAGCAAAAATATTTGTAAAGCTTCATGGAAAGTAATACAAAAAGAATTGCACGGTTCTTCATATACCAATAATTATATTAATAAAATTGAAATTAATAGGCATGTAATGGAGGACCCTTTAGAAATAGCGACACTGTTTAATAATTACTTTATTAATTTGACATTTAATTCAAATGATAACTCTGACATTGATTGCAAAAAATATATAATGACATTAAATAATTCCATTTATCTTACACCAGTAAGCGATGATTATGTACAAAAATTAATCTTGACATTAAACAATACAAATTCTGAGGGTTTTGATGGTATATGCACAAAAGTCATAAAAGTATGTAAAGAACAACTAAGCAAGATACTAGCTATTCTCATAAATAAGTCATTAGAAACAGGTACCTTTCCTGATAGACCTAAGCGCTCTGTCGTAAAACCCTTATTTAAAAAAAGGGGGAAATGACAGATCCAAACAATTACCGACCAATTGCTCTGATACCTATTCTGTCGAAGATATTTGAAAAGGTTATGCATAATAAACTAGTATCTTTTTTCGACAAATTTGACATCTTATCTAGAAATCAATACGGTTTCCAAAAAAATAAATCGACAACTCTTGCAACCTTTGACCTAGTAAATAACATATTACAAATTATAAATAATAATGATTATGTAACCGTTCTGTTCTTTGATATGTCAAAGGCATTTGACTTTGTATCACATGATAGGCTAATTATAAAACTAGAAAGCTACGGTATTAGAGGTAATGCCTTAAGCTGGATCAGGACGTACCTACTTAACAGAATGCAATTAGTTGAAATAAGTCAAATAAATAATAAAAATAACACTATCGAAACATACCAATCGGAATTTAAAAATATTAACTCGGGAGTTCCGCAAGGCAGCATATTCTTAGGCCCGCTGCTGTTCTTAGCGTACATAAATGACCTTCCAAAATGCATAAAACATAAGACCATATTATTTGCTGATGACTTATCCGTGATTGTAGCAACGGAAAAAATCAAAGGAATACGTGATCACGATCTTGAAGTAAATAAAACTCTAGGGATTGTGATTGACTGGCTAAATGCAAATAATTTAAAAATAAATATTAACAAAACATTTATATGAACTTTAATAATTTCGGACCAAACTTAAACATACATTATCAAGGACAAATGCTTAAACATGCAGATAGTGTAAGATTTTTAGGTACAGAAATAGATAATAATTTAGACTGGAAGCAAAATGTACATATTGTATGTTCTAAGATTAACAGATTCTCATTTGCGTTATATAAATTAACCAAAGTAGCAAATAAGGCAACAGCTCTCACTGCCTACTTTGCGTATGTTGAATGAGTACTTCGATATGGACTTGTTATCTGGGAAAATAGTACCAATTCGCACAAAGCATTTGTAGCCCAAAAAAAATGCGTTAGAGTAATCTGCGGCGTAGCACCGGATAAATCCTGTAGACCGTTATTTAAGTTACTGAACATGCTGCCATTACCCTGCCTATATATATTCGAGGTGGCTAAATTTGTGAAAAATACCCAAACCAGTTTAAACAGGCTACGGATTTATATACACGGAACACGAGGAACGGCAACAGGCTAGTGTTTGACTTTATACCAAAAAGTGCTCGAATGCATAAAAACACTTGTTGTATGTGTGCACTATAATATTAAATCACAAAGATTAAAAATCAATGACATTTAAATCAATTTATCATATTGTATAATGATAACTAATCTCTTAATAATAATAATAATAAATATATTTTTTTCAATGAATTGTTGATTGTAGACGATAAGAAAGAAATAATAAATAAGAAATAATAGACACTCACAGTGTCATATAAAATATGACACTGTGAGTGTTAAAAACATTCTAAAGGATAAGAAAGAGGTTCAGTATTTGCATGCTATTGACAATGGCTGGATAGGCGCTCATTTACTTAACTGGCATCTTCTGTACACCCTATACAAACGCAAATAAACAATATTTCATTTCATTTCATCATCATCATCATCATTATCAGCCAAAGGACGTCCACTGTTGAACATAGGCCTCCCCCACGACTTTCCACAGCGACCGATTACTAGCGGTCTGCATCCAGTTTGATTCTGCAATATTTATAAAGTCGTCTGTCCATCTTGTTGAAGGACGTCCTACGCTGCGTCTTTGGTCGAAGGGTCTCCAATCTAGAACTTTCCTGCCCCAACGGCCATCAGTTCTTCGCGCTGTGTGACCTGCCCATTGCCACTTGAGCTTACTGATTCTCAAGGCTATGTCCGTTACCGTAGTTCTTCTACGTATCTCCTCATTTCTGATTCGATCACGTAAAGAAACACCCAGCATAGCCTTACAAGTTAGTGTTTTATTACAAAAATGCAACACAATTACCTATATTTTGAATTTTTGGAGTTGTCTTGTTCTCGGACGGGCCGTGGTATTATGAAATCAGCGATAAGTCGGGATTATCGCTATTTTGTACGATGAGCGATACGTGTCGTAAAATTTGGGCATTTTTTAGTACAGGTGGGGTAAATAACCTTTTGTGCAAGTTTAAATGGCACGGACTATAACCATGTTCATTATTCGATACAAAAAATATACATGTGGTCATGTGATCGTGAATGCATAGCTGTAAACGTGACTCTGATGTTGGCGCCACATTTCAAGCATTCACGAGCCCCATTCAAATTGCATATTTAGATTATTATAAAATATTGTAAATGTTAAATATTAAAAAAAAAGTCATTTGTTGATTAATATACTTCCAAGCTAAAGTGTTAAGTTGTTATTAAAATTAGGTCAACGATTCTATTGTAATGGACCTCTATATACTTTAAGAAAGCTACTCTATGACTCTGTTCCGAAATTGATGTCTGATGAGATGGATGTCAATCCATTGACATCCATTAATCAGACGGTGCCATATTTGTGTACTCTTTCAGTTCGCGAGGCGTTATCTACTTCTAAATACAATATCATTGAATAGCTCATAAAGTTTATTAGATTGTTTGAGTTATTATGAATTAGGGGGTTATTGTTTTGTCACTATACAATCGTAATAATATAAATTGCACTTGTTAAAAGCAACCGTGTCAGACGAGGAATGGAACCCGTGTCTTACGCTATCCGGCGCATGTTCGGATATAAAGCAGACGGCAAAATTGGCCGGTATTCGAAACACAAGGAAGAAAAATTGTTACTTTGAATCCAGAGGTGCAATTGTGTAAAGCAATCGTATTCATTTGACAGTTCAAAACGTACGGTATGATCCGTCAAACGGCAAAGAACAAGCGTTTGACAAATCATATTGTACGTTATGAACTGTCTAATGAATACGACTGCTTTACATAATTCCACCTCTGACTGGTGTATTGTCTGGCGCATAGCGACTGAACTCACCGAGTGGTCGAGCGCGTTGAGCGAGGAGTCGTCCCCGCGCGAGGCGTCGGAGTCGCCGAGCGAGCTGCGCTCGAAGAAGCCGTCGTCGTCGCTGTCGCCCTCGCCCGCCCGGACACATAGCGACTGAACTCACCGAGTGGTCGAGCGCGTTGAGCGAGGAGTCGTCCCCGCGCGAGGCGTCGGAGTCGCCGAGCGAGCTGCGCTCGAAGAAGCCGTCGTCGTCGCTGTCGCCCTCGCCCGCCCGGACACATAGCGACTGAACTCACCGAGTGGTCGAGCGCGTTGAGCGAGGAGTCGTCCCCGCGCGAGGCGTCGGAGTCGCCGAGCGAGCTGCGCTCGAAGAAGCCGTCGTCGTCGCTGTCGCCCTCGCCCGCCCGGACACATAGCGACTGAACTCACCGAGTGGTCGAGCGCGTTGAGCGAGGAGTCGTCCCCGCGCGAGGCGTCGGAGTCGCCGAGCGAGCTGCGCTCGAAGAAGCCGTCGTCGTCGCTGTCGCCCTCGCCCGCCCGGACACATAGCGACTGAACTCACCGAGTGGTCGAGCGCGTTGAGCGAGGAGTCGTCCCCGCGCGAGGCGTCGGAGTCGCCGAGCGAGCTGCGCTCGAAGAAGCCGTCGTCGTCGCTGTCGCCCTCGCCCGCCCGGACACATAGCGACTGAACTCACCGAGTGGTCGAGCGCGTTGAGCGAGGAGTCGTCCCCGCGCGAGGCGTCGGAGTCGCCGAGCGAGCTGCGCTCGAAGAAGCCGTCGTCGTCGCTGTCGCCCTCGCCCGCCCGGACACATAGCGACTGAACTCACCGAGTGGTCGAGCGCGTTGAGCGAGGAGTCGTCCCCGCGCGAGGCGTCGGAGTCGCCGAGCGAGCTGCGCTCGAAGAAGCCGTCGTCGTCGCTGTCGCCCTCGCCCGCCCGGACACATAGCGACTGAACTCACCGAGTGGTCGAGCGCGTTGAGCGAGGAGTCGTCCCCGCGCGAGGCGTCGGAGTCGCCGAGCGAGCTGCGCTCGAAGAAGCCGTCGTCGTCGCTGTCGCCCTCGCCCGCCCGGACACATAGCGACTGAACTCACCGAGTGGTCGAGCGCGTTGAGCGAGGAGTCGTCCCCGCGCGAGGCGTCGGAGTCGCCGAGCGAGCTGCGCTCGAAGAAGCCGTCGTCGTCGCTGTCGCCCTCGCCCGCCCGGACACATAGCGACTGAACTCACCGAGTGGTCGAGCGCGTTGAGCGAGGAGTCGTCCCCGCGCGAGGCGTCGGAGTCGCCGAGCGAGCTGCGCTCGAAGAAGCCGTCGTCGTCGCTGTCGCCCTCGCCCGCCCGGACACATAGCGACTGAACTCACCGAGTGGTCGAGCGCGTTGAGCGAGGAGTCGTCCCCGCGCGAGGCGTCGGAGTCGCCGAGCGAGCTGCGCTCGAAGAAGCCGTCGTCGTCGCTGTCGCCCTCGCCCGCCCGGACACATAGCGACTGAACTCACCGAGTGGTCGAGCGCGTTGAGCGAGGAGTCGTCCCCGCGCGAGGCGTCGGAGTCGCCGAGCGAGCTGCGCTCGAAGAAGCCGTCGTCGTCGCTGTCGCCCTCGCCCGCCCGGACACATAGCGACTGAACTCACCGAGTGGTCGAGCGCGTTGAGCGAGGAGTCGTCCCCGCGCGAGGCGTCGGAGTCGCCGAGCGAGCTGCGCTCGAAGAAGCCGTCGTCGTCGCTGTCGCCCTCGCCCGCCCGGACACATAGCGACTGAACTCACCGAGTGGTCGAGCGCGTTGAGCGAGGAGTCGTCCCCGCGCGAGGCGTCGGAGTCGCCGAGCGAGCTGCGCTCGAAGAAGCCGTCGTCGTCGCTGTCGCCCTCGCCCGCCCGGACACATAGCGACTGAACTCACCGAGTGGTCGAGCGCGTTGAGCGAGGAGTCGTCCCCGCGCGAGGCGTCGGAGTCGCCGAGCGAGCTGCGCTCGAAGAAGCCGTCGTCGTCGCTGTCGCCCTCGCCCGCCGCGCCCGGACTCGTCTCCGCCGCCAGCGCCGCAGAGGCCGCCTCGCTCGAGCTCCACCCCGCAAACCCTATAATAAAAACACAATATAGGGTCTAATAAAAAGTACGAACCAAATTCAAGAGAATGGTTGTTGTTTGTGTTTATTAGTTTGAATACAGGATTAATAAAAATATATCTATTTTAATTTATTATAAACTCGACTTTTATTTTTACACCCGTATAACAAAATAAAAACTGTATTTATCAAATAAAATGTCCAGGAATACATAAAATTCAATACAGAGAGTAAAAAATTACGAGCCAAAATGAAGGGGGTGGTAAAAAGTCGCGTCTAGAATACAGGGAAAATAAATAAATAAAAACTTTGAACCTGCAATTTCTGACAAACCGGGTCAACGCTTTTTCCAATCGAGCTACCGTGCCGTCGATTCGACCGCTCGAAATGTTTGGTCTCATATGGATACATCATTACACGTGACATCAGCGCGGCAGCGCCATATACCAAATTTACCAAATGCAACAGTGGGCCAAGTAGTTATTCATTACAGAATAAATTCAACTCGGAAAATGATATAGCTTTCGCTATTCAATAATTTAGAATGTTTTTAACACTCACAGTATTATTTTATATTTTTATAAAATGAAATAATAATGAATATGATGAATATTCTCCTATCGAGTTTCAGTAATCGCGACTCCTCTCGACACAACTAGTCTAGTACGCCGGGGTATCATAGTGACCAGATGTGTTTGCAATACAAAAGTGCACTCTTTGTTCCTTCACTCTCATTAATGCGGTGAGACGGCTCCGACATGACCGGTGAGAGATCAGGCGCAGGACCGACGGCTTAACGTGCGCGCCGAGGCACGAGGGTGTTATCGCCTCCAAATTCCTGACTCCACGCTGTTTCAGAGTATTTTCAAATCAGAAAGACCCAGAAACCGGCGTAAAAAAAGTACGAGCCAAACTCAAGAGGGTAGAAGTCAATCGAGGAGAATAGAATACAGGAAAAATATATTAAAAAAAATATATTTTTTCCACGTATTCTAGACGCGACTCCTTACCACCCCCTTGATTTTGGCTTGTACTTTTTTCACTCCCTGTATTGAATTTTAGGGATTCGTGGGCATTTCATCTGATAAAAACGATTTTTATTTTCTTATACGGGATGCAAAAATAAAATACCAGCTAAATGCAAGGGTGAGGTAAAAAGTTGAGTTTATAATAAAAGAAAAAAATATATTTTTAAATCAGAATAACCCAGAAACCGGCCCGACCCGGGATCTCTTGTGTGACCGAACGAACTAACTACTACACCAACGAGACAGTTAAATAATTACAATTATAGTCAATAATATACTAGGCGAAATACAATAAATTGTGATGAATTATCAAAGAGAAAGAAGGTTTATAATGAATGAGTTATTTTTGTTTTAATTTTTACACAATTTGTATGGAAAAACTTTGTGACTTTGTTGGAATGGAAAAACTAATTTGTTTTGTGTCAAAATTCATAACTAGCATTATTTGCGCGGCTATGTTATAGGGTTTCTATTGAATCAAACTTACCTCCTATGTCTAAATCACTCTCATCAAACCCTCGGAAATCTGCAAATGAAAAGAGAGATCCAAATAAGTACCATTATCTTGATATTTTAACTTGTGGGACTACTGATTTGCAATAAAATTATCTTGTATTATTAATTTACACCATTTTAAATTGCTGCGACTTTAACAGGAATAGAGATTCGTTTCTGACGACCGCTCGAATGTATCACATATATGTCGCTGCTTTAAGGTTTAAAGAAATTTATTCTCACAAGAAATAGTTTCATTTTATTTATATTTTATGGTTATCTTAAGAATGGACCTGTCACTGTCACTGCGCGGTGAGAAAAGTGTGCAAAAGTGAAGTATAGCATAAAAAATATATTTTATTTCTCTGCTGTCTATTGTCTATAGCTAGCCCATTTTCGTCTGGATATCTATTTACGCGAAACCTTGTGTCCAAGATATCTCTGCATGACTTAAAGGTTTCACTGGCAGAAAATGCTCCATTGTACACAATCATTTGTTAAAAAAGTGTATATATACAATATCAGCACGAGTGGTACGTACTTGTCTCGTTGTCTCGCAGCGTGTCCCGGAGCGCGAGCACGCCCGCGCGCCGCGCCCGCACCACGCCCGCGATCCACGCGCTGTCTATTGAGAACTCTGACAGCTTGCGCAGTTTACAACGCACTTCTAAACAAAACACGATAACATTATTTTTAAATACTTTAACCTCGCGGCCGAAACCGAGATTCTTAGATTCGTAACTTTCGACTGAGACGACAATCTTTTTTCCTACAGTCTCATAGTTTGGCAAGAGGCCATATAAAATCAACTTTTATAAAACAAATAGCAACTTACTTCAAAAACAAATTGTTTTAAACAGACTTAAATAAAATCTTGACTTATTAAGGACTCCATTTTAGACAAACAATTTATTTATGGAGTCAGTGCGAACGCGATGACTAATCGTAGAAAGTTATCTTAACATAAAATACATCCCAGCCCCGACCATTATCGTTCTTCTATTATTCCAAAAGTATGAGGCACGAATCCTGAGACAGACACTATGGACACAATTAAAATGACTAATTCGTGCCCGCACAAGAACTCCGTTCCATTTCGCGGTCAGGTCAGCAATGAGCACACAAATTTATCGCGTAGTTTTTACGTGAAGGAGTAACATCTGTACATTCACACATACATCCTCATTAAACTTTCACATTTATAATATCAGTAGCATAAGATCATACGAGTAGGTCATATATTGGAGCTTGCACACTCATTCGTATTCTATACCAGTTTGTTATTCATACAAACAATTTACGAATGCGTATTGGATGCTGAAGTGAGAAAGCGTTACACATGCAAATATAGCCTAGAATGCAAAATTAGCATTTTCATATTCTACTTTTACCAAACAGGAGTTGAACTATAACCTTTATTTCTACAGGGTTACAGTAACATTAATTTGACCTAATCCTTTAAGACCTGGTAGTTTATATCTTTCCTGACTAATTTGACTATGGAATGCCATATCCCAAATTTAATGGTTCTCAAGTTTGTTTGTTGACTCAAGTAACATTTGATGCTTAAGTATTGTTAATTTTTTTAACCAACCTGGTAGTACTTATTCAATGTTTTCATCAAAGAATTTTAATAGTACCCCAGAGTTAAAATCCGTAAATATTTTAACGCACATTTACCGCATAAAAGTAGTATACATTTTTTTAAAATTATATTACAAAGAAAAAATATTTTTTCATTAATAATTACATCGTATCTGAACTAAAAATTTGTTTGAATAAAAATGTATTTTTTAAATAATCTTTACTTAACCACATCGTAATTTATCGATAATGTCCAATACAATACCGGAAACAACAACATTAAACGTCAAAGTGACAGGTGACAGCAAGCTCAAAGCAATTTTTTTCTGCATGAAATGTCATTGCAAAGGCGTAACCTGTGAAATGCCAACTTCCACGTTCTTTTCAGTCTTTTTCATTTAACTCTAAAAATAAAGCGGAAAAAAATCTTTTCATTTAACTCTAAAAATAAAGCGGAAAAAAAACTGAAAAAATGTTCAACGTGTTTAGAATCGCTAAATCTCGAAATGATTTTCGAATTTTCATACCTTTACAAAAATGAAATGTTCAAAATCTTGTAGCTCATCATACTAGTATTAAAATAATAAAGTAACTGATCTTCTACATAAAAAGCAAATACAAAAAAAAAACAAGAAAGGGGGCAAAAGACAATAAATCGGGATTTGTTATAAAATAATATCAAAGGCCAATAACTCGAGAACGGTTTATTTTGGGATATGGGGTTCAATTGTCAAATCAGTCAGAAACAATGGAAAACTATCAAGGATTTAGGTCGACTTAACCAGTAACCCTGTATACAAATTTGAATATATAAAACCAAAGAAATGCAACGGTCACCTTTATTGAGGACGATTTTGAAGCACCCGCCGACCAGGTCATCTGTGCTGAAGTCGTGTCTCCTCTTGCGTTCCTTCCTTGCGGGCTCGAGCTCGGGCAGGGGCGTGCTGGCGCCGAGCGGGCGGGGCGAGGGGGCGGGCGGGGGCGAGGGCGCGGGGTCGGGCGGGGCGGGCGGCAGCGCGGGCGGCGCGGCGGCCTCGATGGCGGCCTGCAGCTCCATGAGCGGGATCGGCCGCAGGCTGCCCGTGGAGTTGCCGAAGCCCTCCAGCTCGTCAACGAGCATGCCGTCCTGGGGAACGAACGAACGAAAAACATTTTAATGGGTTCGATATTTTTTATCAATGTAGGCAGATTAAAACGGTGATGTTGAAGTTCGTTTCTTGCTTGTCTTATATGGTAAACAATCTCGACATTCCTATTTAACAAAATGATAAATTTTAGGGCCAATTTTTAAACTTCAGATAAAACACAACAGACTGATAAAGTATAAAGCGAGAGGTCACAAATGATTGCTGACAAAAGGTAACGTTTTCAAATCATTAAAAAAATTGTCCATAAAATAAGGTAAACAAACCCGTGAGGACTTTTAAATTTACATTCAGATTAATTTATTTTAAAACAAGGTAAACAGAAGGTTTACAAACAACTGAATGTAGAAGGTAATTAATTCTATTCACTTTTATTATTTAAACACTCACTTTTATTGTTAACAATATCCGACTAGCAATAAAAAACGGCTTACAACTCTAATCACCTAACAGCTTTTGATAGTATCTTGAGCGTAAGAGAAGAAAGAAAACACATTAATTCAACTTATTTACGAACACATATACAATGCACAGACATTGTCATTAATTTCAAATTCTGAAACTGGTTGGTAAGGTAAGATAATTTAATTTGTATAAGATTCGTACGCACTGTACCAGCGGGTAGCGTCATACTCTAGCGAGAGGCGGCGGGACATCATTAGAAGCGATGCGTGACGTAAACACAAAACTTTTTATATTTCTACCGACTGCCGCGTTGCAGATCTAGCAGTATTTTAATTGCAATTAACTGTTCTCTTTGCCTTTTGTACTGTTTTTTTTATCCACGAGTCTCAACGTGCACGCGCTCAGTAGTCTATAATTATTTTTTCAACACACTTGCTCAAAACGACGTTATTATTCCACCGATTTTTGGCTCATAATCATAGATATTAAACACGCGTGCTTTTTCATTATATTATTGCACTAGTGCTTTTAGTTTATTAACCCGACCAATTTACATTTGTACCCTAGTACCAAGTCGTAAGTAAGAAGAAGAAGTGATTTAATTTAGTCGGGTTATACAATACTTTTATTTTAGCAACAAACAGCATTTATGCGAAAAATAACGGTATCTACATATTTATTTCAATAAATGGTAAATCCAGATTTATTACTAAAAAATAGCTCAAATTCATTTAACATTTTCTGTGATTTGTATTTTAAACACGAATTATTACATTTTTAATCTTGGCTTTTGGCCGATCTAGTTCGCGCCTAAGCCTTGCGCGCGCATCGGTATCGCGGCAAGAAAAAAAAACAACGCGCCATTTTTCGTAAATAATAATTGTTGGCTGTGACAAAGTTTGGATTAATTATGAAGTTTAATATTAATGAAAATGTCTTCTTCAAGTGACAAAAATGAAGAAAACCTATTATTAACTCCGCCGGACATACGAGGCGAAAAACGCGTGCGAAAGTCTTTGCTATCAAAATCGAGTGAAATGTATTTTTACTGTTTTAATAATTAAAAACTTAGTAAATGAAGAGTCTTGTTTTTTCCTCGCAAGTGTGTTGAAAAACGTCGTATGAAACACGTGTGCCTGTGACCATTATATACGCGGCTTTCTTATGGCGCACTCGCTTTCGCTCGTGCGCACACAATATCGCCTTGTATATAATGGTCAACTTAGCACACTTGTATCATAATGTACTATAAATGGATTGATTTTGTATTTCTGTATATTCTTGGATGAAGTTTACATTTGTAGGTCTTCTGACATTATTTTCTTTGTAGGTTTTAAGTATAAAAATATTCGTTATAGTATGGCTGCTCAAACAATGCAATTTTGCGTTTTCAATTTTTGACATACAATTTATGGAAACAACGTCAAGCTCCAGAAAAGGTTGACGTTTTCATACAGTACTATTTAAGGCTTCGCATTTTCTCTTTAGTACTCAATAAGGTCTTCTTATATTACCTGTAGCCGCCACGAGACGTGGAAGTCTGCGAGCAATCCGACAGGTTCGGCATCGTAGTCCGTGAGCGGCATGTCCGCGGGCGTGAGCTGGCGCGGCTCCAGCTCGACGTAGACGCGCGGCAGCGTGGGCGGCGGGCGCGGCGCGGCCGGCTCGCGCAGCGCGGCGCCGCACGCGGACAGCTCCAGCGGCTCGAACCCGCCGGCCACCGACGCGCGCCGGCGCCGCCGCCCGCCCGGCGTCAGGGGCTCCGCTTCCGTCTCGTTTGAACTACGTTCTATTTCTCTGTTCGACAAAGAGTGGATAAAAGATTATCGACGCAATGTAGTGGAACAAAGATAGTAGAGAACGTTTATCTGACTACGAAAGATCTGTTTTCTTTAATATTGACACGTCATTAGCGCAGATTTGAAATTTATGAAATTAATTTGCTTTAAATTTCCGCAAAGCGACGCCGGCGCAGGCAACTGACAACACGAATCGTCACCGCGTTAAGAATTAGTTAAGGCAAATGCAGAATGCACCACCCGCCCTCCCTCAATACGCATGCGGCACAGCTGATGCAATTATTAGTACCCAACACAACATGCAAAAAACCTCAATGCGTTTCGCCACTACACGTGGCATCCTCAGAGACAGGAGATGTTGTCGCCTCGGCGGAGCGGCCTGAACTTATACTAAACGCAGTGACAGTTCGTGTTGTTAGTTGCCTGCGCCGGCGTCGCTTAGCGGAAATTTAAAGCAAAATAGTTTTATGAATTTCAACACAATAATAGATTTCCGCAAAATAACGCCTGATTTCATTAATTATTAGAGTAGATGTCAGCAGGAAATGAAATGAATGTTTATTTGCGTTTGGAAAAGAGTACTTTTAGGTCGTTATTATTTTTATTTATTTCAGCTTTCCCAGCCATCTATGAATAGCATGCAAATACATTTTTTTTGTTAGAACATAGTGACTATAATAACATTAAACGACCCGAATTTACGGTCGCAACGACAGCACGGTAGCTCAATTGGAAGAGCGCATAAAACTGGTTAGCCAGAAAGATTCAGGTGAAGTACCAACTGTGCGCAAAAAAATATAAAATATGACACTGTGAGTGTTAAAAACATTCTAAACAGTTAGTTTACTTTTCGCATATGGCTTATTCCTGGTCTTTTTCCGCTTCATTATTTATTAATACTTTATTGCACAACCAAAATTTGTACAAAAGGTGCACTTAGCGCCAAACGGCAATCTCTACCTGTCATACCTTGAGGCTAAGCAGCAATTATTGTCCTTTTTCCTTATATTTTTTCCTCTATTATATATCAAGCAATGTTTGCAAGAGAGTTGTGAAAATGTACATCTGGAGTATAGCATTCCATGGATGTGAAACGCGGACTTTTAACTAAGTAAACTAGCGGCTGATAACGATCAAATAAGATATCCTATGACCAATGAAGTACTCACTGCGTGCTCTGGTGCAGCGAGTCGCTGACAGACAGCACGTGCTGGTAGAGGAAGTCGACCTTGCGGCCGTACACGCTGGCGGAGTGCTGCAGCAGGAGCGCCAGCTCCGCGAAGTTGGGCGGCGCCGGCAACGCCTCGCCCTCGCCCTCGTCCTCGCTCTCGCCCGCCTCGAGCGCGTGCAGGCCCGCCTCCGTCAGGTACTCCTCCAACAACTGAACGGAGCACACACGTCACAACTTATTGGCTGTCCTGTCTTTCATATCATATTTTGAGTACAATATGCAGTTAATATAAATCCTTTAAATATCCTTCGGACATTCCCACACATCGCCATCTAGTCCCAAGGTAAGCTACTCAAATTATTATTATTATTATTAAAACAAAATCCACAGCTCTCAAAATTACAGTTTTACATGTGTCTTAATACTAAATATACAAACAAATATATAAACAAATATATAAACAAATACCATATAAGTGAGTGTGACTGATGTCGTCAACCTTTCTATGTAACCAATTACAATTATCATATGTGTACGTGTGTATGTGTACGCGTGTGTGTGTGTGTGTGTGTGTGTGTGTGTGTGTGTGTGTGTGTGTGTGTGTGTGTGTGTGTGTGTGTGTGTGTTCTAGGAGTCAGATTGCGTAAGTTCAAGCACACGTTTTTTAAATGTTCTTTTACTTAGGTGAAATGGATCTACTGAGTGAAAATGTTTGTTATATGATCGCAATATGCGGCAAACAATGGAATTTTTTGCATAAATCGTTCGCGTGAAAGGTACAGAGAATAGAGTAGATACTGTGTGTCGAGTCCGGATTGACGGCGCATGTAATTTTAAGAACAGCGATGTCAGGTCAGTGGAGTCTATCGAACCGCTACATACATCGTACAAAAAAGACATATCCAAAACAGTGCGCCTGCTTTCAAGAGGTACCACCCGGTGATAGTTACACGACTCCTTACAATCCTTAAATTTTTTAAATGTTCTATAATTTGAATGCTTCGTAAATTTCTTTTGTATTAATTCGATCTTTTCCCTGTATACCAGATAATGAGGATTCCAAATTACACTGCAATATTCTAGGATACTCCGCACATATGCATAATATAATACTTTCAAGCAGTGAGTATCTGAAAATGGTTTGCTTACGCGAAGTATGAATCCCAGGTTTTTAAAAGCCTTGTTGACAGATACAGTTACGTGATCAGCAAATGTCAACTTAGAGTCTAAGTATATTCCGAGATCCTTCGTTACCTTATCTCGCTTCAATTTAAGGTTATTCAAATTATAATCAAAGTTTAAATACTTATTTTTACGTGTGAAGGATAGAACAGTGCACTTATCTGAGTTAACGCCTATACGATTTTGCTTGTAATAATAATAGAGTCTATCCAAGTCGTCTTGAAGTTTCAAGCAATCATTAATATCATGTATAGTCATATAATTTTTTGTGTCGTCGGCATACATAAGATATTTTGCATGTTTAAAACATTGATCGATATCATAGAGATATGCTACGTATAGGAGCGGTCCGAGAATCGATCCCTGAAGGACACCGGAAGGTACTCCGACTAAGTCTGACTTATAACCTCCGATGACAACCATCTGACTACGATTGCGTAAGTAAGAATCAGTCCATCTCAACAAACTTCCATTTACACCGAGCTCACAAAGTTTCCTCAATAGAATAACATGATCTACGCGCTCAAAAGCTTTTTCAAAATCTGTGTAAATAGCATCCACCTGGTTACCACCATCCATTCCGCGGAGAACATCATTTGTAAATACTGCTAGGTTTGTATTAGTAGATCTCCCTCTAATGAAACCGTGTTGTTGCGACGGCACAGAACGACACTCTATGGGATAAAGGTGATTATGGACAACCCTTTCTAACAATTTACTTAATTTATTTAATATTGATATCGGGCGGTAATTAGTGATCAATGTTCTTAAACCTTTTTTAGGAACCGGTACAATAAGAGCAGTTTTCCATATAGTTGGACAATATCCTTCACTCAAACAACGATTAAAAATTAAGACCAAAGGAGTGGCCAGTGACTAAGCACACCTTTTATAGAAAATAGGGGGAATACCATCACTGCCAGGACCCTTTGTATCGTCAAGATTTTGTAATAATTTCAATATATACGAGTGAGATACCTCAATATTATTTAGCGTGAGTGTGTTGGCGACATTATTAGGATCGAAAGATAGGTAACTAGCAGAAGGCTGAGTAAAATTTTTATGGAAGAATTCGTTAAATGCAGAGAAAATATCCTTTTCACCTTCCAAAATCCTACCACGAAAATTCATCGTATTAGGGTAGTTGGAGGAAGTATTTCTTTTAGACTTTATGTATTTCCAAAAAAAATTAGGATTATTTTTTATATTAATTTCTGAGTTACATATAAAAGTTTTATAACAACTATCTTGAAGTACTTTTTGCCTTTGTCTTAAGATGGAGAATGACAAATAGTCGATGGGATTCTTATGCCGTTTATATTGCTTGTGTATTTTATTTTTCTCATTGATAACTTTAATTAACCTTTCCATATAGTTGGACAATATCCTTCAATCCTTGGACAATTATTTGACATGACATTGACATATTATTTTGGTAAACAAGGGCTCCGAAATAAAAGTGTTTTAAAAATAGTAATTGTAAAGAATATGCAACTAAAATGGACACAAGTTATCTATATTATATAAATATTCAGTAATAATGTTTGTGAGTGAATAGACAAATAGGACAATGTGTAATTATAATAGTTATGTATAGTGACATTGACATATTATTTTGGTAAACAAGAGCTCCGAAATAAAAGTGTTTTAAAAATAGTAATTGTGAAGAATCTGCAACTAAAATGGACACAAGTTATCTATATAATATAAACATTCAGTTATAATGTTTTTGAGTGAAAAGACTAATGTGTAATTATAATAATTGGTGACGGCGATCAATGACACTTAATTTCATACACTGTTTGGTTTAGCGGCTAAGAGTTGCGGTACAAGTTCACGAAACACCCGGCTTCAAATCCTCGGGCCGAATTCTCTTTTTGTGAAACTCTTACTAGAAACAATCAACAAATTACTATTTACGATGTCTCAAAATATTGTTTCTTCTAATAAAAACGCAACAGTGCCGAAGATAGTAGTCTGTTTTAAATGTAAGACACGAGTTGGACTAAAGGATACTTTATTGTGCGTCGCATGTAATAATAGATTTCATTATGATTGTGCTGGTTGCTCAGAAAAATTGTATCAAATAATGAAACCGGAATCAAAGAAGAAATGGAGATGTAACTCATGCGCAGGCAAGCAAAAAAATCAAACCCACATTTCACCATCAAAAAATATAACGTTACGAAATAAAACTAGTGTCCCACATACACAAAAAATAAAAGAATTCTCCGATATTGAAGAGTCTATCAATTTGACAGACGAGTCATTCGGGTCTCCAGAGGAAATCTTTCTACGTACACTGACACCCAAAGAAACAGAGGTTTCGGATAATAAATCGAACGGTGACAACATGTTTTCAAAAAGCTACGAATTTGCAGACAAAAACACTCAGCAAATACAAGAACTAAATAAGAAAACCGATGAGCTCACCTCCAAACTTACGAAGAACCAAGAGGTACTAGATAATATGAACTTGGAAAACATTAATTTGAAAAAAGAAGTTATAAAACTGACAGACAAAATAAAATATTTGGAAACAATTTGCCGCATTTCACCTTCAGAAAATCATGCAAGTTCAAATAACTTATGTGCCACTCCAGTGATTGCAGTTAGTAACGGTGACAAGGTACATACTGACCTAAGACCAGTTCGTACTGATGAAAAAGAACCGAAAACTATTTTCTTAAAAAAACAAATTATTCGATTAGAACAGGAAATAGTAAAAGCGCGACGTGAAATCGACAATATGAATACACAACTTTCAGAATTGAAAACCAAATTGCTTAATGGAGATAAGGATATATGCAAAAGAAAGAATATACATGTCCAGACTAATGCAAGCAAACCAGCAGAGGGAACGAGTAATAGATTATGCATTATATCCAGCAATAAGAAGTATAAAGTTCTTCGAAACATATCCAGTGATAACACATTTAATGATTTTAAGTAC
This sequence comes from Pyrausta purpuralis, assembly GCA_963924145.1. Classification (NCBI taxonomy): domain Eukaryota; kingdom Metazoa; phylum Arthropoda; class Insecta; order Lepidoptera; family Crambidae; genus Pyrausta; species Pyrausta purpuralis. The sequence goes on from OZ001650.1 coordinate 27,813,598, forward strand.
TGTCACTATTTAACACCAAATGTTGGCATTGAGGTTTTAATGAAGGATATTAATAAGAAGTTAAAAGGATATACTAAGCAAGATTTTTGCATTATTATTATTGGTGACACGGATTTTCAGATATCGCAAGATTACAGAACTTTAGTATCTTCTATTAACAAAAAATTGCAAGAGATTAGTCACACAAACATCATATTGGTCGCACCTACGTATGTGTGTGGCAAACCATTATATAATTACAGAGTAGAGGTTTTTAACGAATTACTTTGTCATGATATATTAACTCAACGGTGTGGCTACCTCATTGATTCCAATAGGGAGTTAACATTTGAAATGTTCTCTAAATTTTCAGGAATTATATTGAATAGTGGAGTAAAAATAATACTTAGGAATGTATCTGAATTGATCACAGCCATAAAAATGCAAGATAAGTTTGATGTAACTTATGATACAAGCTGTACTCAAAAGGCTAACACTATTGAAGAGGACCAGTTTTTTCGTGAAACATAATAACTTAAATGTTCTTCATCAAAATATCTCAGGACTTATAAGTAAAAGCGATGAACTACTGATACATTTAGATGATTTTGAGAGACAGCAAAAGATTATTGATATTATATGTGTAACCGAACATAACATGACACCTGAAATTGAAGAATATTTAACTTTGCCAAATTTCATATTAGCAACAAGTTTTTCAAGGGATAAGAAAAGAGGCGGAGCATGTATTCTAGTTCGGAAAGGACTTAAATTTAAAATATTAGATAACATAAAAACACTTTCTGTTAAATGTATTACGGAATGTTGTGGCATAGAACTTCCTGAACATAATATGATAATAATATGTTTATATAGAAACCCCTGGAAAGATAAAAATAGGCTTGATATCTTTCATGAAACTCTTGAAAACATTCTTAGGTTTGTACGTAAATTCAAAGACAAAAAGCTTATTATTGGTGGTGATTTTAATATAGATATACTAGAAGATACACCTAAAAGCCGTGATTTCAAATTTCACTTATTACAACATAAATTAAATCTTGCAATCAAACAACCAACAAGAGTGGCTAGTGGAACTTGTCTCGATAATTTTGTACATAACATAGGAGGCTCTAAGGGTGAAGTAGTTGAAACAGCATTATCGGATCATACTGCACAGATTTTGACATGTCCGGTTGAGAGAATATGCAAATTAAAATCATGGTTTATTAAACGTAGGGACATTAACCGAGAAAATAAGGATTTATTTAAAAAACACATTGAAAGCCTAACTTTCTATGATATTTTGACTACTGATGATCCTAATATGGCTTATGACGCATTCATTGATATTTTTAAGTGTTTGTACGATCTTTGTTTTCCATATAATTAAAAAAACAACACAAAAAAAACAAAAATGGATGACGCGAGGATTAAAGACTTGCTGTCGGAAGAAAAGAGAGTATCTTTGGCGTAGTAGATTAACTAATGATAATGAAAGTAAAATTAAACTAAAGGAATATTCTACTAGACTTAAAAAGATAATAAGACTTACTCAACATGCTCAAAATGCTTACTATATAAATACATCAAAAAATAAATCAAGAGCAACATGGTCCGTTATTAATAAAATAAAATGTGAAATGCCGAAAGAACCAATATTTAAGATAAAAATTAATGGTAAATATGTAACTAATGCTAAAGATATTGCCAATTTATTTAATAATTTTTTTATTGATAACTTAAAAAATAATAATAATTCAAGAAAAACCGATATTAAAATAGATAGTAATAATTTAGAGTCTCTATTCCTGGGCCCCACTACACCTGATGAAATTTACAATACAATAAAGTCATTACGAAATACAAGCAGTGTTGGCTATGATGGTATAAGTACAGAGGTAATAAAGCATATTGGTAGGTCAATTGCATTACCATTGAGTCATATTATTAATGTATGTTTTACTACAGGTATTTATCCAGACAGGTTGAAAATAGCTGTAGTTAAACCTTTATTCAAAAAAGGAGATAAAAGCATTATTAATAATTATAGACCGATAGCTTTGCTGCCAGTGTTTTCAAAAGTTTTTGAAAGGACTATATATAACAGGCTTTATAACTTTTTGGAAAAACATTCTATTCTGATCAAAGAACAAAAAGGATTTCGCAAGAACACATCAATTAATATTGCAATTTATGACCTAGTAAAAAGGGTGATACATAGTCTAGACAGGGGGGTGCCATCATGTGCAGTATACATGGATATGACGAAGGCATTTGATCACGTAGACCATGAGGTATTATTGGTGAAATTAAACAGGTATGGTATTCGTGGTAATGCCCTTAATCTTATTGGATCATATCTTCAAAATAGAAAGCAGTGCACTGAATTGACTCAAATTTGTATGTCATCAAAATTTGAAGAAAAATATGCATCACAGCACAGAGTGGTGAAATGTGGTGTGCCGCAGGGAAGTGTATTGGGCCCTTTGTTATTTATTATCTACATAAATGATATTGTTAAATCTAGTCTGCATCCAATGATTCTCTTTGCTGATGATAGTACTGTTTTTATTGAATGTAATAGTAGGGAAAATTATGAACAAGATATAAACATTACTCTAAACAACATTATCAAATGGTTGATATCTAACAATTTGAAAGTAAATTTGGAAAAGACTTTGATTATGCAATTCTCTCAAAGGATGACTAACCCGGTACTATCAATAAATTATGAAAATGATAAAATTTATGAAACGAATTCCACTAAATTCCTAGGTATTTATATTGACAGTAATATGGCGTGGAACTCTCATTCAATGAAGGTGTGTAAAAAGTTGTACAGTTTTTCTTATGCTTTATATAAATTGACAAAAATAGCAGATCGAAGCACAGTTTTAACGGCATATCACGCATTTGTATCATCTACACTGCGTTATGGTATAGTGTTTTGGGGGAATTCAAAACATAAAGAAACCTTATTTGTCGCCCAGAAGCAGTGCATTCGATCAATTTGCAATCTAAAACGTATAGAAAGTTGTGAGCCATATTTTAGAACTTTAAAATTGCTAACCTTGCCATGTTTGTATATACTGGAATGTTGCGTTTTTGTTAAGAGTAATCCGGACTTGTTTCCATTAGTTGAGACACCTAACCGACCCCTTCGCCCAAGAAGACCCCTAATTCGCACTAACTTATGTAAAACTGCACTCATGAAAAACAGTGTCATTGAAATGGCACCAAAAATATTTAATAAACTACCAGAAATGATAAAGAATAGAACATTTAGACATTTCAAAATTAAGTTGACTGAGTTTCTCATTAAAAAATGCTATTATACTGTTAATGAATACCTTTTAGACCCAGATATAGATGATTAAATGTATAATGTATATGTTGATTCAATAGATATAATTTAATTTTGATTAAATTTGTATAATCAAAATAGATTAAGTAACGATAATAATAGAATGTTTATAATTTAGTTTTAGTTTAAACTGAAAATGTAAATACCTACTTCATATGCCTGAAAAGGTGAAGCATAGAGTTCGCATTTAAACAACCCACAACCTTTGTATGTACCTATGTTTATGAAGGAATAAATGATTATGATTATGATTATGATTATGATTAACGCTCGACTATACCATTCCGGATAGCGCTGTGTACTGGAGCTAAATATCTGAGGGACGTACTCTATAATCATCCTATCTAAAATAGAGTAAAAGTTTTTGATCATATCTTCCACGTTGCAGTTCTGCAACACCGACATCCAGTCCACATCACCCAGTTCCATATTGATAGAAGTATAATCGGCTTTTCTAAAAAGGTATTTTTTGGTACACGATCCTTTTAATGGCGGTATAATTATGTCACAAGCATCAATATCAAGAGGAGGGTGAGGTCCATCCACTCTGACTACAGGAGTTGAAGAGACCCTAATATCTAAGTTAAGGTTAGAAAAAAATAAATCCAATGTATTGTTATGCGGATTAACAAATGAGTTAAACTGTCTAAGACCGCAAAAAGATGTCAATTGGATCAAGCTTTTAGCAGAATCTTGTAGGTCAGTTGTGCCTTTCTTCAAAAACTCGGGCTTACCAGATGTCCATCTAATGTTTGGTAAATTAAAATCGCCACAAATGATAAAATTGTCATTTGTGTTGGCATCAATGACCTCCCGCAACAAATCCATGAATTTACCTGAGCGCGTAGGAATCATGTCATCGGGCGGTATGTAAACAATGCAGATATGCAAATCACGCCGCTGACTGGTGCCCAGTTTACGCGCAGGAATAGTCAGCCACATAGACTCAAGAACGGTTCGCTCCCACTCCGGCCGCGGACGAGCCTGCAACCTCGGTGCGCACAGTGCCATCAGTCCCCCACCGAGTGAACCACGATCGCGACGGAACACGTCATACTTAGCAAAGTCGTCATAATTAACAAAGCTTGTGTTATGGGTGCCAGACAACGGATATAATACTTAAATACTTTTTGTTTGTAAATACATACATGATATACATAGAAAACACCCTGACCAATACAAACAGACATGTTCATGCACACAAATGTTTGTATTGTGCGGGGATCGAGCCCGCACCCGCTGCGTAGTAGGCGATTTCTCGACCACTACACCAGATGAGTCGTCAAACTTTTAACTTTTGTTCACTGTTAAAATTAATTGAATAGGCTGTTACTGTTACTGATGACACATCATCGCTTACCATCAGGTGAGATTGTGGCCAAATGTCTGCCTATATAATTATAAAAAATAAAGTGTAGGTCAAGTGCTCCTTGCGCTCATTAGTGAGTAAATTTACTATTTTTATAATTTGTCTCAGTACGAGTAAGTGAACTGAATGTAAGTGTTGTTCATGACACTAAACTTCTTCTAAAACTAAAACCTAACTTCTAAGCCTACTTGGGGACACTATTATTATTTATAGCGGTCCCCCGCGACTGCGTCCGCGCATTTTGAGATTGCTCTCTCATCTCCTGTCGCAATGTGATGTTGTATACATCTAACACAGATTTTTTTTTAAATTGGTTAAGGAGTTCCTGAGATTAGCGCATTTATACATAACAACCAAATATTTAAATGAATTTAAAACAAACATGCATATAATTATTTTACAAGTTTCCCGATTATTCAGCCAGAATCTTACGCAGTTTGTTCTTACATATACACATCCAGAGGAAGTGTATTCCACAGCCATGTAGCCGTTACTGTTAACGACTTAAGAGTCGATTTTACCAAGATCAGATAAGGAATATCCGTCGAATACAATACAAAACGCCTAATTCAAAAACGTCGCCTATTTGTCAGCAATCATTTACGTAAATGCATTTTTAAAATCGATCGTTGTATACTTATGCGGTCGGATAAGTATTATCTGAAGTTGGTAAAATTGACTCTTAGACTGATAAGAGGAGCGATGAGCCGGAATGACTAGCCGGAGATCTTCGAAAGAACGGTCGTGGGATTGACATAAGAAAGAGAACATATCCTTAAGATAAGAAAGTGATAAGGGGTTATAGAGAATACCGTACAGAACTCAAAGTGTTCGAGAATTTCGACGTTGTCGAATGGGAAGCCAGTTGCGCTCTGTAGCTGAAATATGGTCATATTTGCGACGGCCAAAGATAAATCTAATACAGCTGTTGACAAGACGTTCAAGCTTGTCGGTGAGTGCCTCAGTGATGTTGATACAGCAAGAGTCCGCGTAACCGCGTAATAGGGATGATGAGAAGAAGCTTCGTGTTACACGGAAGAAAAAACATCTCTATTTTTCGTTTTTTTTTTTCATATTTTAATGATAAAGGTTCATAATCACTGACTTTGAGAAAGATATATCTTGCCCTTGTTATATTATCTTTCTTTCTTCAACCCCATTTTTTACTTGTGTGAGATGATAATGCATTATCAAGCAGAAACATTTAGAAAACTGTAGTTGTGGAATTTAATATTGCTATTAAAAAGAGGTGCTCGTAGCGCAGTGGTAGCAGCGCTTTGGTAGTGATACCCAAGTGAAGCAACCTATGGCGCGGTCGTGGTTGGATGGGTAACCATTCCAACCATATAAGTGACGTACATCACGGGCATCTCCGTGCTTCGGAAGACACTTTAAGCCGTTGGTCACAGCTAATATCGGTTGATATTAGTCGTTAAGCCTAGTCAGAGGCCTTATGGGTGGCTTGATAAAATCTATAAGCAGGGTTAGTCGCTTGCCTTGCAAACACCCCTCCACCACCCCGCACTGAGCCCGCGTGGTAGAGTATGGCTCAAACTACTTCATAGTTGAGGTAAGGTCTTTGCCCAGCAGTGGGATGTTACAGGCTAACTTTACTTTTATAAAAATAATAATATAAATAGAAATTATGAACTTATCATAACATGAAAGGCTTCTCATATTGCATCACATGAATTGGATACTGTGTAACTATATTCACATAAAACGATTTAAAGGCAGTAAGTTTCCTCAGCTGGCTGGTAATAATAGCATGAAACCAAAATCACCAAATACCAATCCAACGTAATTATGTATTGAGATCCTTGTGGCTTGCACACCTGTACTCAAAATCGGCGAACAAACACCTACACCCATTGTTTATAAAGCATTTACACAGCGTCATAGGTCATTGCACTTTGTTGCTGAAATCGTTATTGTAAAGTAGGTAACAAATAAGTTTCTTAGCATAAAAAAATACTTAAAAAAAAACTATCCATCTATAGAATGTAGCATTTATTCTGTGCCATTTTTGTTTTAAATCACACATCTGATAATATTTCATACTCCAAGGTTCAATCTATTAAATTATGTTTGTGAAGCTGATAAAAAATGCAAGTGAAAATCTTTATCATTATCATTCTGTGTAAAGTTTGCAGATAACTTTAATGCATATGTTTGCTTTTGTATGTGGAAGAGATGGCTCAAGGCTATGACAGGCCTGAAAGTGAAACATTTACTAACATCTAAATTATTTTTGTCCTATAAAGGAGTAGTGTAGGTATGTTAGTCTACAAATTTGCATGTTAAAGTGGCAATGACTCCTAATTATCAACTTGTATAGATACATACTAAATTTTGATTAGAGTTGAAAATTATGTAGCCAGCTAAGCAGCAGCTACTGGATTAATTGAAATCATTTATTTCAGAAACAGTTTCCATACATTCTTAACCTAATACCAACTACATATAAAGAAATAAAAGTAAAGCCACACTAAAGATGAAAGATGGATGCTCAGTAAGCAGTGACAGGGCTGTTTATCCTCTCTGCAATAGCCCTCAGGAAAGTGTTGGTGCTGCTCTGGTGGTTGATAAATAATTGTATATGTTTTTATGTTTACTTATACTTATAATATAATGAAGAGCAAAGACTAGCTTGTTTCAAAAAAGTTAGGGATCCGTAAGAAAACTTAAATCATGTAAACAAAGGCGTGTAAGGAAAATCTTTAGATCGCCCCTGCTGCCTAACTACGACCATAGACTAAAGTGATTTTCTACAGCTTCATAGAGGACATCAATATTTACAAAAAATATGCAATATTAGCGCCGGTACAAAGTAAGCCACAGATTTCATTCGTCGGCATTCATTCTTATCCAAATAAATTATGTCGTATCCAAGGCTATATTAGTACCTGTAAATTACTTTTTGTATTATTACAATCAAACATACCATTACAAAGTTCACATGAGAATAATATTTAAAGTTAATGCACAAGGCTTTGCGCCCTAAGACGCTAGCGTCTTGACGTCTCGCGGTACAGTTTGAGATTATCAAAAAGCCGAGGACTTGACCTGGAGGTGGAAACTGGAAGGGAATAAGTCATCTCATATCTATAGTAAACTCAAAAAATATTTTCCGAACTGAAACTGATGTTGGTACTGAATAAACCTTTTTTTTCTTTCATTGGCAACCGAGTGGCTACAGTTGGATAGTTCCTAAATGAATGCTTCAATCGAAGTACTTCAGCAATCTAGTTCCTTCACAGACAGTTGCATGGCTCGGCTCGCGTGATTTTCGCGACAATTTAAGATAATGTTTAAGATAGCGCAAGCAGAAATGTTCTTTAACAACTTTGCAATTAGAAAATAGAAAGCTATTTAATAAGAATAGATCTCACTACTTTACACATCTAGTTCATTGAGTTCAGTAGTTCTACTATCACAAAATTACTTACTACTTCACATTCATCCGGCTCAATTGTTAAATTTAAATTGAGCTTAATGGATGTGAAGAAGTTAAGTGATATTGTGATAGAAGAACTATTGAACTAAATGAACTAGATGTGTGAAGTAGTGAGATCTATTCTTATCTTATTAAATAGCTCCCTCTCTCTCTCTAGACCATTGAGTTCAGTAGTTCTACTATCTCAAAACTACTCACTTCTTCACATTCATCCAGGTCAATTGTTAAATTAAAATTGAATTTAATGAATGTGAAGATGTGAGTGATATTGTGATAGAAAAACTACTGAACTAAATGATCTAATTGAGTGATACATATTTTGGGCTTCTACTGAACTATATCAGTCATATCAATTCAGTGAACGATTTTGTGCATGTTTACTTGGCCCAAACTGATTTTGTCAATAGAAAATAGAAGCATAGACGCTGTTAACATGCAGACTATAGGTACTATATTTTGATAGGTATAGAAATAAAGCTCATAGCTCAAGTAGGTACGTACGACGCGCGCTTGCGTCAGCCGCAATGGTCGCTCTCTTAGCCTCTCAAAGAGGTACTATCTAGATCGCCGCTTAACTTCCTCAAGATCCAAAATCACTTGAACCAAGCGTCGACTTTTGCTTGTAGAGATGTCCGTTTTTGTGTAATGTGCGCAAGAGATTGTCATCGTGCAAGTGGTTAGGCTGCAGAGACTCCGACCGTTATTACCATGAAAATAGGAACGCGTGTTGCGTTGAAACATTTTACGGGAAATAATAATTATACAATATTGACGGCCTCTGTGGTGTAGTGGCTAAGCACGCTGGGTTTCAGGACGTCGCCGCTCTGAGGTCCCTGGTTCGATGCTCGGTCGGGTCAATATAGAAATCAAAATTTTCTCTATTGTCTCGGTTCTGTGTGTTGTGATACCACTGTTGTGTCTGATTTCCATTACACAAGTGCATTTAGCTACTTACTTTGGGATCAGAGCAATGTATGTGATTGGTGTCCAATATTTATTTAAGTATACTTTATAGTGACTAGGAAACACTAATTATTTGGTGTAAAATTTATAAATCATGCTTGTAGTATTATGCCTGTAATTAGTGGAATAATACTGCATATTCATGTTACTGGAGGTGGGTGTCAATATTTACAACACAGTTGTTTTAAAAACTATTGCATTTATTATCATGCATATTTTGTATTGTACAGTTGTTTTCTATTCCGAATAAACTTTTATTTATTCAATACTACTTAACCATATTGAAAATAACTAACTAAATAACTCTAGAAGGAAGAAGTCTGATTACAGGTTCTTGAATTTATAGTATAATTTAAAGAAAGTACCTTTTCTATACCATTTTATATCCGACTTCTATTAAAGTATGAGCAAAATCTACAACATTTACTGGAAAAGAAATACTATTTCAATAGATGCCAGACGGTCACTACATTAGGAACACATTTTCCATGAACATAATCAAGTGGGAAATGGTAATCTGTCAACATAACATACTATAAATATGTTTGATGCATTGTGTCTTACACTGGTCCCCTGAATTGAGGTTAGTTTATGCAACAAGGAACACAAAACAGTAAATAGTTAAAAGAAGATGACATCAGACAACCATATAAGGTTTTGATTAGAATAATATGATTATTATGATTATCACTTTAGCTATGCATTGAGGGCAATAATGCAGAGTGATTGTTTAGACAATTTTGGTGGTAATTTCAACCATGCTTACAGGTAAGTTAATGTGGGAAGCGGTAAGCTTCAGGGCTGCAGGCACTCACCGCGCTGAGGTCCGTGTCGAAGCTGCGGCGGACGTCGCTGATCGGTTTCATCAGCTCCGCCACGATTTCTTCTAATCTTTGTGAATTCATGCTCCACCGTTTCTCTCGCCGGGACAAAATGCGATCCCTGAAAATAGAGTCTAATTGTTGATAACATTACTGACGAAAGACGCGGGCACAACTGAAGCTGAAATACTGAAATAAACAGTGGCGCGAAACTTTCTGTCAACGACCCATTTTTGATTTGTATCAAAAATTTCTAAATTCACATATTACAGAAGAGTTATGAATAGTAAAGCTATTACCTTTGCCTGTCTAAGCAGTCGGCGTCCATTTTACAAACATAAAATCGCGTGAGGAGGAAAAACGTAATAACAACGGTGGCCATTTATTTATGTTTTCGTGAAGGACATTCCATGGTTCGCCGTTCGCTGTCAAACGTTCGTGCTCGCTTCGGTCGGTGTTCGCGATTGTGTAAGGGTTACCTGTGAAGCGGATGCAGCTAGTCTATGAAATGTGCTAATTTAACCAAAATCTGTGTTTTAAGTACAATAATTCATGTATTCCGTGTCCATTTATTATAATTACTTGATTGCAATACGAAAATATTGTTTTTCAAATTAAATTTTACGAAGAGAATTATTATATTAGCTCAATATTCCATCCATTGACCAGAAAGATTTTACGTTCATTCATTCATCACACATATGACGTCAAATCCGTAATGTGATGTGACAAGAGTGACATTTGAGAAAAAAATGTTTACATGGCGGCGGGTGATGTGATGCAAGTTTCTCTAAAAATTGTGGAAATACAAATATTTTGACTGAGTTAACTGCATTTCAGTTTTTCAGACATTCTTACGTGACGTGTTTTCTGTATTGATAAGTGTTGGTACTACCATCAACATGGGAATGTCGCGTTGTTATTCTTTGATGAAATGCTTGCTGATACTTTTCAACATCATATTTTTGGTGAGAATCTAATTTGTCACACAGAAATTGCATGGCGAAGATGTTCCTTTGTATTAATGTAGAGCTAGTTCCATAACTCGTAAGTACCAACAAACTCTAACTATACTTTCACAAATCAAACACTAATTAGAGCCTCTCTCCATAACAGTCAAAGCTGAAGAATGTAATGGTATGCTATTGTCAAATAGAAACAAAACTAACTACACTAACTAACTAAACTAACTCATATTATTTGCACTAATGGTATTTTGAACGATTTTAATAGGATGGTAATCCGGCATCATATGATCCCCATTTTCTGACAAAAGATCCTCATAAACAGCCATAAGATCTCATAATCAGCCATAGCAACAATGGGCAACATATAGTATGCAACAATTACTCACTTATCTATCTGTACTTAAGGTTTCGCTCCTGGTATTAATAAAACAAACAGTTATGGAAAGGTTAATTTTGTTAGCTTCAATAAAAAGGACTAATCCATTTGATCTGTATGTGTGTGATATTGTTATAATTGGATAAAATATGAGTATGGTGATCTAAGAAGGCTTCCAAACATGTGCATTTTTTTTTAAATACATGTGTCTGTATACATATTTATATGTTTGTCTCAAGATTTCCCAATAAAAGAGAAGTAATTGTGAGTTTTTTTTACTGTAATGAGGTATATTTTAATTAAGGGTACAATGAAAATTTCATTAAAATCAGTCTAGTAGTTTTTGAGAAATGAGTAATAGCTAAAAAACATTAAATATATATTTTTTAAAGAATTAACACCTCAACACCTATGCGGTTGCATGCAACCGCATAACAATAGAATTTCTACTGTTTCTTGTTAACATATGCTTAAGGATTAAACTGCCTTTTTTTAAAAAGGTTCAATATAATGCATGCTTTTTTTAGGAAAAAAATATATTTGCATGCAAATAATGCATCCATATTCTGTTTAGGAGTTTTGAAGTTGGTGCATGATAAGTGTAGACCGCTGATGTAGCTCTAAAAGATCTTTTAATACTAGTAGGTATTTTGGTAAATAATAAATGTAGTGCTATTCCAATGTGCAATGAGCTATTAATGTAATTTTTTGTCAAAATTCATTAAGTAGATTAAGCATCAAGGATTAATGTACTTCCACTCATTTTTACAAACTTTTACTTTTAAACTATTAGCCAGAGGATATTAGGATTTAAATATAAATACCTACACATTTAACGGGCCAAGAATTATTGACCTATAATCAAGTTTTGCCTTTGTTTTTTTTTACTGGATTGATTCTGTCAAAACAAAATAATGTTAACTATGTAATGTTCGATGAAATAATCAATCAAACTTATAAATTACCTAGCTAAAAGGTTATCAATTTGGGGGCAGTTTAAAACTAAGGTAAATTAAAATCTTGTGAATTCAGTGCGTGGGCGCCGGCGCGTGCGGTTTCGCCGCTTGGGCGCTGTGGGACGGCGGCGCGAACGAGGCTCCGGCGGCGCGCGCCGGGCTGTGCGCCCTGCTGGCGTGGGCGGGCGCGCTGACGCTCGGCGCCCTGGCGGCGCTGGCGGGCGCCGTCCGCGGCTCGGGCGCGCTGCTGGCCGCCGCCGTGGCGCTGCTCGCGCTCACCGCGGTCGCCGAGGCCGCCGCCGTGTGGTGGGGCGCCGCGCACCTGCCGCAGCTGCGCCTGGCTTTGCTGCAGCGGCTCGAGCACACCGTCAGGACTGATTACGGAGTGCTGCACGCTCGCACACAGCTCGTCGACGCTATACAACATGGGGTGAGATTCTATGTCGTTAGTGGTATAGCCACACTTCAATAGGATTTTTGATAAAGAATAACATTGATAGAGGCCGGGTTCGATCCATGGGGTGAGCCAAAAGTATGTGCCTGGTTTTTTATTTTTTAGATATTCTTAGGGTAGCCCGGAGTCAGGAAGTTGGTGGTATTTCACCATTGTGCCTCAGAAAGCACCTAAAGCTGTTGGTCCTGCGCCTAATGTCTCTCCAGTCGTGTCATATTGCAGTCCCATTGGGCTATGAGGGTAAAAGGAATAGAGATTGCAGCTGTTTTACGTACAAACCTGTGCACTATAGTCTATACTTTAATATGTCCCGCACAGTCGGTTAGTCATTGTGAATGGGCACCATTGTCGAAATCGGCTAGGGACTGGGGGACTATTAGTGTGACGTATATAAGCTGTTTTACTTTTTTAACTATAATCGATAGTATTGCTGTTTGTCGATAGTCTTGTACCAAATCAAGCTATCGTTAGACTACCTGCCTTCACCACGCTACATCTGAATAACTTGGCTGGCATTTGATTGATTCCAGCTGGAGTGCTGCGGCGCGAACGACCCGCGCGACTGGCAGAGCTCGGCGTGGGCGCACGCCGCCGTGACCTCGCCCCCCGCGCCGCTCGACCTGTCCGTGTCCGCGCCCGCCGCCTACTACTACGTGCCGCCATCTTGCTGCGCTGTAAGTATTCGCTGTAGTGCTGTAATGCTGCGCGGCTGCCATCTTCATTTATCACTTCATCACTGACACTGAGCAAGGAAAAGTCATCATCATCATCACCATTAGCAAAGGATGTTCACTGCCGAACATAGGCCCCCTACGGCTTTCGCGGTCTGTATCCATTTGAGAGGTTTTTGCCAATACTCGCCACGCTTGGCAGGCGGGTTGGCGAGCGCAGAGGCGCAGCCCCTTGTAGCTGTGAGGCTGCTATCTGTCACAGTCCCAATTTTAGCTGCATCTTACATGGTGATGGTTATATTCTCGCGCCAGAGCCTCGTCGGTAGAAACAGAACGCACCACGTGAAGTTTAGGTTGGCTTCGAGCTTTAGGTCTTGGTCAAGCTCCCTTTCGTCCCAGGGAAAAGTCAAAAATAAACTGTATTGACACGGTGACATGCTTGACAGGTCCATCCATTTTTACAGTAACGGTGTTAGTATTAATCACTATATTGATGTGAAGGTGCTGTCACTTGGCAAAACATAACTATGGGTGTTAGATAAGTTTACGTTTTCATCTTGTGCCATCTTCCTCTTTAAACACTTAATTATTCTTTGAGGTTGTCGAGAAGAGATCGCTAAAGTCACGCGCTGTCACGAATTATGCTGAGAGGGGATTTTTTCGAGACAAGTACTGATTATATTCAATTGGAATGTTTTTTTTTCTTTCTTTTTTGTACTTTGCGTCGAATAAAGTCATTTCATTTTCATTTCTAATAGTGATGAGATCGCCAAATTGTACATTTCCAATGACGAATTTGTGTCTGACCTTTGTTGTGCCGTGTAATAAAGAGTTAATATCTTTTGGATGGAAATATGCTATGGATAGTTTATTTATGGAATCTTTTTCATGTCGAAGTCGCAGTTTTGGTTGGAATCATACTTCCGTGTTGTTATTGCTCGGGCTGGATCTGAAGCCCGATGCGGAAGGATTTTACGTGCTGTAATTTTGTTTTTAACCGACTTCAAAAAAGGAGGAGGTTATCAATTCGACTGTATGTTTTTTTTTATGTATGTTACCTCATATCTCAGGGATCTTGGTGTAATCGACGGAAACTCTCAAAGTTTAAAGGCACGTATAGTGTTTCTTTACTAGAATCTTAATGTTGACGTGTTGTTACGTCTGATAGTCAACATCTTGTGGGGCTGAGCTGATGGTGGAACTCCTTAACGCTTAAGAGTTCAGTAATTATAATTACGGACCTTATGATAGGTAATTTGTAGCTTCTTAAAAAATAGAATCATAAGGTGCAACCCCCCCCCCCCCCCCCCTCTTATGTAATCACTAAAAATGAAGAAATAAAATAAACTTTTAAAAAAAAGTAAAAACCGACTTCAAAACCAAAATGCACTAAAAAGTCTTAAATAAACTCTTCACCATTGAAAGGAATGGATCCGTTTTAGGCAAACAATTTCTTTTTGGAGTCGGTGCCATCACTTTGACCATCAAGCATCAACTATCACAGCATTTTTTATTTATAGTTTGACTCTGCTGGATGTATTCGTCAAATTTTGATGTAGCAGTTGACTGGTTGTTTACGGATTATGGTTTGAGGCATTAAGTCCGCCTATTTTATTTATTAAAAAAAAAATAGCTTGTAAAGTCCCACTGCTGGACTAAGATCTTATCTCAAGTATGAGGTAATGAGCCACGCATTACCATATGAGGCTAGAACGAATTGATGGGTGTTTGTATGGCAGCGACTAACTTTGTTGTCAAATGTCATCAAGCCGCATAAGGTCTCTGACTAGGCTTTACGTGTATTGGTCTGGGCGTTTTCTATGTATATCATGTAATAATAATAGTAATAAACACGCAGGGCAGCTTGTGGCGAGCTGTTGGGCAGTAGCGACCCCACGTACCTGATTGCTCCTGGGAGAACCCCTGTTCTTCATCTCTGTCTTGCCTTCACTGGCCGGGCAGAGTGTACGCTGACGAGGGACAAGATCTCCCACCTCTTGCTTGCCTTCATTGGCTGGTTTGAGTGGAGACTCGCTAGAGCAGCGATGCTCGGGGGAAGGAAGTGTGCCAGTAAGATGCTTGTAGGGATCTTGAACGAATACCGGAATTGTCCTGAGAGCCGTGGTACACATCTCCACTCCCCTAGCACCCCTCAACTGGTGTTGCCCCCTTGTTGTCTACGTCACTTAGTGCTAGCAACTAATTTGGGGGGCCCATCGACTGAGTGTGCAAGTCACCCCCTGCCATTTTATCCGTGTGAGAAACATACGTCAGGCAGGGGCCATAGTTCTTCCATAGTCCAAGTTACCCGGTCCACCTAACACCCACACCCATAACTCAGTATCTTTTTGTCCATATCTCGCAATAGTCCTACACAAACCAGGGGTTGTCCTTGGGTGCACTTGTATAGTGCATACAGGGATAATCGTCTGTTTGTGTCACACAACTTTTAGATTAATGCTGTCAAACGGGCCTCTGCGTGTTGGCTTCGGCCCCATGTACGCCTTCCAAAGGTCCGGGACCCTGTGGTCCCGAGATAGGAAACTGACCAACATAATAATAATAATAAAGCCCTTTATGTTCCGTGATTTTTCACTGTTGATTGCTGCTTTAGTTTTAAATAATTTCCCGTATCACGGTGTGCCTTTCGGCAAAGGCCTCCTCCAACTCTTTCCACTGCTGTCTGTCTGCTGCCACTCTTGTCCAGAGAGGCCCCAAAGTCATTTTAAGGTCATCCTCCCATCTTACTGGTTTACGACCTCTAGTCCTAACGCCATCTCCTGGGAACCACAATGACACTTTTTGCTCCATTTTTCCTTTTGGCAGCGAAGCATATGTCCGGTCCATCTCCACTTGAGCCGATCGATACGTGACAGTATGTCCTTTAATTTTGTTTTGTGCCTTATGTCTATACTTCTGACTTTGTCTAATAGCTTCAGTCCTAGCATACTCCTTTCCATGCTTTTTTGGCATCTTTCGAGCTTCTCCCTATGGTGTTTTGTAAGGGCCCAGGTTTCACACCCATATGTGATGCAGGGTAGGATACAAGTGTCAAAAGTCTTCTTCTTAATCTTCATGTTCAGTTCCTTGCTTTTCATGATTTCTTTTAATGCCCAATACCGTTTCCATCCGTTCGCAATTCTTTTGTTTATTTCCTTGGACATTTGATCTTTTGGTGATATTACTTGTCCCAGATATACATACTCCTGCACATATTCGATTTTTTCTCCATTGTTGGTTATGTCTGTAGGTATTGAGTTTGTCATCATTTTGGTTTTACTGAGGTTAATTTCTAGACCTATTTCTCTGCTTCTGTCTACTAATGTTTGTATCATTGATTCAAGTATTGCTGGGTCCTCTTCTAAAATAACCAGATCATCAGCAAATCTTAGATGACTTAATTTAGTTCCGTTTATGTTTAGCCCTAGATTTTCCCAGTCTAGTTTTCTGAACATTTGTTCAAGCACCGCTGTAAATAGCTTTGATGAGAGTGGGTCGCCTTGCCTGACGTCTCTTTCGATTGGAAAAACTTTTCCTACGGATTCCAACTTGATACTGGCCTTGCTTTCTCTGTAGATATTTTTGATGATATTTACATATGTGTTTTGGATCCCCTGGCTTTTTAGGCTTTGCCATACATATTCGTGTTGTAAGCTGACAAACGCCTTGGAATAATCTATGAAGGCCAGGTGAATGGGTTTATTGTATTCATTATATTTTTGTATGAGCTGTTTAATTGTATGTATATGATCGATTGTACTGTATATCATGTGTGTATTTACAAACAAAAAGTATTTAAGTATTATATCTGTTGTCTGGCACCCATAACACAAGTTTTGAGTAGCTTATTTTAGGACTAGATGGCGATGTGAGGAAATGTCCAAAGGATATTTATATTTACGACTAATGCCAAATGTCCAAAGGATATTTATATTTACGACTAATGCGACCGATATTAATCGGGAACAACGGCTTAACGTGTCTTCCGAAGCTCGGAGGTGTTCGTGATATACGTCATTTATACAAAAAGTCATTAAAAGTTCTGCTATTCATCGATAGATGGATAAACTAAAAAGTATCACCGCTGGAGTTGGGGGTTAGGTTATTTTCGGAATTTTTGGATTCGGTCTCCACGCTCAAGGCCCTCGGTAGAAGCTTTCCAATAGCTTAAAATGTTTTTTTTTTTATTTTCCCTGTATTTAATACGCCACTCTTTACCACCCGTTTCGGCTCGTACTCCATTTCCGATACAAGGTGTAAAAAAAAAGTATCCAAACTCGATCGTGCCGTAGGTTGATTAACTTCGGTACGACTGCCGAAGCGCTGCCACGAGCACCTCGAATGCAATAAGTGTTGTGTTGTCCTTCCAGACGGAGGACGCGCACGCATGCGAGTCGGCGCGGCGCGTGGCGGCCGCGTCGAGCGGCGCGCTCGGGCTGCACTCGGCGGCGTGCGGGCCGCGCGTGCTGGCCGCGCTGGGGCGGGCCGCGCGGGCCCCGCTGGCGGCCGGCGCCGCGCTGCTCGCCGCGCACGCGCTCGCGCTCGTGCTCGCCGCCGCGCTCGCCGTGCGCGCGCGCCCCGAACACCGGTACAAGGCGTAAGTCACCACTCGACCTGTGCGATGTTAACCACTATCATAGGAACGCCCCTTGATTCACAATTATAAACTACGTTTTGAGACTACTTCCGATACTTTACCTTGGTTGGTATTCTAGGGAAAATTTCCTCGGTAAAATATCATGCCAAAGATGGTCGCATCCCTCACTCGTCGATAGCCCAGGTCTTTGCGAACTAATTAAAAGGAAAATCATGCTATGTCCAATACTTGGCTGCTTAGATGAAGCCCTATAACTTAGAAAATGCACGAAAATTGAGCAATAAAGAAATCAACAATTTCTAATAGTTATTTTTGTACGACTAGTTAATGATAGTGCAAAATTTGCACTGCAAATATCAACTTTAAAATAAGTGGTCATTTGATGTGTGTGGCCTGCAGACAATGAAAATGATACGAATTTTATTGAGTACTGTAAGTTTTGAAAATTTAATTTTTAAAATGCCTCTCACTCAAAGAAGGGAGGAATGTGCGACTCACTTTGGGAGAGTATTTTATCGATTAAATTTCCTTAAAATATACAGGTAAAGTATCGAAAATATGACCCAAAACATACTGTATAATCCAGCATTTTAATCTCTGCGTACCCTAGACAAATCTGCTTGATTTTCTATGAGTCTATGAATGGAACGAGGATTTTTTATTTTACTTTTTATACAAAAAAATAAATATTTTCTCTATTAAATAATATGGATTATCGACCATTCTATCTACGCAGATGTGACCGAGAACGATCTAACATTATGGCCGCCAACATTCAGTCAAGAGCTACAGTATAATCTACCTGTATATTTCCACAATTTTAAAGGGTCATGAAAACCGTTCCTATTTGCACCATCCAACCAAATCATACTAATCCCAATGGCCTTATATCTCGTGTTCTCTTCCTGTGTCCCTTTCCACAATCTGTCTGCTTCAACATTCAGTGCGTCACTCCCGACATTTCCCTAGTCAAAAGTCTGTAGCGTATAAACATGGATTTGTTGGGAGTGCGTCTTCTACATCCCGATCCTGGAAGACCCCAGGAGTTCGAAACGTGATGATGTGAACCAAGTAATGTATTCCACTGAAGATATAATAGTAGTATCTATTCATTGCATCAGGCACGTTTCGCATTATTTTGTGGAAGGATTCCCCTTTTATTTTTAACTGCATTTTCCAAGTCGCAGTAACCTTATAGTATCATGGGCTTGACCTCGACAGTGGTTAACATTTCAAAAATATTTTTTAATGTATGTGCCCCACCGCTAAAGTGTTCCCAGTCATGTATGTTCGCCAGCTAGCGTGTAGCGAATCTAACACAAGGGGAAAAGTTAACAATATGATTTACACTGCAAAATATTACATTTCTTTATTGTATTTTCTTCATTAGTAAATTGAAATTACCAATACAACTTATATATCTTAATATGAAAACTATGACAGCTATTAATTGCACAAAAGTTTTTTCATCTATTATTATTAAGCTACTTTAAATAACCAATCACCATGACGTAGTTGTGCCATAATTTTTCTTTAATATTAAAAATAGTCTAAACTTTGTTAACTTCTAAATATACAGTGTGTCCGGGATAGGTATAGCGATATTGGGGGTACGTATTGAAAAGAGAATTTACAAAAACTTTTATTAATGAAACACTACCGAAAACTTGAAAATAAAAATCGCTTTTCCATACTAAAACCATCGAGGTAGGTAAGATTTTACTATGGAAAAGCGATTTTAATTTTCAAGTTTTCTGTATTGTTTCATTAATAAAAGTTTTTGTAAATTCTCTTTTCAATACGTACCCCCAATATCGCTATACCTATCCCGGACACATTGTATAACTAACATTCCTTACTGAACTGTAAAACGCATTTATTTTGAAACTAAATTCAGGCATAATCTCACTAAGACTGAAATATATTGAAAGACATTTTGTTTCGTGCAGAATATTTAATATTTTTAAGTAATTGAAGAACAAAATTGTCGAAACAAAAACCCTTGATATTGCACCTTTACACCTGCTCAGGTCTGTGGTTTTAAGAAAGATTGTATTCGCAATCGTACATTTAACTCGCCATATCGTAGCTTGCAGAATATTATGAACTTCTTGGGCCTATTGACTGAACATTTACTTCAGTTTATAGGTGAATGTAAACAAGAAGAAAGTTGAAAAAAGGTGTTTGTGTCCACCTGAGTAGGTGTAATTGTGCCTCAAAAAAATTATATTTAATATAATAATTTGTTATTTTATGTCAGTGGAGTTCTATATATTTCATAAAATGAGTACTAAATAGCAAAGGATTAAAGTTTGTACCTTCTTATATGTTAAAAATATAAAAATATACATTAATATTGTCCTAACAATTAATTAGGCTAAGATAGTAACATAACCAAATGTGTGTTAGGTTAAGGTATTATGATATTCAAAACTCTCGACATAACAGGCAAGTTGATTTTGGAGTTAGTATTAAAAAGATGAACTACTTCGTAACCTTCTCACCTGAGAACATTGCGGATAAGTCAAGTGGTTCTACATATTTTCATAATCATACAATTTTACATACATAATCATCTCATATCTGAATTACAAGAATATTAAATGTTACTGCCTTATTCATAGGTTAAGAACGTTTATAAAATCTACGATGCTTAATCGCAATTATTATACCTTGTTAAAAAATACTACTTTAGATAAACCTACGCACAAAGTACTAGTTAAAATACTACTTTTCAGTAATTAACTATCATATAATAACATACATATAGTGTTTTTTGTGATGTGAAGGCATTTTGAGCGTATGCACGGATTAATATCTCATGATGAATGATTTTGTATTTTTATACTGATTGATGTCCATAACCAAATGCCTTGGAATAGTATTATTGATTTAGAGGACTTCAATCAATTATAAGAAATATTATGTATTCCTTTTACGTAAAATAAATTCTAATGATTACAGTCCCTAAAGGACATTTGAATCTCACATTTGAAAACTAAAATGTATTTTACCGAATATACTGATTCTGTTAAATAACTTGCTTGTTACTAAATAGGGTGATTAGATGTAGGGTTTGTGTTTGTTCTAAACTTGTTTCTAATGCTTCTATACGGAACGCTGTATTGTGTTCTCTGTACCAAAGAGCCGTACTCTCCCGATCTGACCGAAAGACTGCGTTCGTACTTACTATACTATATGTACTAACTAATCTACTAACACTATCAATTGTTCATTGGCTATTCAGACGGTTCAGTGTTGCGCATAGCCTGATATATTAAAATAAAGCTTTAATGTCTCGGTAAATCCATCTCAATAATTTTAGTGTAAATCTCAAATACTCATATGTCAGGATACCTAGCTCCATAGAAACTTTTAAAAAAATGCGCAACAAACTGACTGTGGCCGAATCCCACTGCCATTCATGTACAAAATAGGCTTTAATTTGAGACTGATTTACTTTTGTCTTTGTTTCTTGTTATTTACATTCATAACTAACACGTAATTGATTTACGATTGAGTACAAATATTTGAATATTAGTTTTAAGTTGATTTGCAATGTTTGTGTTTGTATTGTTGCTTTTTTATTCTGATATTTGACTGATTCTTCTTAGGATTAGAAGACACACCGGCCGTTCAAATTGTCATCAGTTGGTTATTTTATTTGGTTGCTTAAAATTAACTTGTCACGTGAATTTTTGTAGTTGTTACCAACATTTCACGTAAGATTGTACGCGATAAAGTGTACTTGTATTGTTATATCAGATTTCCATTTTTAAACCAAATATATAGTATTTTAATTGGTAGCTAGCCGGTGGTAGTTTGTATTAATGTGCTTTAAGTCGTAAGCCAGTCTAACCTTGTGTAACCAGCGTACCGCAGTTACTCATATTTCAACAAATATCTAGTTAATGCAGTTGCAATAGTTTCAATTCCTTGTTCAATATTTTATTTCTTTTCCAATCAAGTAATCACACCAAATCTTGATTTTTTATTGTAGTACTTAACAAGTAGAAACAGCAATGGCTGCGGTGCGCCCGAGAGGTGCCATAGCGTAGGCCTGTTATTGTCGGTCACAAATTTATTAATAAATTATTTATCGTTTTCACACTAATAAATGTACCTTATTGTAAAACGTCCTGAGTTTTATTTTCTTGACCCAATTCATTTAGTATGTAGTACCGATACCGAACATCATTATTATACAGTGTACATTTAAGTCACAGATCAAAAATAATACAGGTTTTATAATACATGAAAATAGCTTAAAATGAGGGTCATGAATGAGCTATTATTTTCTGCAACAGTAAGATACAAAAAACAGTTGTTGTTTTTTTAAACCTGATTCGAATGCCGTTTTTTGGTAAATATTGTCATAAAATGTGTCAAAAACCCACTAGGCCTAAAAAGGCAGAAAATCACATGAAAGAAGAAGAAGAAGTCCCCATTATAAGTGTTACACGACCCATTTTTATTTGGAATACGATGTACCAAACACCCTCTATACAGTCATTTTAATTAGGGTGTCACTTTGAATATGGGGACGATAGTGAATTCAAGAAAAAAAACCCCAGCTGTTCCATACATTTTGACCGTTTCTTAGGGTTTCGTAGCCGAATGGCAAAAAACGGAACCCTTATAGTTTCGTCAAGTCTGCTGTGTGTCCGTCCGTATGTCACAGTCGTTTTATTCTGTAACTATAAGCATCACATTGTTGAAATTTGGTAGGAAGATGTATCCTGTTAACCGCTTTACGATTCTTATACAAAAATAAAAAATAATGATATGGGGGGGGGGGGGGGATATCCCATGCATGAAACTAAAACAAAAAATTTTTTTTAGTCACAACTATGTGTGTAGGGTCTTTTAAAATGACAGAGGTCCTAAAATCATTTACTTCTAAAGTCTAACGTTTCATAGCTATCCGCTTCCAAAGTAGTAAAATGGGCGTCCCCCCCCCCCCCATTTTCTTCTAAACTAAGCCAGTGTAAATTTTGAAAAAAATATATAATGTGGATCTTAACAAACACTTTCAACGAAAATTGGTTCAAACGGGATCGAACCATAACTTTTGGAGATAGATACTTTTTGAAAGTTATGTTTGCGGTTGTTAAAAATGTGCCATACATTTCCAACAACCGCAAACATAACTTTGTACTTCATACAAACACTATGAAAAACAAAGTTGTAGTTGCTGCCAACAAAATATTGTGGTATTTTACTAATTGGATTCCCTAATTCAGTTAAAGTTGGCACGGAACTCTCAGTGCGCGAGTCCGACTCGCACTTGGCCGGTTTTTTTTTCACAATATCAATAGTGCCCACATAAAGTTTTTCATATTCATCAGTGGAGTCTGCACAAAATTTGGTAGGTAACTGACTGAAAATGTCAGCCTGTCTTTAGTACCAGCAATTGTACAGGAAGGCTTCTGCATCCTATATATATCCTTTTAACCTGTAATTGCACTTAAAGCAGTATCAGTGCAAGCAATGCATCATGTCATGTCACAGTCACAGCTCATCACACCGTGTGATGTGCGTGACGTTAGTGGTGTGCGAACACATCATTGAGCACAAGTGTCGCAAAAACTTCTGCTGCGTCGCGCTAAACAATTTGAAGCCGCCGCGGCGCATCAGAATCGCATCTACGTGTTGCATTGCATGTGATACCCGTACCTACCTGCCTACCTACTTTATAAGCTGGTGATGACACTGCAATTTGTGTGGGGATTATAAGTTTGTATAACCGAAGATATTACATCTTTTGACATTCGGATGAAGAAGAATGCCTCCTATAATTTACGATTCACATGGAAAATGTTTGAATCTCTTAAAATACAAAATTGATTCATTACCTAGTCACGTCCAAGCCCTAGAGAAAGCAAGAAGTTATAGCGACTTTCCTTTATTGGCCCTAATAAATAGTTACTTTATTTATAGGCATTAAAAAAAACGACTAAAAAGCTTTAAATAGCGCATTTGCCTATTATTTATGAGAAAAAAAAACTGACCTAAGCTTAAGCTGGTTAGTCAGTTTAAAGGCGGTATAGTATTTACGAATTAACACGCTTTTATTAGCTTGACCTGTATGTATGTATGAATGTATGTATATAACGGAATCTTTGAACTTCATTTTCACCTACTTCTAGGAGTCTGATTAACTTGGATTTTTGCACAGAGGTCAAGGACCGATGACAATACAATAATCTCATAACTTTTTATTAAAGTCCTGACTAGGATCATCAGGATAAAAAAAAATTTAGATTAATGAGCATGTTATTTAGCCTATGCCACTTTCTGAAAGTTAATGAAAACCATCAGTCCGCCGTATCGACTTTGGTCAGCATGGTGTACATCTAATTAAGCCAATATCGATACAGTTTCCAGGAAAATATACATAGCTATGGTACTGCTGAAAGACGAATGTTGCCAATAATTCTGAGTTTGGCATCTACTGTGCACAAAATGCAAGGTTGTACAGTAGATAATGCGGTTATTTATTTGGGTTCTCGTCTGTTTGCTGCTGGACAAGCTTATGTAGCTCTAAGTCGCGGAAGATCACTAAATGGTATTCGAATAGAAGAACTTGATTGCTCGAAATTAACAGGAAAAGTTCTCTGTAATAGAGATGCGTTAGATGAAATGGAGAGATTACGTAGACAGGAATGAAGTGAATTTAGATCTATTGTGGAATATATAATATATAAAGAATCGAAGCGTTTGGTTATAAGTTTTTTTTAATTGCCGTCTTGTCACTAAAAATTCAGAAAATAAATTATAGTTTAAAAAAACACGCTTTAATTGCACTCGAACTAAAAAGTAGAAAATAATTTTTGTTTAAGACAGTTTGAGTTACTGCAATATCAAATTCAACAATCAATTATCATAATCAATTCAGAATAAGATTAACATGAATATTAAGATATTAACAAAAATTCAAATAAAGTGAAAAAGCGTGGGGTGCTTAATCATATTATTACAATAATTCTGATATTGCAAATAATGACAAATAAAATAAACCTCACATTCGATATCAAGCACCCCACGCTTTTTCACTTTATTTAAATTTTTGTTAATATCTTAATATGCATGTTAATCTTATTCTGAATTAATTATGATTATTGATTGTTGAATTTGATATTGCAGTAACACAAACTGTCTAAACAAACATTATTTTCTACTTTTTAGTTCGATTGCAATTAAAGCGTGTTTTTTAGTTTTTTTAAACTATATTTTTTTTAGTTATTATCCATATCTCAAAAACTATTGAACTTACTATAAACTCATGTGTACTTTATTAATAACAAACAAGAAAAAATAAAACTAAGACATGCAACATTAAAAAATTACTAAAAATCTACCTATTCAAAAATGAAACCATTTCCTTGCGGCAAGAAGGCTATGATGCTGGCTGCGTTGTCGCGTTGGATAGCTATGCCTATGCTAATCCTTTAAGATAGAAACCAGCCAGCTTTATTATTGGCTGTTACATAATTTAATTTTGGCGTATTTTTTCTAAACAGCTATTTAGCAGAGAGTCCCCACGGCCCAAATGTTTCAACGCCAAACGGCGCAAACACATAATCACTTGCAAGTGAGACGTAGGTACTTGCGACGCTTGGCGTTTTCAGCCAACTCCGCTGTTGCTCCAGCTTTAAGGACTGATTCTCTATGATGGGAGGGGGCCAAAGTATCGACGCAAGTTGCATCCCAAAAACTTACATTGCACCCTAAGTGAAATATACCTAATTGAACTAATACAAGTAAAGAATAGTCTTGCTATGAATTCTCGATTCGATTAATCCGTGGGCAACAAACATACATACATACATACACTTACAAAATTCAGCAGACGTGTTGTTCGGAAGCCTTACTAGATCAACATATTTAAAAAAATATCAAATTCAAACGATGTCTCATACATATTACACATTGATCATCTCCTTTTTTTAAGTCGCTAAAAATGGTGTTATCGCTAACTAGCTTCAATGGTGCTCCCGTATTTTTGTATCCATCTATTTAATGCCGATGCCGATAGTCGTCTCGAGTGGGTCAGACCAATAATTGCTGGTTATTGGTTCCTTACAGTCGGTAATTGACGACGTCGGACCACGGGCAGCGGCCGCGCCGGCCATCTTCGATCCACAAACAATCACCAATAATTCACGCTGCCGAGACTTATTACGAAACCGCTCGCCGCCGAATTGAAGCAAGGCCACCGTCTATTATAGGAATCATAAAGTAGACTAATTTGATTAGCAATAATTTGTTCGTTCGTTGGTATTTTATCAGTGGTAGCGACAGAGTGCTACTGTGTGGCTTGACCCGATTAATTATGATAACCCCTACTCATTGGCATCCAATGTATCTCAATCATAATGGCCCTTTTGTTTCATGATCGTGATAAATGGAAATAGAGGCATACACATAGGCATGAACCTACAAAGAAAT
Organism: Pyrausta purpuralis; assembly: GCA_963924145.1. Taxonomy (NCBI): domain Eukaryota; kingdom Metazoa; phylum Arthropoda; class Insecta; order Lepidoptera; family Crambidae; genus Pyrausta; species Pyrausta purpuralis. The sequence continues at coordinate 27,840,027 of OZ001650.1, forward strand.
TTTGTTTCAAATAGCTAAAATGTTTTTAGTTGAAAAGTTATGCAATGAATTCTCGTGCCATCAACCGACTTACGAAAAGCTCGAGCTGCCCAAAAATGTTTTTCTTTGAATTAAATTAAAACGGTTAATACGACTTAGGCCTTGTGGCCTGTTACAAAACGCGTCCTAAAATTCGTTGTTAAATGCTTATTTGTCGATGGTAAATAGGCCTTATTTTTAGGGTTCCGTAGCAGAATAGCAAACGGAACCCTTATAGTTTCGTCAAGTCTGTCTGTCCATCCGTATGCCAGCCACTTTATTCTAAAACTATTATATTACACAGTTGAAACTAAGTTGGTAGATGTACCCTGTTAACCGCTTTGCAATTCTCATACAAAAAATAAAAATGATAGGTATTTAAGTACCTACATAGTATTTACAAGATAAAACCAAATTTTTTATGCAGAGGTCTTTTAAAATGCCATTGAAGTTCCATTTTCTCTAATAGTCTAAACCTTTGAGAGATGACACTTCCTAAGTGATAAACATGCCCCCCCCCCCCCCCCCCATCTAACTTTTTAACTAAGCGAGTGTAAATTTTGAAAAAGAATATATTATGTAGATCTTAACAAATACTTTCAACAAAAATTGGGCTGGACGGGATCGAACTAGTAGTTTTAAGTTATAGTACATTTCTCTCTGTTCAGTTGGCACGGAACTCTCAGTGTGCGAGTCCGACTCGCACTTGGCCTGTTTTTTATACTAGTGGTCCCCCGCGACTTCGTCTGCGTTTGCTTCCTTCCCTCCCGACAGAGATTGATGTTTGATAGCCTAAAGCCTTCTTTAAAAATAAGCTAACCAACACAAGTTTTTTTTTTCAAATCGATACAGTAGTTCCTGAGATAAGCGCGTTTAAACATACAAACTCTTCAGCTCTATAATATTAGTATAGATTAAGTGCATATAGGTACACATGCATACACTTGCCAAATAGGGAGCTAAAAGCTAAGACTGAGACACGGTAATATTATGTCTATCAGTATTGTAACTGGCCCATGTCCTTGAAATAAGTACCTACAGCAGCACAGTACGTTAGCATGCGATAGGGCTGTCGCCCACCTACAGCGTTTTATTTTATTGCATCTGCCTACTTTGAGTTTCTATCTAGTTTTGAGATTGTAAGTTTATAATTTTTAATTTATTTATCTATTAGTACAGATACCAATAGATAAATAAATAAAAATAATATGAAATTTTAATACGATAACATAAAACCATCGCAATCAACCTTCTAGTTTTCAAGAAACTCGTGAACATTGAACAAACATACATATATACAAACATACATATCAACATACATACAAATATTACATACTTACAAACATGAATAATATTTGGCACACGTGTTAAGAAGGTAGTATAGATTAACATACGCAAAAATGGTACAATTCCAACAATATTACATACATACATTGAATTGATAACGTCCTTTTTTTGAAGTCGGTTAAAAAGGAAATACCAATCCATTAAGACACAAATTACGTAGTAGGTAGGTACCTACTTACCTAATAGTAAGTCTTATTATTTTATAGTCTTACATTTCGGAGTTTCCAGGTAATCAAAAAATGTTATCTCTGGTTGCGTTATTGAAGAATTCATGCAACCAAAAACAGCACAATATGTTCTACTTGCCACATTAAATAGCTACTTGTACTTATTTCTAGTAAAACTTCGCGCGGTTACTGATTAAAAACCAACACACCGTCCGGTCGTCACTGCGGCACGTCCGCGACTGTAGCATGCCGAGCGCATGCCGGCATCCGAGCGAGTAGGTATAGCTCGCGCGTCGTCCGTTTGTATGAAGTTACAATACTGTAGACATAATATTACCGTGACTGAGACCTGAGTCAGCTGCAGCCTATGACCTGATTTGCACAGCAAGATGTGTAATGACTCACATACATCAACCTACTAGGTACAAAGTACCTATAAAAAAATAGTAAGGTGGGTGCATAAGGATTAGTGAACGTCATGAAACTTTAGACTGTGGTTTCTCTCTTGTTAGTGCCAATCTATAACCTTACAAATTGGACTTATCTCTCTTGCTTACTTACTGGGTTGCTGAAGCTCTTGTGTCATGTTTATGGAATTCGCTGTGGGAGGTGGAAATACGCGATAAGGACTTGAATGCACAAATGCATCTCAGATAGTTAGTTACGAGTAACCTTTGTCATATTACTTCAGGTAGGGACCTACCTACCTTGTAGATATGCAAGTATTTTTCCTTTGGCGCATCCTAGTGACTTTTTAGGGTTCCGTAGCCGAATGGCAAAAAACGGAACCCTTATAGTTTCGTCAAGTCTGTCTGTCCGTCCGTATGTCACAGCCATTTTATTCTGTAACTATAAGCATTTAGGAAGAAATTAGAAACTATTAAATTTGATAGGAAGATGTATCTTGTTAACCGCTTACCGATTCTCATACAAAAAAAAAATAATGACAGTTATGGGGGGCTCTCATACATGAAACTAAAACAAAAAATATTTTTTTTGTCACACCTATGTGTGTGGGGTGTCCATAGATAGGTCTTTTAAAATAACATAGAGGTTTCTAAGACCATTTTCTTTTAAAGTCTAACGTTTCATAGCTAGACGCTTCCAAAGTGGTAAAATTGGCGTCTATCTAATCTAATTTCTTAACCAAGCAAGTGTAAATTTTGAAAGAAATGTATGATGTAGATCTTAATAAATACTTTCAACGAAAATTCGGTTCGGACGGGATCGAACGAGTAGTTTTTGAGATATAGCACATTTTCAACAACCGCAAACATAACTTTGTACTTCATACAAACACTATGAAAAAGTTATATTTGCAGTCAACAAAATATTGTGGTATTTTACCTAGTAGAAGTTAAGGTCTGGTCACACAGCCGGCGGGGCGGGACGGCGACGCGACGCCGGCGGAACGCCAGCGCTATGAGGCAGTCACACTGCCGGCGTGACCGTCCCGCTGGCGTCGCGCCGGCCGTTCCGCCCGCGGTGTGACGTGATGGCAAGATTGCAGGCAAGAAATGGCAGATTTCAGAGAATCTTTTTTATATTCTTTGTGGCTAAGGTCGTTTATCAGTGTGTAACCTCTGACTCATTCTATCAGACGTTCAATTGTTTCAACATCTTTTATTTGGTACTAAAAGTTGTATAAAAATACAAAACTCCGTCCCGCCGAGCGCGACGCGTCCACGCTCCGCCGTCTGTGTGGCTACTAAATACGAACATCATATAACACAACGCTCGCCGTCCCGCTCACGCCACGCTCGGCGCGACGGTGGCCCGCCCCGCCGCGCTGTGTTTTGTATTCGCGCTCGGCGCGACGGCGACGCGACGCGCCAGTTACCGCCCCGCCGAGCGTGGCGGCGCTGTCTGTCATGTCTCCTATATTTCTATATTATACAACTCGTCCAACCCGCTGGCCTTCCGCCGGCGTCGCGTCGCCGTCCCGCCCCGCCGGCTGTGTGACCAGACCTTTAATGGATTCCCAAATTTAGTTAAAGTTGGCAACCCTCAGTGCGCGAGTCCGTCTCGCAGTTGGCCGGTTTTTGTCACTGTGACGTGTTGTGTGTGTGTGAGAGATTATTTGGTTTGGTCCAGCTAGCCCACCGCGACACAAACTAAAGGCAGCGATACACATGCTTTTAGCTGGCACACTGGTATGCCAACTCGTACGCTTACTTGCATGCCTGTTTGGCAAGCAACAAGATTTGATTTTGGACAGTAACTGGCATGCAATCTGAGGGAGGGGACGCGGAGGGCTGAAAAACCGGCGCGTGTGTCCACAGAAAAAAAAAAAGTCTATTTATTTTTATGTGGTATAAACGTAGTAACAGGTAAAGGCATGCCAGTAGCTCTTAAGTGAAGGAATGCTCTAGTTTGACTTCTGTTACTACAAATATTTTGTGCTGAAACGCTTGGAAATTACAGGCTTGCAAAGACGTATCTTGCATGCAAGTTTAGCTTGCAAATGTATCCACGTTGCGCTAGTAACTTGCACATACCATTAGCAGGCATGCAAGCTACGGCTCCGTTTTACAGGCATGTACTTATATCTCCGCCATACTAGTAAGTAGGTACCGTAACCGTGGTGTAAAATGAGAAAAGAAACATGTCACCGTAACCAAAAGACACTAGTGGGCGCCTAACCTTAATCGAAGTCTTAGCATGTATCAGTTCGTAAAAAGAGACGTTTCAGGTGTAGGTGCTTGTGTAGAGTATTGAATGATTATGATTAATGTACCGAGGACTCCGTAGCTAGAGTATTTCTTTACCCTATTGTGCTTTAAATAGACATGTAACAGAAAACTTATGAAATCCGTCGTTGTATACAATTCCTAAAATCACCCCGAAATGTGTGATGTAAATTATGTTAGACACATTTCTTAGGTTTTATACGTTTCCTAAAAAGCAATGGAAAATAGTTTTTTGTTATTATTAGCCTCAATGAGAGCCTAAAGTTCATTCCTTTTTGCTAGTCGAATATTGTAAACAATCTTGATATTCCTTTTTTCCTAGGAAATTTAGGTATGGGTACATTTCCTGGGATTAATATTAAATAATCTCTGCTGAATCAATATCTGATACACTTCCTAAATAGCTTCGGAATTGTACACATTTCCTACGAGTTTCACCTATACAATTTCTAGAACTCATACATTTCCTTTATCAAATGCCATAGGTACGCTACATTGCGTGCGGGCACCTGGCTGGAGCTTTTTGGGCTTCGGCAATCGGCAAGCAAGCAAGGGTCGTCGAGCTTGTGTGTGACTGGGCGCGGGGCGGGGGTAGGGCGCGGGGTGAGCGATGAGTCGACGAACGAGAACGAACGAATCCGATCAGTCTCAGTGCCTTACGAGGCGTGCCACAGAACGCGTGAGCCATGTCGTTGACTGCGCCGCGAGCCCGATGACGACCGCGCGTGAACCCTGATCAACTAGTGACTGAAAACCAACCACCAGAGCCATGGCCTGTGCCCGGGGGCTTTGCACGGCCGACAAGGTCTTCATCTTCATCAACATTGCCTTCGCTGTAAGTCAGTTAAGTCACACTAGCGTAGACTTTTGTCAATAAATGCATGCTGTACTGTGCTCTTCGAATTTAGGGCTTTTGATCCTTTGTTTTGTTTACAAAAATAGAATTCGTATCATCGATGGCTTTCCAAGTGTTTGTGAAACAAAAGATAATAATGAATCAGTTATGAATTGATAATTTAAGTGTCAATAATACACTCGAGTCGAAGTAAGTAAGCGTCATGTAAACAAACTAGGGATCGTCGGAGCGCATTCCTTGGGGAACAATAGAGTTCGCTGAGTACATAAGTTTAGGGAGCGAGCGTGTCAAATTCACTGCGAGACTTGCTTGTCGAACCGCACAAAAAATTGAGGATACCGATAATTTAGGTAGGTAGCAATTTTTTTGTTCTTTGGCTTTGCTTCCTTCGACGATAACAAAATGTGATTCATCATTGACTTTTTATAATTAAAGACTAATGCAACTGAGAAATGAGAATGCTACATGCTAATATTTGTGCAAGATAACTGTAGGGTTGAGTAATAAATTTGACATGAATGTCAGGCGTCAGCCACACTTGTAAGGTAATTTATCGATGTTTCATAGTTATAGTCTCATAGACGATAATTAAACCTAAGACGGTAAATCCGGTAGGTACTCACCTACTCGTCACCTACCGTGTTTGTGGTATTGACATACATTTTATCTTGTCATAATGTATATTTCTTAGTTTGCTAAATCACGATCATCTTTTGCATACCTACCTAGCCTACAGCACAGAATTTCCAATAAACTAATTCTATTAGACCGGTTTCATTCGGGATTGAGGAGCTACTTGAGACCGTTGTCTGACGTAGGCAGTGCGTCGGAGCTCGGAGCGGCAGGCATCCGCCTCTGGTTACTCGATCGGAATGCATTCCTCGAATCGAGTTCAGAAATTACCATGCTGTGAGTAACTCCTGCCACCTCTTCTCGTGGGTTAGCACAAAGACAAAAAAAACAAAACATTGTGATGCAAGAATCAAAATGCCGAATAAAAATAAGGTCATCAATTTAAGGCCGAAAATTGATTGCCGGAGTATTACAGTACACCACACGGCCAATTTTAATAAGAAGTTTGTAAGAGGACTTAACAATTTTCAAGTTGAGATCGCTTAGATATTGTTCGGTTGTAGTAGATATTATATATTTTAAAATAGTCATCTTACTTATATTTTTTTATTAAAATCACACCTACCGAGAAGATTCTAACAATAATATTTAATTACACAATAACAATTACCTGTACCTACCTAGAATGAACAAAATAACAAATCAATTCGCTGAGGCACTATCACGAAGTTGAGTCCATTAAAAATAGGGCGTTCTCAAAAGACGCACGTCGCTCGTACGTGCCGACAAGCCCTGTGATCAACAGCCTTGTCTCAAACAGGACCAGCCGCACATCAAGCGTAATATTGTTGTTGCAAAACGACCCCTATTACGACTGCGGAAGACATCTCGGCGTTAAATTTATATTCTTTCATCTGTTAATTTTTGGACAGGTGCTCCGAGTTGGGCCCGTACCGGTTCACCCGTAGCGGGCGACCGACTCGACACCACACGTGCATAGAAGCGGCTTACAATTACATCGCATTCATTAGGCAACACACATCTAAACATGCGCATAATTGTTCAAAGAAGTGAAATGAGTGATATAGTTCGGTGAAAGCCGAAGATATGTATCACTCATCTAGTTCATTCAGCTCAGTAGTTCTTCCATTACAATCTCACTCACTACTTCATATTCATTTAACTCAATTGTTAACGCACCATGCCTACGGGGATCTATTCATATGACTAGATTTTTTTTGTTGAGATTTCGGTAGCCTGTTATTAATTAGGATTAGAAACTGCTGTCAGTCATAATTGTAACTAGTAGTATCAACAAAATTAAACAAGCATTACTTTTGAAATCACCTCAAACTTCGTTCTATCAAACAATACTATGGCATATTGCAAATAAGTTAAAGACCATTTCTACTTGCACTAAAATATTATTTTGTTTGGCGTGAGACTAGCTTCCCAATATCACGCAAGTTGAGCCGTGCAACTGTTTTGCACGATTTACTCTCTATCACGGAGCTTTGCATAAAAATAACTACATTCTTTTAAATTCCTAACCTAAATTAAACCTAATTTTATTCTTCCCATAGTTAAGTCGGGAATCCCGTTGAGGTCCACAGCTCATACATACAAATTCAGTTGCCATATTGATTGATTTCATAAAAAAATATACAAAAGGAACAATGTTATATTCTGATTTGACTGAAGGACTGAACTAATGAGTGGTATTGGACGATAGTGAACGAGTAATATGAAGGAACTAGACTGTTAAAGCACTTTAATTGATGCATTCATTCAGGAACTAACAGAACGCTAACTGACCAACCAACAATAACAGAGTTAATAAATCAGACTGTGTTAATACAGTTCATACAGATTTTTTAACTGTCTATATATTATCCCTTACTTGTTGAACTTTTCGAATTCTATTAGTGCCTGAAAAAAACTTGCGTTACGTGGACGAAATAGACGCAAGAAACTTTACGGCCTTCGGATTCGGTGTTGATCAACACAGCCGCACTCTATGCTACGCCATCGGCCGTCGGAGGCGATTTGTTCAATAGGGTTTTTTTATCTATACTTTCTATACTAATATTATAAAGCTGAAGAGTTTGTTTGTTTGTTTGTTTGAACGCGCTAATCTCAGAAACTACTAGCCCGATTTGCAAAATATTTTTACGTCTGATAGTCTATTTATCGAGGAAGGCTTTAGGCTATATAACATAAAGATACGACTCATAAGACCACAGCAGTAACGAAAAATGTTGCGAAAACGGGAGAAAGATATTCCTTTTGAGAGCTTCCGCTGCGTACGCTGCGGAAACCGCTTATATTACACAAAAATCATGTATGACACTATGAAAGGATTGTTCAGCATTAAGAGTTCTATAATAAAGTCCGCGACAGCATATGTCTATCTTTTATGGTTGACTTTGTAGTAGTCAACCATAAAAGATATATATGTTAATAAATTTGTTAAAAATAATGCATTATTTTTAGAGGTGTATTATACACACAGGTATTTATTCTTATCAAAAACAATAAATTCATCATCACGAGCATTTCATTTAGAACAAAGTTGCCTTTTATATTATTTGATTTCAATAAATATCTTAGGAGCTATCACAATTTAAACATAACTCCGCACCAAATAATGTTCGCAGCTTAAGTACAACGTGCGCTTGCGCTAATATATTATAAAGCTGAAGATTGTGTTTGTTTGAAAGCGCTTATCTCAGGAACTGCTGACCGATTTGAGGATATAAAACATGACGCTGTGACGGGAGGGGAGGGAGCAAACTCAAAACGCGCGGACGAAGTCGCGGGGGACTGCTATATATTATAAAGCTGAAGAGTTTGTTTATTTGAACGCGCTTATCTCAGGAACTGCTGGACCGATTTGAAAAAATATTTCTGTGTGTGGATAGCTTATCGAGAAAGGCTTTAGGATATAAAACATGACGCTGCGACGGGAGGGGAGGGAGCAAACTTAAAACGCGCGGACGAAGTCCGACCGTTAGGGGGACCGCTAGTGCCGAAATAAAAGAACTATCGAACTATTAAGTTTCGTATACTGGGATGATACTGATTGTTCAATAACGTCAGAGAACATCATTCGTTGTTATCTTAACCATTAAACAAAGACAGGAGGTCGATATATACCTACCTAAAATAAATGTATTAAAGAGACTCAAAGCTTGAATATTTATACGTAATCTTCAGTCCCAGACGGTTGATACCACCGAAAGTAACGACGAGCAATTTATCAAAAGGAACAATCATAATTTGGACACAGAGCCCGCGCGTGCCTAGAAAGTTATTCCCGAGAGAGATCGCCTGGAATTCACTCAGGGACCAAGCAGCGAGGCTCCAACATTCATGAAACCCACATAATTAGGACTGTACCTTTGTATCTGTACCTAATTCATTAGGCAGTTTCTTTTTTTATCAGATTAATCCAAAATGCAAAGTTAATTAATTAACGAGCTTCAATTAGGAAACAAGTAGGCGGCAGAAATTATCGGTTGATGATTTGGTTAGATGAAACTGAAAAATACATAATTCCATGTTCTCAAATGTTATAATTAAGCTTTAATAAACTCAATTAATGATGAATTATTAGTTGTAAGTGTAGTTGGTATTAAGTAGATTGTTGACTGATCTTTACTCCGATCCGATGCATACGGTGGTCAAATGAAGACCATTTGAAAGCTAAAGAGAAAACAGCTAGACCCAACGGCTCTCTTTAGCGCTAACGGCATGTCAACTAGGTGTGGACTTGGAAAACGACGTGCTGTGTTGCTAATCGAGTTGCGAACATTAACAGAAGAACCTTAACAAATTGTTTTTTGTGTTAGTTAGTCTCGTTAAAACTCGAAAACGGCTGAACTGATTTGGCTTATTTTAGTCTTGAAAGATTCGTGGAGGTCTAGGGTTGGTTTAATCGGTCATAAAATATAGGATAATAAAACGGAGGACGGGGCCGTCGAGGCCGACAAACGAAGATAGCTGGGGTCACTAGTTTCATCATTATAAAACGACGTAAAGTAAATTTAGCATTTTATATTAATCATTATAATCAAGATTCCCGGTCACCAGATGCACTTTCAGTTCGAAAGCAGATTGGACTTGGACTTTTATACCCTGTGTTTATACCCGTTCAAAACTGAATTCGTTTTAGAAATTCAAATAAGCACGGCTTCAAGTGGTGCAGGGCGGCCGGCAAATGCTTCCAAGTAATTGTTCGAGTTCGAATCTCGGCGGGCGCGTGCATGCTCGTATGGGCGATCGCAAATGCACCGCAAATTAAATTAGCTTCAATAAATGACATAAGTGACTTTAGGTGTCGCGGGCAACCTCGCCTCGTCCTCGTTTTGTTTGGACTAACTATTACGAGGTTTACAATAGTCAACAAAGCAATGTATAAACATTAACAAGCCTCCTTGACGTAATTTGGTTTGCATCTTGAGTTTTAAGGTGCTAATCGCGGTCCTTTTTAGGGTTCCGTAGCCAAATGGCAAAAAACGGAACCCTTATAGTTTCGTCAAGTCTGTCTGTCTGTCTGTCTGTCTGTCTGTCCGTCCGTATGTCACAGCCACTTTATTCTGTACCTATAAGCATCACACTGTTGAAATTTGGTAGGAAGGTGTATCCTGTTAACCGCTTTAAGATTCTTATACTAAAAATAAAAAATAATGATATTTAAGGGGGCTCCCATACATGAAACTAAAACCGAAAATTTTTTTTTTACTCAAACCTATGCGTGTGGCGTATCTATAGATAGGTCTTTTAAAATGACATTTAGGTTCCTAAAACCATTTTCTTTTAAAGTTTAACGTTTGAGAGATACACGCTTCCAAAGTGGTAAAATGGGCGTCCCCCCCATCTAACTTCTAAACTAAGCGAGTGTAAATTTTGAGAAAAATGCATAATGTTGATCTTAACAAATACTTTCAATGAAAATTGGTTTGAACGAGATCGAACTTGTAGTTCTTGAGATATAGCTCATTTTCAACAACCGCTAACATAACTTTGTTCTTCATACAAACACTATGAAAAACAAAATATTAGTATTTAATATGTATTTTAGCTGAGTGGAAGTAAATGGATTCCCAAATTCAGATAAAAGTTGGCAAGGAACCCTCAGTGCGCGAGTCCGACTCGCACTTAGCCGGGTTTTTTTGATGCAATGTCGAAGACTAATTTAATGTTACTATGTGTATGAGCAAGAGCAAGGTTCTGCTTGATTTTCAATGTATTATTTATTATAAAATGACATTCCCAACGCTTATTTGGTATTGCTTTGTTATTTACCTTTGTTAATGCGCCAGGTCAGTCCTACACGATTCGAGCATTCACACAGTGCACCTGCTGTAGGCGTTACGGGTATTAATACGAGTATTATGTAAAGATTCCAATCAAGTGATACACTAACCTACATAGACAAAGGAATAAAGCGCAGTGTTGCATTTGTTTGAAATGCTGCGAATGCGAGAATGCGGTAACAATGTGTCATGTCAATAAACATAAAATCTAGAGATTCATATACACATGAAACAATTCCCCTTTATTGTTAGTCAGTCATCGTAATCGTTTTGCAACGAATGAAAGGTTTTTTTCATCGTTGTTTGTTCACCTAGTTGGTAAAAATTACAAAACATCCTGTGTAAAGAAGTGGAAATCGTTCTTCCGAAACAACAAACCACGACTTTTTTTTACATGGGTAAACTTTGACCCACGATCGAGATACACAGCCAAAGTACACACACAACTAGTTTGTTTACCTTCGCCCCTGAAACTACTGCTCGCACTTTATTATTTACTAATACTCTAGAATTTCTATGTGCACCACCATCACATCCGTAAGACATTCATCTCAAACAACAGATTATTTTAATTCCGGACCCGGAAATGAAAATTGTGCAATAACAAAAAGTTTTGGATTAAAAATCATTATGGAACAGGTGGTTTCATTTGACTTTCATAGAAGCTAATAAAGGAAATTTACTGGACTTGTGCCTATCTTCTGGAACTCGGAAATCTTTTTCCCAAGTGGCAAATCTTCGTCGGTATTAGTTTAGTTTTACAAAGTTATTTACCTTGGGGGCAGTTAGAAGGTAAGTAGATCTGACAGATATGTAGGTAGATGTGAAATAGATTAGGAGATGTCATGGAAAACTTTAGCTTACTTACTTATTAGGGTAACAAGCAAAAGCTCCGCAGTTAAGAAGCAGTAATGCTTCAGACTCGTGTATGTTAATTTACATGATTTTTTTGGTAAGTCATTATCAGTCTTTGGTTTCTTAAGGTTTAGATATTACCCTCGGTGATTCGGTGCTTCAGCATACTCTCTGCCTAAACCATCTGAATATAAATTTAAATATGTACAATGCGATACATCATCAACACTTTAAAAATTACTAGCGGCCCCCCGCGACTTCGTCCGCGTATAAAACCCGTCGCAGCGTGATGTTTTATATCCTAAAGTCTTTCTCAATAAATAAGCTATCTAACACAGAAATATTTTATCAAATCGGTTCAGCAGTTCCTGAGATAAGCGCGTTCAAACCAACAAACTCTTCAGCTTTATAATATAATTAGCGCAAGCGCACGTTTATTTTGGTGCGGAGTTATGTTAAAACTGTGATAGGGAAAACATCACGAGGGGGGAGGGGGGGGGGGGTCTCGTTAGACATCAGGTGTATTAATTTTATTGATTTTTTGTCAAAATGCGCTATTTACAAGCGGGACGAAGACAACAAACATTAATTAATTATTTATTAATTTTATTGCAAATACATATAAATGTTTTTCGAATCACCATTTTTTTAATATTTTTTTCAGTCAAAAATAGCCTTTACATAGACTTCCAAAAAATACACGTGATCCAGGGGGTGTATTGTTCCTTAACGTTTAGTAAAGTTTCCGTTAACGTTTGCATGTTAATTCGTAAAACATACCTAATTCTGTGATAGCATAGCCTTTGTCGAATAAATTATGCACCGGGTCGGTCAGTAGGTAAACGTTGCGGCTACTGTATAATTACAAGCAATCCCGGGCATGCACGATCGAGCGCTGTTGTTTCCGTGATTTCGGAGGTTATTTCAGCGGTGGCTTAGCGGCGGCGACCGCTGACTCCGCTGATCGGGCGATTATTTTGCACGACTGGGTTCGGCGCAAACCGTCACTCGTCCGCGTGACGCGGCCCATGTGGCTGGTGTGATAACGTAAATGCTTATTAAGTCATTTACTTGTACGTCGTTACTCATTCATTAAATTTATATAGACTAACAAATGCAAGTTATGATAATAATAACATACTATCCCATTAACGTGTTTAGGTTAATTACTTTTTAGGGTTCCGTAGCCGAATGGCAAAGAACGGAACCCTAATATATTCGTCAAGTCCGTCTGTCTCTTCGTCCGTATGTCACAGCCACTTTATTCTGTAACTATAAGCATCATACTATTGAGATTTGGTAGGATGATGTATCCTGTTAACCGCTTTACGATTCCTATACCAAAAATAATAATATTAGGGGGGGGGGGGGGGCGTGCATACTCGAAACTATGCGTGTAGGGTCTTTTAAAATGACATTGAGGTTTCTAAAACCATTTTCTCTAACGTTCGCAGATTTATTTGATTTAGGACAAGCATCAAAATAAAGCCAGAAAATTCAGATGCCTAAGTCAATAAAGGTTGTCCGTATCTTTGTGTTGACAATTGTCGGACTCAATCAAATAAACCGAACAATCTTCCTCCCCAAAATAAGGTTATAAATCTTCACAACTTTCGTAAAGCGTCTATGTATTTCTCGCTCATGATATTGATGAGTCATCGTCATACGTTTATTACTAATAATGTCCTATACCATTATTTATTGGTCATAATAAATTGGATACGAGCATTACGACATTATTTGAGATGTTTCAAAGCTCTTATGTCGATGGGAGCGGCACACTTGGTTGCGTTTCGAGTCGACAAGATATCGATTTGGCGTGATGGAGACGACCATTTGCATAAGCTCTCCATATGTACCCGCAAATGTGACATGAGTTGTTTTCCGCAGTGCCAATGCATTAGTATAGCTAATGCATTGGCTTTAACCTGCTATAACAAACAAGTAGATAGTTGTTAGAAAGCAACATTGTGTAAATGTTGAGCTAAGGACACGCGCTACAAAAGCGTTTACTCAAATGGCCGCGTATTTGCGTTTCTTTTAAAAATGTTTAAACCGTCTATTAGCCCCAGTTTGAGGCCGTTACCCAATATTTCACAGTTTTTGTACACTTCCAAAGTAGGTTAACGTTAACCTTCATGCTCTGTCAAACAAATTATTATAATATTTATATTTTCATTGAATAGTATCTATTGCTACTGCCCACATCACTCTTGCGATATTACACTTTACTTTAAATATCATGATAATTTATATTTTATCTTAGAATATTATGTCACATGAATATTTATATTTATATCACATTTTGACGGCCTCCGTAGTGTAGTGGCTAAGCACGCTGATTTCAAGGCGTCACCGCTCCGAGGTCCCGGGTTCGATTCCCGGTCGGGTCAATATAGAAATCGAAATTTTCTATACTGTCTCGGGTCTGGGTGCTGTGGTACCACCGTTGTGTCTGATTTCCATAACACAAGTGCATTAGCTACGCCTACAAAGCAATGTATGTGGTTGGTGTCCAATATTTATTAAATCACCTACATTATTATGACCTTTAACTGCATTCGTGGTGACGAGTTAAGTTTTACGATGCTTCTGTCCTTCCTACATCTTCGATTTCTCTATTTCCGATCTCATAACGTAAACCGGCGCTGAGAAAATCTGTCTGAAATGGCTTTCCCAGCCTTTGATATTTTCTATTGAAGGCTGCGAGTAAGATAAGGTAGGGTAAACATACCGGTTATCGGCCGTTTAAGCGACTTGTTGACTTCAGAGTTGATTTCTGTCATAATGCTGAACGTCAAGACTTTTAAAAAAATAAAACATTTGGGCTTGCAATAGTCTAGTTTCATAATAACTAAAGTTAATAGACGTAGCAGTGAAACATAATTTTAAAAAAATATGTATTTGTAAATATAGCAAATATACCGGTTATCGGCCTTTTTACTCAGTTATCGTCCACCAATGCACTGGTTATCGGCCACCTAATGCACGGTAGGAAAATTAGTGTTATTCAATAGCACATAGGGCTCATAATAGTATGAAAGTGAAACAAATAAGAAAAAAACAGAAGAAATATCTTAACAGTTGCTAGTGGGTCCGGATCTGAAACTTGCAGTTCCCGTTCCATTATTCGAAAATTCTATAGAAGGTATTGTTTGAGTTTCTGTCAATGTAATAAAAAAAATGTCACGCCTTTTATTAAATACGGCCGGAAATAGGTTTTGTGTAGACTAGTTATCGGCCGTCACTTTTGGTATTTTTAAAGGTAATATCTTTGGAACTATCAGGTAAACGGGCGGCCGGAATCTAGTTTTCTCTTCACAAAATTAAAGCTGTTCACTATTATAATAGGATCTCTGTTGGTAAATATAAGGTTTCCGCAATATTGGCAAAGAGAAATGACGTAAGTAAACTGGTTTCCCGACCACCCGGTCGGAAAGTAGATTTTTAAACTAAACCATAACCTATTGTCCGACCACCAAAAATATTACATATAATTAAAAGTTTGGTCAGTTTAGGCACTTTAATATTGAATTAACACATGCTTCATACACATAAACCAATTCATTCACCTATAAAACAATCGTAACACTCAAAAACTCACCTTTGAAAATCAACCCACCTGCTATTTTTTTGGCTAAATTTGCCACGCCTCCAGACACCAAATTTTGAAATGGCGCCTGAGGGCTCAGATTTTAAATTTCGAGGTTAAGCCGTTGGATTATGAACTGTGAACTTCGTCCGGGTCGAATGACGTGAAATTGAGAAAGAAGCTGCCTATACACTGTTTATTATTCAAAATAATGTGCGAAGTGGCCGAAAAGGGGTAGTGGCCGGTGAACCGGTATGTTTACCCTATCTGCTGCGAATAAATTTGTGTTTTCGCAGCTAGGCGCGCGCAACAAGTCTGAGCAAACTATTCATAGTTTGGTAGACCTTACCTTGGTATCTTCTTCCACTTAAATTAAATCATTCAAATATGTCTGTGATCTTAGTCATATTATACACGACTATGTTTTATAAGGTGAAAGGAAATTTAATATTAAATATATTTTATGGTGTGACTAATCCTCCTATCGCAATCAGAATTACTGGCGCACATTAGTGTTCTTTGTTAAGTGTAACAAATAAGTTTCGTAGAATGGAAACAATCGCGTAACAAAGGTTGTTATGAGATGAATTGCATCGGGGCTCCAAGTCCAGCGCACTCCGACCGGGGGCCCTATTCTTGAATCACTCGCGTCAACATAACGAATGATATTCGTTCGAAAATCAATTAAAAATCTACGAAAATCAAGATAAATCGAAGGAAACCACTCCCAATGTCGAGCGCGAGTTATTCAAAAATAGAACTCCAGTACAGGCCTACAAAAAAAAACTACAGTTATTCAGCGTCATCGTGACGAGCTGTTTTTTGCTCAAATTACTCATAATTATTCGTGTTCTTTGGCCAAAGTCAATAGCTTACCTATACTTATTATAACAACTACAGGAAAATGTAAGTGCTGACTGACGCTCACACACATATTTGGAATTATTTTAAGCCTATATTTGTGTGAATGTAATTGTTAACTTGTAGCAAACCAACCCAAGCTTTCATTTATTAAACGGATAAATCGGAGATGATTACACTTTAGTGTTATTGTGGACCAAACATGTATTTTATTAGTAGTATAATAGATAGATATGCTACTTAATTTATTATGATAAGACCTATGCAATGAACTAATGACTGTCTAATATGTGCTATCGACTGCATTATTATATGATTTTGTGGCATATGTTTGTTGTTTCTCTACTTTAAGAGCATGATCCTTGAAAATGAATGCATGGGTTATGTAAAACATCGCGAAACATTGAAACACTATAAAAGCCCATTTTGCATGTTTCTATTCTAAGTCACGATTCACAACAATCACGGCGACCGACTTGAGTCATCCATCATGAACTAACTATAAAATATGTAGGTAAGGTAGAATCGTTGTATTTCTCGTTAACATCAATTAGCTACTCACACGCGAAACATCCCACCATTTGTTTTTTTGATATTCTTAACAGTAAGTTATCATCAGCCATTTCAAACACAAAGTGAACTTGGAAGTGTGATGCAGCATCACATACTTAGGCCATTGTATCACAGCGGAATGATCTAGATTCCCTCCGCTCCGTATCAATACAAGTATTTTTATTCGACATAAATGGCCGACTCCATCAGCGGCTGAACCCATTGATTTTCAAATATTTAAAAAGCTTTAACTGTTTCTACGTCTACTTATCTAATGTGTAGAGTTCATTATTAATAATATAAAATCGACGAAATTAGTTTTAACTTACCCGACAGTATCACAACACGAGGTAGTAGGTTGTATTTGCGTTGCGTTTGTTCAGTAAATATTTAAAGCCCTGTTCTGCGCCCTAAAGCTAAATATAGAACATTTTTGCAAAATGTATATTTACCTTAGTGTAGGCTGCTTCTGTTGGACCAAATTGAAGTCGCGTACCGGGTTGATTGCCTGTTAAGTGAATGTGCAACACTCACACTAACTTGCATGATTCGATTGGTAGCGAAACCGTGTGAATTAAATATGTAGGTACATGAATTTGCACTGCGTCGATCATCCATACTTCGAAGTTCAAAAGTTCAAAGGTGACATAAAGAAAACACTTCATTGTTGCACAAACAAGATTATTGTTTTTTCCCGTATTTATGTATGAGAAAAAAAATCATTTCTTACTGTTTGTTAAGTACCTGCCTAATAAGCCTGCCTGGAGCGCGCCGCTAAGCTCCGAGCGGATTACGCGGGTTGCGCCGCACCACCACCAACCGCCACTGAATATTTTAAACATTTTTACAAACAACTTTGTGAGATTTATTGGACTGAAGCAAATACACTACATATTTTTTCATAAAAGAAATACCTTCCTTTTGAACCTGAAATCTGCAAATTGTAGTGCGTTATGTTTTTGCCATAAAAGTGTCGTCGACTGCCCGTTCGTTACTCATTTAATCGCACATTAAGTTCCGCAAAAACTCACCCACCCGATATGAGCTGAGGTTATTGGATGGAGCTCATCCGTTTTATCTCGCCGCGACAGCCTCAACGGAAAAAAAATACGAAACTATAGTTAAGAACACTCTTTTGAAAAATTAACCGTGTACCGACTCCAAATGAAGTTGTACCTCCCACGTAGCTGGCAAATGCGTTATTTAAAGACTAGCGGTCCCCCGCGACTTCGTCCGCGCGTTTTGAGTTTGCTCCCTCCCCTCTTGTCGCAGCGTCATGTTTTAAATCCTAAAGCCTTTCTCGATAAATAAGCTGTCCAACACAGAAATATTTTTTCAAATCGGTCCAGCAGTTCCTGAGAGAAGCGCGTTCAAACAAACAAACTCTTCAGCTTTATAATATATTAGCGAAAGCGCACTTTGTACTTAAGCTGCGAACATTATTTTGGTGCGGAGTTATGTTAAAACTGTGATAGCTCCTAAGATATTTATTGAAATCAAATGATATAAAGGGCAACTTGGTTCTAAATGAAATGCTCGTGATGATGAATCTATTTATTTTGATATGAATAAATACCTGTGTGCATAATACACCTCTAAAAATAATGTATTATTTTTTACAAATTTATTAACATAAAAAAGGTTGTAGTAAGTCAACCCTAAAAGATAGACATATTCAGTCGCGGACTTTATTATAGAACTCTTAATGCTGAACATTTCTGTCATACATGATTTTTGTGTAACTTAAGCGGTTTCCGCAGCGTACGCAGCAGAAGCTCTCAAAAGGAATATCTTTCTCCCGTTTTCGCAACATTTTTCATTGCTGCTGTGGTCTTATGAGTCGTATCTTTATGTTATATAGCCTAAAGCCTTCCTCAATAAATGGACTATCCAACGTAAAAAAAATTTTTCAAATCGGGCCAGTAGTTTTTGAGATTAGCGCGTTCAAACAAACAAACAAACTCTTCAGCTTTATAATATTAGTATAGATTTTTAGTCAGTTTTTTCGAAGCAGTTTAATTTAACGATTTATTGATTTTTAATTATTTACCCATATCTCAAAAACTACTGGACCGATTTTGATAAAATTTACACTGTACCATACATTTTAAATATACCTCTTGAATCATCTTGCTATGACTTACCGTTTTTGAGAAATTCGTGGACAAACATACAAAACATTCATACACTTACGTTTTTTTTATCAGCTTTAATCACAATAATGCTTTCATTATTTCGAAGCTCCTTTAATGCAGCTAATTCTGAAGGAGTGATTATTGATCTTGGGGGTGTTACATGTCGTAATATGACCGCTATGTCCTGCCTTAATGTATCCGCATCGATATGTGTGATGAAAAACATTTGGATCAGGAGCTGAAGCACGTCCGAGAGGTCTTACGGAGCAATGGATATAAGGGGCAGTTACCACCAAGACACAAAATGAGACACCAAATGAGACACCAAGAAGAAAGGGCAGAAACACTGGTTGCCTATCTACCCTGATAGGCAACCAGTGTTTCTGCCCTATATTAATGCTTCAAAACCCGAGCGGTTGCAGGCAACCGCATAACAATAGAATTTGCATTGTGTCTCGTTCACATACGCTTGATGGATTAAAGGTGTGACAGACAAGATCTCCAATGTTCTTAATAAATACTCAATTAATACTGTCTTCACTCCACTAAGAAAAGTGGCACAATGTCTGCGATCTCCCAAAGACAGTTTTCCTTTAGGAAAACCTGGAGTCTACAAAGTTGACTGCAGCTGTGGTAGTTCGTACATAGGCCAAACTAAACGCACTATTACATGCCGAATAAAGGAACATATAAGAGCGGTCAAAAACAATGACAAACAGAAGTCAGCAATTGCGAAACATTTGTTAGAATCGGGTCCAAATCACTGGATTGAGTTCCATAACCCTAAGATAATTTCGACAGAACGCCATTACATACCAAGATTGGTTAGGGAAGCGATCGAAATCACAAAGTACAAAAATTTCAATCGTGAGGATGGGTTTAAATTGTCCAATGTCTGGAATCCAGTGATTCGTAAATGCAAAAACCATATATTTCGGCAAAATGTTGTTTTGCGTGCGGATACTGTGAGTGTTGTGTGTCGAGAACAGGTGCGAGAAAATAGTGAGTTTGTGAACAACGGTACTGCAAGTGATCGCAATAAAAGACTTCGAAGGAGGGTAGACCGATATGTCTGCCAATAACAGCTTACCCGCAACAACTTCAGTTACGCCGTGACCATGGCACTTGCAACAGTGCCGAAATATCGGAAACTCAAAAATAATAAGGTACATGGTAGCAATCCCGTTACAATCAATTCTAATGTTAATGACCATGTAAGTTTAAATCAATATACGTGTTTGTAAGCCTTAAAAGATCAACATATTCAAATATTTTGATATTCCAATCATATCACATACATACACATTGAATTGATTACCTCATTTTTTTTAAGGTGGTAAAAATGTATAAATCTTTTGCAACCCAAATCAACTTCTTCTTTCAATCAAATTCTAATCCAATTATAGATAGGTAGGTATTCAGTTAATTAAAACTTTATCCACTCAGCTTAAAAATCTGCTAATGTTGAACCGAAGTTTCAGGGTTATATTGAAATTGAATAATTAATTTCCATTTGGAATGAGGTAAGGGGCTATACAACCAGCCCCAGATAAAAACTTTGATATCTTACGATTACGAAAATAATATCGTAGGAATGAAAATGTGTATTAAAGAACAGTAACAAAGTGTTACATATTGGGTTGAATATTATGACAGCAGGCCATTTTTAATTGGCATTCAACATCCAGCCGGCACCCAAACAAGCGGGAGAGGATTCGGGCGTAACCCGTAACCCGAGTAATTGGAGCGTAGGCCGGTCCTTTGTCCGAATAACTTTCGCGTAACGATTTTGGGCCCGTCAGCGTAATGGCTGACATCCCGCCTCCCGCGGCCGGCGGCTGATACATAATGCAACGACACGCACTTGGAAATGTCCACACGTTAATTTTATGCCTTTTCACAGGTGTCACTTGTAAGTGTAGCAGTGGCAGGTAATTTTAATCACCTTCATTAATAATAATCAAAAAAATAAATAAAACTATGACACGTATGCAACATTAAAATAAAACCTAATACCTACCTATCCAAAAACCAAACCATTTCTTGCGGCAAGGAGGCTACGATGCTGGCTGCGTTGCCGCGTTGGATAGCTATGCTAATCCTTTAAGCTTGGAACCAGCCAGCTTTATTATTCGCCTCAACATAATTTAGTTTTGGAGCAACTTTTCTAAACAGCATTTCAGCATCCGAAACGAGTACGAATCATCTCAAATTCATATTTGAAAAAGAAAACCTACTAAAAGCCCGGTGCATCAGCTTACTAGCTTACAACTGTTTTGATTTTGTGTACTATTCCTGTTGCCAGAAATTATTGTGCCGATTCCTAACTTTTTTAAACAATATTAAGTTCCTAGACTGGTACTGGCTGGTTGGTACTGGAACTGGTTGGATCAGCTGTTGCTGTTGATCATGCAATCAGGCACCTTCAAGTCGCGCGTGCGTAGTGTCAGTCAGTAGGATGCGCGTGCGCACGCAGCTACCCATAATAACATCGCGCATCGCGCGGGGTGAACGCCTGCTCTTGCTTGACCACTCGCTCGAGATGATGATTGGTGTATTGTTGCCCGTAGGGTGACAAAAACCTAGTGATAGGACACTCGATCATTAATATTCGAATATTTTGATTGTGTTCATTCCAAGCTTTTTCATCTATACTGTTTTTTCCAGTGGCGTTTCTATGGCATGCATTGCATGCTTTCCCTAAGAATACTTCGGCTTACGTTTAAATCCTACTGTTAAAAGTGGAAAATCATGCATTAGGTATATCTAAATCAACTGCATTCCTTTTCGGTGGTGATTCCGTTGCTATAATACAACACAACAACTCTTGGTATGGGACCAACATCGTTCTCGCAAAAAAATTGCACTTTCCCTAGATACTAGACTGCCGATCAGCTGATGCTAGTTTGTATGAGGAAGTAAATAATAAATGAGATTTCGATGTTGGTCCCATACAAAAAGTAGTTGTATTTCAGCAACGGAATCACCACCTAAAAGGAATGCAGATAATTTTGTTACAGGCTGTACATATACCTATACGAGTAAACATTATGTTTAATCCCTCACGGATGTGATTATTAACAGTCTTTTGTTATACTTTTGTTTACGCGACCGCTGGCGACCTTTTGATCCGTGACCGTAATACATAATAGTTTGCTACTAAAAAAAAACAATTTTCAGCAATCATGGTTAAGAAAAACCGTTCAAATAAAAATAGATGGTCATCGTGACGGAGCACAGAGGTATAATAGTACACGGTGGGCAGGTCCGCTCTTCTGTCCAGTTTATGCATCCCTGCTCCCTGCTGCGTGACTCACGGGATGACCAGCCGACCCTGGACTCAATTCCATAGTCGTTCATATTGTATCTAACTCGTAACAGATATTCATTTTCCCACATTTCTGTTTTAAATTGCAATGAATGTGCTCGATCTTATTTGAATATAAAACAAATGCAGTTGTTTCCTCATTCATGCTTGGATCCAAATTTATGTCATAGACGTATATTGTTGTATTATGAATAATATGAAACTTTATTTTAATACTTAATATCTAAGTATATCGTGTGTCAGATGAATGGCACAACGTCCGTAAACATGAATGGAGATTATGCAGATAACAAGCCATATGAGATTATAATTAACCTTATCGCACTTGATCCACCTACATTATATCGTATTTATGGTGGAAGCTTTCCTGTAGTAGCGAGATCATAGATGAGATTACTTGTTTAGAAATTCTTCGATCATTAACATGTAGGAACTATTTACGTATTATTTAATAAATATTTAATATACAAACAAAAACCTGTGTTCTTATGCTTGTGTTTTATATATTGTTGTTCTCATTGTATAAATTCCATATTCCATAATCAAGTTTGGTAGACACTATTATTATGACCGCCAATTAAGAACAAGCAAGTACTAGACTTCCTCAGTCTATTTTACTTCGTATTAAATCACCGTACGAGTAGCAAGGTAAGCCGGAAAGAGTCCATTTGATAAAATTTTCAAAGTGCGAAATAAGAATACAAAGCGTTTCGTGATCAGACTAGGTGACGGTGAGGCGACTTCGCGTCGTGGAAGAGAGAAAGGACGTCTCATTGTTACATCAGTTATATCACGACCACAGACGGAATATCGTATGACCAATACGACCATCGCGTGACCGCGGCCCGGTCAAGTTTGCGAGCGATCTACTCGTTTTGTGCCACTTCCCTGCGAGCGCTGCGAGTGAACTTGAAATCGCTAAGTGGCCTAAATTGTGTACTCTTCGCGAATACTACACAATAGAAATTGAAAGTCGGAAGTTCTTCTTAAATCTTTTATCGTCGACAGAGTATCTACGAGATTCGAATCGCCAACGTTTCAGTTTTATTTGTAAAAGTGTTCGTATTCTGATCAATCTTGATGACCTCATTTCTTGCCTTCTTCCTTGTCTCTGGCCTAATTTGATATTCTACGATTATATCCACATTTGACTTCAACTTTTTTAATCCAACAAAAAAGTATATTCTACGCGTGAATAATCGACATCGTTTTGTACCGTGCACTCTTTGTGAAGAGCTCTCGATCATCCGCCGATAGCACGCGACGACAAAAGGCGGCGAGTGCCCGAATAATCCCTCGTCTCCGACACGGGCCCCAGGGACGTAACCGTAGCTACATAATTTATTATTAGGCACCAAGCTACGACGACACCTACTGAAGCACAACCGCGCCCGCCCCGTAGGGACAGTAGTTGCATTTTACGAGCGCGCAATTCCTTTGCTTTTTGTTTGTTTTACAATTCTGTTTGGCTGGTTGGAAAGTGGAACGCTGGGATGCGGGCACATCTGGGACGGAAAAACGAATGGTTCCACTACGAACATAAAGCTACGAAATATATTGTCGGTGATGAATATAATATTCTCTTGTTATTTACAATATCGTGCTTCATTAGCATATTTGTTTTGTAAATATAAGCGTTCTCTTACAATCGTCACCTTATTTAGAAGCTAGATCGCGAGTCCTATTCTATCACATGCAGCTTCGCCTAATACACGTGTCGTTCGTTCGACGTAAATTGGGGCGCGAGCTCTTCTTGATAACATCGCAAACAATCCTCGCTCCGGATATATGCCAAGGTTGCTTATAGCTTTTATCATCTTTGGATGGGATTGACAATACGGAAAATGTATCGGTTACTCGTAAGATATTATATACAGGGTGTTGCTTCGGTCAGTGACATCCAACTCAGGAAAAAACGAATTGTTCCACTATGAGCATAAAGCTACTAAATATTTTGGATGATGAATATAAGATTCTTCTGTTATTAAATTAATATTATGAGGTATGTTCATTAAAAGAAAATCTTCATATTTTATGCAAGTTTTATAAAAGAGAACCTCATTACAACATTCTAAAAATATGCAAAACGAATGGGGAATTGCGCGTATCTACGAAATTGGTAGTTTTGACTCGCTCGCTAGTATCGCAAATCGCAATAATAAATTGATGTTCTGGGGTTTTTCTCATTTGAAAAAATATTTTTTGGCATCAGTGTCATTTGTACCACCACCCCTGAGTCGCTCGTCACTGACCAAAACAACATTCTGTATATTGTTAGGACATAGTTGATAGAACATATTTAAAGTGTTGGTTGGCTAAAGTCCAATAGTACCGACACAATTCGTATGTTTGATAGTTATACATCTCGAGATATTTACGGTAAGTACTGCTCAGAATAGACAAAATGGTAAAGAAAATTTAAAACCACTGTCGTACTTACACTTACACTTAACGAAATCCATAAGGATTTCGTTAACACAATATCATTATTTGTGGACATCAAATTCTATTAGCAAAGGAAAAATAAATCTTGTCTTATAGCCTTGCGAAGGGTTCGTAAACACGCGCTGCAGCGTCAGCGAGCTCACTGCCAAGGGATTGTTATTTCGGCAACATGACCCTGAAAGACCCTTTTCTGTCTGTGAGTTTTTTTTATTATTATTTGTCTCTCGCAACGAATTTATAATTTTATGTATGTTTGTCCACGGATTTTATTAGAATTCTACGCGAAAAATACCAATACTATACCGTCATGATACTCAAAATTTGCAATTACATTTAAAGAATATAATATTTGTTTTCACTTGACCTCTTAATGAAGGTCGTGCAGAGTACGCCTGAAAAAATGTGTCAAGTGTTTTCCCTCTTTGGAGCAAACATATTGAAATGCTTAAATTTAGCATTTCCCAGTCAATATTTTTATAGGCGCAAATGTCAATAAAAACAGCGAGGTTCAGTGGAATGTGACAAAGTAATCGGCTAATGGTTGTTGCCTGTCAGCTGTGCTGCAGCGGGCTATTTCTCGCTGCGCGCTTTCGGGCGGATGACAGGACGACGCGCAATCTGGGATGTTTTCATTTTTTGCGAACGGCATTTGTTGAGGTTTTTTTTTTTTTTTTCTTTTGGGTTGATTAACGACTTCCACAACGGATTTACAATATTTCGACACGATGGAAGCAAAGAATTGGGATGTTTGTGATTTGTAAAACTATTTTAAAACTCAATATCGCACAGTGTTGCGTGCTCAACTGCTCACGCCACATGCGTGTTACCGCGAATTTCCAGCAAATGGTATTATAATTTTAAGGGGTGACGAATAGCGGCTCGTCGATCACAGTGAAGATGCCGATGCCACAACCACGCGTCTTCATTGTGCCATAACTCGCGTTGCTAATCCGCGTGTCTGCTGCCGCGATCGATGCGGCAGCTTCGGCACCTCAGACGGCAGCCTTGAACCGGATTAACGGCAGCCCAAATAGCTACTCGCTTCTATTGATAAACTCGATCATACATTAGTGCCTATCGAGTCTAATGGACGACGAAGGCTGATCAATCGGAAACTTTTGTCAGATCTTTCTTAAACATTCGCTTCGCTAAGCATTTAATCAAGATTGTCTGGCGCTAAATTGTTTAGATTTTTTGACTGATGCTTATTTTTTAAGAAGTTCCTGATGAACTTATGAGAAACTGGGAACGATAAGGATAAGAGTGTTAAAATTGAATATAAAACTGAGGGTTCCGTGACGATTTTAACTGAATTAAGGAATCCACTTACTTCCACTTAGCTAAATACAACAATATTTTGTTGACAGGAAATATAACTTTGATTTTCATAGTGTTGCTGTGTATTGGGTTGTTAAAAATGTGCTATTTCTCATAAACTACTAGTTCGATCCCGTCTTAACCAATTTTTGTTGAAAGTGCTTGTTAGGATCTACATCATATATTTTTCAAAATTTACACTTGCTTAATTTAGAAGTTAGAGGTAGGAGAGGGGTGGGGGGGGGGGGCGCAATTTACCACTTTAGAAGCGTCTATCCATCAAACGTTAGACTTTTAAAGATAATGGTTTTAGGAACCTCTATGTCATTTTCGAAGACCTATCCATAGACGCCCCATTTTTTTTAATAGTAGGTAACGTAAAGTGGTACAGACAGAATACATCTTATGGTTTAAAATGTTTTTTACACTAACAGTGTCATATTTTATATTCATAAAAATGAAATAAGAAAACATAACCGAAACCGACGGTTCCGTTTTTTGCCATTACGCTATGGAACCCTAAAAAGGGTTCACGGGTTCTATTCACTTTAAAAACATGCAAGTCAAGACGATTGCCTATAAATTACTCGTAAATTAGACCATTTGCATTCACATTCGCACTTGTACCTACATGTTAATTACAAACAGTGTCCAGTGTTTTCAAGTAGGTAAATAGTAAGCGGAGACTATCTCGTTTACATAGCCAATGAATAAATTAATTATTCTCAGAGATTACAGTGACTGCATCTCATCGCTGCGACTGTAATAAAATAATAATTATCTTTAATGTGTGGGCATCATATACTCGATGTGTGTAGCTATTATTAATAATTACAAATAATGTGGTTGTCTGTTTCAGACTAGCGCTCATTATCTCCTTGGCCGTCAGAGGTCGCGGTCGCGGCGCTTTTGAGGGCGTCGTTATTTTCTCAACAAAGCCTTTTGGTCCAGACTCTTTCATTTGTTATCTCACTCAGAATACAATCTAGCTGGGCTTCGCTGTTGCTAATCTCACGCTTTTCTATGCACTACAAACTATAGTATGTATTTAATTCTATCGTTTGTGCAACGACAAAATTGACTAGCCCAATCATTTCAACAGTTATTGAACTTGAGGGCTCTTTAGCACCCAGCAGACGGAATTCGGCTATTTTATGCAGTCAACACTTTATTTACATCTACGTACAATCTACCCGTATTTCTCCCTGTAACAAGAAGTAATAGAAGTACTCCTAGAATGCGAGAAAGTAGATACTATAAGTAAATGCAATAAACGTCTCGCCGAAGCCAGTTAGGTGTTGTCGGTCTCCGGCACTTTCCGTGCGAATCGAAACTATTGCCTTTTGCGGCCGGCCACGGAGACAGAGCCAGTGCCCTTCAATATTCATCAATTTGCCGGGAGCTTTTAATAGTCTGTCGGCACTTCGCCGGAGCTCTTACGCAACCCTCGCTCTCAATTGCTTTGGATTTCAGCTGCTTTAACGGGAACAATTGTCTAGAAGTTCTGAATTAGCGAGGCGATATGGGACTGTCGGTAGACGTCTCTCCGTCCGTCATTACGATCAATCATTCCAATTACGAACCATCAGGAATGATAACATGCAATTGTCAAGGAGCTTTAAGCGGCCAGAGTTTTTAGTCTTAGGGTAAACTGCAGTAGGTACTTACATTTGACATTATGAACACGATTTAAATGAAATTGTAGCAGTAGATATTTGGTGGCAACACTCAATTAAATAATGCAAGCCTATTAAGTTCCCTGGAGATCAGTCTGTAAATCCTTTCCCGTTTATATTGACTAAACAATATCCCATGAATATTTGAATTTGGAGCAAAGTGGTCCATATCTTACTAATAACATCAACTGGCGCCATTATTATTGACCCAAGAAATTAGTAGGTTGCCTGGAATGGTTTCCGGGAGTTTTGAAAATGAGCTTGAGATATTGAATACCTTTTCGAATCAATTTTAATTTACACGCTTCCATGGACGCGAAAACACACCGAGTAGTGTAATGTTAACAAATTGATTTTCCAATTTACTTGTCGAACCGCTCGTTTGAAATACTTATTTAGATTTCCACTAAAGCAAATGTTCAATGAGATATGTAAAGGTAGGCTTCCGAGTAACGCTGTCTGCGTAAGCAGTTTGACACATGCGGAACCTCGGAGCAGCGCAGCGTGGATGATAGAACTATGAGAGTGTACGGAATCTTTTCCGAGTGATGCGTTCATGGCCGCATGCGGCTCGCTTTCATATACTGCCATGGTTCCATCTTAGCCGCGCGGCTCCGAGGCTCAAGCCGCTTGCAGGCCGCATACCATGTCCATTTGGCATGTCGCATTTAATTTGTTGTGTGCGTTCTCATTCAACACAAGGACATGAAGTTTGACATTAGATGCAAGTGGCTAATTATCATCATCGTCATCGTTCTCAGCCAAATGTCATCCACTGTTAGAACATAGGCCTTCCTCAAATTTTCAATCAGTTCTTAGTGCTATGCTCAATGCACACTGTCACTTGACTCCTAATTTCAGACTCGATCTTGTAGAAAAAAACTCCAAGCATAGCCCTGCCCTATCCATCGATCAAGTTCGAGAGCATGTTTCGGATTTGTGTAAGCTACACTGGTTGTTATAATTTGCCTAAGGTGGTATTGTGTGTTGTTGCAGATGTACAGCGGCGCCATGCTGGCGACTGCGGCGCGGCTGGCGTGGGACCCGAGCACGTACACGTGGTTCCGGTTCCTGTGCGCGGCGCAGTACCGCGTGTCGTGCGCGTACGTGCTGGCGGCCGGCGTGTGGCTCTGCGCGCTGGTCTACCTGGCGGCCGCCACGCGCTGCTTGCGCCTCGTACGTATTATTAAATAATATCCTTTAATAAATATTCTTTGGACGTTCCCACACATCGCCATCTAGTCCCAAAGTAGGCTACTCAAAGCTTGTGTTATAGGTGCCAGACCAGAGATATAATGCTTAAATACTTTTTGTTTGTAAATACATACATGATATACATAGAAAACACCCAGACCAATACAAACAGACATGTTCATGCACACAAATGTTTGTATTGTGCGGAGATCGAACCCGCAACCCGCTGCGTAGTAGGCGATTTCTCGACCACTACACCAGACGGGTCGTTTCCACTCCACCTTTTACCCACCATTAGCCTCCACCAAGTACGAGTAAGACCAGCTAGCACATAGATTTTACGATGCTGTTGCCAGGTTGAATCGAACTCGTCTACATTATTTTTGGGTAGTTCTTTTGCGTGACTCAAGTCTTCAGCTTTTTCCTAAGACTCCCTTGCGTACAATGGAGTTTGCAAGGGCCAAATTCTTTATGTCGGCCATCAAGAATTGCAGTGGTAGAAAAAGTATGGCGTTTAAGATTCTGATGAGAGATTATGTTCTGCAACTTATGATTTAAATTCTTATTTACGAGACGAGTTAGAACTATAGCTACACAAGCACATAACTATTGATTATATTATGCAGAAGCCACAAACCGTGTATTACTCATTTGTTTTCATACATTTACGTAAGTGGTAAGTAACTGGTGAATATGACGAAGTTGTTGCAAATTGGAAGAAAGAAATGCCTACACTAATGAACAATGTGTGTTCATATGATTTAAAGATATGGCTATCTTGGGTATCCAAGATAGCCAAATATGTATATATTTGTTATTTTTCAATCTAGAACTCCAATATTTGTTTGTGTTATTATTAAGACGTGAGATAATTAATGGACCTGGGGCCCTACTTTTGAACCACTCGCTTAAATATGACGTGTAAATTGAATTTGAAAACGACTTAAAAATCAATGAAAAACACGTCAAATAATAGTAGTTGGTACTCACAAAAATCAGTTACCTATCTTTTTTCGAATTAGTCCCGAGTGGAATTATACTAATTTTCGTTTGAAAATCGCGCATCAATAAATATCACACGCTATATTGACTCGAGTGATTCAAACATAGGGCCCCTGTTGTCTCTCGCGCGATGCACCTTGCACGTGCCTGAGTAATACAATGAGATCGCGGGGTCGAAGACGCAACGCAAAAAACGTGCGAATGGAACAATACCTTGCCGCAATCACTCTCGATAATTATGTGGTTCGTAGTCGTACCGATGACGCAAGGAATTTTGAGAAAAATATTGCTACTATTTTATGGTTGTTGAGGTAATTTGCCAGGTGTTCGCATGAAAATACTAAATAATTTCCATTTTCCTTCAACTTGTTATTCTCAATATCTCTGGGGGCTGATTGTGCAGCTCGTATACGAAAGAATTTCACCGATCAAATTGTCACTGCCGAATAAAATAATGTTTTTATTTTCTCAGGGTCACGATTTCTATATATTTCGATTCCATCCATCCGTTAGTTTTTGTACGTATGAAAATAATATATGTACGTATGGACTTGATTTTTCACTTACAACGGTAGAAATAGCAATCGAATTACCATACGAAATAAATACTATTGACGTGTCAATAGCCACCCTGGAAATTAAATTTTTGGTACCTGTGTCCAGTGGCCGGCACATCAGGTTACCCACTTTTGTTGCATACTAGCCCTTATTGCAACGGAATAAGATACCGCAATGTTTACCTTGACGTGCTGTCGTCCGTACCTACCTAAACTCATTAGACCCTTTACACATGCGATGCTAATGCGCGTTAGAATCGATGCAGTCGCAAAAAGTCAACCTTAACAAGCTGGAAATTGTCAAATTGTGTACTGAATTCTGGCGCTGCATCGATACTAACACGCGACTGCATCGACGCTAAATTTAATCTTTTCATTGCGTGAATCGCGATGCTGAAGCGCGTTTTTTAAACGCGCGACTGCATCGATGCTACGAGTCGCAGTGTGTAAGTCTAAGGTTAAGGTCTAAGACTTATAAAGGAAGACTCGTGGTATCATTTTTTGCAAGAAAAACTCTTATAGTATCATGGCTTTCCCTTACAAAAATGATATGCATATTGTTTACCTTCCCTTGACCGTACGCCTTTTACTTCGAGTAAGACGAATTAGTTCGCTACGTTTTTTCCCTTTTTCATGTTGGATATTAAACTAAGGATTTTGTGAATAGAAGTGACTTCAAAACTAAAATGCAGTAAAAAGTCATTAACTCTTGACCCTATAAAGGAAAAGTATCCATTTTAGGCGAAAAAAATTTTTTTTTGGAGTCGGTGCTCTGATAATTGATGCTTGAGAATTTGAGATGGTCAAATTGATGGTCGACTGTTTGTTTTTTTTGTGGCAGTGTTGCCACAAAAAAACATACAGTCGAATTGATTACTTTCTCCGTTAAAAATTACCCAAAACATTGTTGGGGAAAAAGTCGCCCGGCATTGCCTTTTGAAACTGTTAGGTACGAGTACATAATGTTTTTTTTCAGTACGCAGCGGGCGTAGCGTGCCTAGCGGTGAGCGAGGTGGCGTACGGAGCATGGATGGCGGCGTCGCTGGCGGCGTGGTGGCGGACGGCGCCCGAGGCGGAGCTGGCGCGGCACGGCATGGACGTCATGCACGACCTGAAGCCCGCGCTGCTCGCCATCGACCGCTACCGGGACGTGGCGCGCCCGCTCTACGAGATGATCGAGGTGAGAGAGCTGTTTTGTGCCCAGTACCCCAAAATAAATAAATAAAATAAATAAATAAATATTTGACAACATCACATACATTGCACCGATCCCAAGCTAAGTAGCTAAAGCACTTGTGTTATGGATATCGGAAACAACGGTGGTACCACAACACCCAGACCCGAGACAATATAGAAAAGATCGTTTTCTACATTGACCCGACCGGGAATCGAACCCGGAACCTCACGAGATGGCGACGCTTGAAACCTGCGTGCTAGCCACTCGACCACGGAGGTCGCCAAAATGTATGACAAAATATATATTTCGATCGACATTACAAAATTAGTCGATCTATGCTATTTTATCATATTCCCTAACATGCCACACACAAAATTGATAACGAGATGAGACAATTTCTAACCATTCACTCAATTTTACGTCAAATTTGGCTGAGAATGATAAACTTGACACAATGACAGATTGACTCGATATTGGCCATAGATAATGAATTAGTAAATATCTTATGGATAAAAAAAAACAGGGGACTTTCTTTTTAATATTTTTACCCTTTATTGTTTTTTGAGAGCCTAGAATAAGAAATGGCACGACAGTCATATATTTTTGCTCTAAATAAGTTGTTTTTCATTTATCGTCGACGCTGATGGTGGACGATAATGTTTCACGGCAAAATGACTAAATTCGGTTAAAATATGTGTTGCAGATTAGCGTTCAATTATGATTTTGTCATTATATTGATTTAAACTTACATGGTCATTAACATTAAAACTGATTGTTGTACCTTATTATTTTTGAGTTTCCGATATTTCGGCACTGTTGCAAGTGCCAGTTACGCCGTGACCATGGCACTTGCAACAGTGCCGAAATATCGGAAACTCAAAAATAATAAGGATGGTAGCAATACAGTAACAATCAATTCTAATAATTTTGTCATATTTCGAAATATGACAGTAAGACATGACTTTCATGGCAGCCATGTTAGCGACTGTGGTTAAGTCGATTTTTGACAAACAACCGGGATATAATGCCGTGATATTTTTTTATCACGGCGTGCATGTTAAGCCTGCAGTACGCAGCGGGCAACAGTGTCTACTCTTCTCAATTACCTCCGGTTCTGAAGACAAAAGCCTGTGTTGCAAATGATGACGTACGGATCCTAAACATGGTCTCGGGAATTCAACGAGCTATGGAGAAGGCTATGCTCAGTGTTTCTCTCCGAGATCGAATCAGAAATCGGGAGATACATAGTAGAAATAAGATAACGGACTTAGCCCTAAGAATCAGTAAACTCAACTGGCAATGGGCAGGGCACATTGCGCGAAAAACTGATGGCCGTTGTAGCGGAAAAGTTCTATATTAAAGGCGCTTTGACTAAAAATGCAGCTTTGACCGACAAGGATAGATGACCTTGTAAAGATAGCAGGATCAAACTGGACGCAGACTGCGTGAGATCGATCGCTGTGAAAAACCGTGGGAGAGGCCTATGTTCAGCAGTAGACGTCCTTTGGCTGATAATGATGATGATAATGCTTTGTCGAAAGAAGGCTGTCTACAGCCATGAATACCTTCAATAATAGTCCGCTCACGCGGCACCGATATCGTGTCACAGTGACAATGTACCTACACATTTATATCATCACGGAATCGTGGACCTCTGTTGAATATGACGGTGGTAAAAAACAACGGTAAAAACTTGCGAACGAATTATAATGTTACTAACGGAAACAATGTTGGCAGGTCCAAAAGGGTCCTTCAGAGATGTTCTTTAAAATTGTGAATCTGATGCATCATCCAGGGGCGTAGCTTGCTTTGGTGGGGCCCTGTATAAAAACTTGTTTGGGGGCCCTTATCATGGGTAAAGATTTTACACAAAAAAAAAGTAATGCATTTTTTTAAATATACATTTATCCAGGTTTTTTACGCTAGATTTATATTCACGAGCCATTACGACGTGCATAAGAGATTCCTTATCTTATTTAGTTGAGCGCCCCCTTTTGAAATCTATTTTTCCAATATGGTTTGACCTTCAAAACCTCAATAGCATTACAATTTGAACAAACAAGAAAATGCTGATGTTATTGTTGACGGCGCTTATGATTGCTGGTATGCCACTAGTGTCCCATCGAAGTTTTTAAGTTTTTTTTATCTGCTTATTTTCTATTAATTTTTGTTTAAGCACTTCGGAGGCCCCCGTGCCCCGAAAGCCCCGTATAATTTATACGGCAGATACGGCGCTAGCTACGCCCCTGGCATCATCCATCACATCATATTATGAGTCAGATTGTTCAACAATAGTTTCCAATAATTGACTTATCAATGGTTATCTCCCCTTAACAGTAAGCATTGATAGCGAGTGATTGGTGAGGACTACGCAATGTTGTTTTGTCATGTTGAACGATTTTAATGATAAGTGGAAATACAAAAGAACTTGGACGTAGCTGGAATTTCGAAGATAAGAGCATTTTCCGCAAATCTGCTTTTATTCATGGGCGACTCAGTAAGCTTGCTGATACTGATGGCTCCCTAGCATATTCCTACTAATATTATTGTCAAACTTTGTGAGGGTGCATGTATGGATATGGATGTTTATATTTTTAATTATTACTCCTTCATGAAAATACAATATAGTTCATAGACTATAATTTATTGATTTTAATGAGAACTTAAATTACCTGGTGAAGTCGTGTGGAACCGATAGTAATAAATCTATACTAATTTTCTAAAGCTAAAGAGTTTGTTTGTTTGAAGGCGCCAATCTCAGGAACTACCAGACCGATTTGAAAAAAATATTTTTGTGTTGTATAGCTTCTTTATTGAGGAAGGCTTTAGACTATAAAACATCACGCTGCGACGAGATGGGACGGAACAAACTGAAAACGCGCAAATTAAGTCGCGGGAAACCGCTAGTGATAATAATTTATATAACCCATCCTCGTTGATGTTTGCAGGAGGTGGAGCGTGAGGCGCCCAACAACGCCTTCGTGATCGTCGTGTTCGGCATCTTCGGCGCCATCCTGCAGGTAATATTAATTTCTTACCTTATGCATAAAGATGAAAATGGGACCGAAAATCGAGCGCGGGATAAGAAACAGCAACTTTCTGGCTAACCGGGCCAAACGCCCTTCCAATTGAGCTACCGTGCTGTCGGTCCGACCTTGCGAAATTTATTTTTATATTTTATCTTGCGTAGTTTTTAAGATTAAAGCATACATATATACAGACAGCGGGGTTTTTATACTATACAATGTAGTGATCGCATTACAAAACGATGGCGTTCCCTATGTTATAGTACACAAAAACTTGTACCCGTTCAGGTGGCGGCGTTCGTGATGGCGGTGCGGCTGGCGCGGCGCGCGCGCAGCGGCAGCGCGGGTTCGCTGCCCGAGAAGGCGCGCGTGGCGGCCGACGAGGACAGCGACGCCGCCGCGGACCCGCCCGGCTGGCGCAAGCGCGCCAACCTAGGGATGTATACTATACTCGACAAGATTTTCTAGCAGGTATGTTTTTGTGTTTGTTGATGATTGGTTAAAGTTCTAGAATTTAGTGCAATCTGGCAGCAAAATCAATCGTATTTTCTTGTTATTCTATCCTATATCATTTATCACCACTAATTTTAATCATTACCAATAATTATCATCACCGATGCCGAACGCTTCGTTGAATTAAGCCTCATGGGGTCGCACTCACACGCCTATAATTTTTTCGAAGAAAAACTCAATTTTGAAACTTTTGTTTTAATAAGATATACATAAAATAAAATAAATTGGTGGTAAAATTATAAATGTGCTATTATCTTTGCTATTTATTTGTGTTAATCTCGCTTAAACTCGCGAAAAGCTGATCCTATTTGGCTGATTTTGATCTTGAGATATTTGTGGAAGTACTGGATTGCGACTAGTACTGGCCTTCTCAAGATGTTGGACAGGTTATTTAAAATAGGGGTGTCCCTATGATATGGGTATCAAATAAAAGGCTTTGCTGCCAGGAATACGGAAAAAATAGTCACGTGACTTAAATCCAACATGGCGGATTGACTATTTGAAATGCACCCCCATGATATGGGTATTAAATGAAAGGGTTTGCTGAATGGGATATGAAAAAAAGTAAGCGTGTTTTTTTTAGTTTTTTTAATTTAAACTATTTTCTCTTTACCGATGGATAGTCTATTATGACCTTTGCCACG
This sequence comes from Pyrausta purpuralis, assembly GCA_963924145.1. Classification (NCBI taxonomy): domain Eukaryota; kingdom Metazoa; phylum Arthropoda; class Insecta; order Lepidoptera; family Crambidae; genus Pyrausta; species Pyrausta purpuralis. The sequence goes on from OZ001650.1 coordinate 27,875,870, forward strand.
TCGTTTAGTGAAAAATGAAATAATCGCGCGTTAAATTGTTTATATTCTTAATCCTTGCCTATTCTACTACGAATAGGCACTAAAAGCAGGTGCAGAAGTCTGCAATTCTTTGAGTTATTGCGATTGGAAAATAAATATTTTTTACCACGCTTTTATTAGGTTGGGTTTTAAATGTTGAAAAGCTTTTTTGATGAATATAATTAAACAAATGGAACGTAAAATTGTAGGCGATGGTCGATTATTACATCATTTGTGCTAAAGAAAAAAAAAAAAAACCCATTAATAATGATGTGGATCCACCATTGTCTCCGGTTTCGTTAACACAAGTGCATAAGCTATTTACTTTGGGATCGAGGTGCTAAAATGATGCGCTTGCTGTACGACAGGACGCAGAGGCCGCGGCGGAGGCGCGCTCGCCGTCGCCGCGGTCGCGCGCGCCCCGCCGGCCGCAGCGGCGCCGAGCCAGGCACGCGCGTCGCCGGGCCCCGCCCCGCGCCCCGCCCCCGGCCCCGGCCCCGGCCGCGCGCCCCCGCGACGCGCGCTGGGACGCCGTGCAGGCGCAGCTGCGCGCGAGGCTGCCGCGCCCGCCCGCGCCCTCCGCGCCGCCCGCGCCCGCCGCGCTCATCATCCTGCACGCCGACATCTAGCCGAGACGACCGGTGATCTTTGTACCTCGCGATTCTATAGGTTGACTGCAAAACTTTGCTCGATTTACGCTCGCGGCTCCGCACACGCGCGAGCCAAAGATAACGTAATCCGAACTCGATGCGAGCTCGCGTTTCACTCGCGGCTCGTGTCGCGGCTCAGCTCGTAGCTCGCGCGCGAGTTTGTCCGAAGTTGAGACGTTTCAAACGTCACTTTTGCCGCCTTCGTTCCTTTTCATTTCCATTACGATTGGGAGAAGTAGACGAAAAATTACGACCTCCGTGGTGTAGTGGCTAAGCACGCTGGTTTCAAGGCGTCGCCGCTCCGTGGTCCCGGGTTCGATTCCCGGTCGGGTCAATATAGAGATCAAAATTTTCTATATTGTCTCGGGTCTGGGTGTTGTGGTACCACCGTTGTGTCTGATTTCCATAGCACAAGTGCCCAAAGTAAGTAGCTAACTTTGGGATCAGAGCAATGTATGTGATTGGTGTCCAATACTTTAATACTTTAATGTGACTTCAGAACCGTCTCAGTTTTGTGGTATATCTTTAAACGCCTATAACGCTTCAAAATATACATTGCGAACGACAAAGTATGAAATTGAAATACCTATATACTAATATACATAACATACTTTTAAGCGGAGAGCGTTTGATATTAGTCTAGCTAGAGTGACTGACCTCAACTATGGTCACTTTTCGTCGTCGCCTTAATTCCAAAGTAACCTGTTTTGTAATTGTTGCTGAACGAACAATAAAGGATCACGGTCGATCTGTCTCATCGGCTCATGATTGTCGACGAATCGGTCACTTCATGAATCAATAGGCCGATGTTGGCGTGGTACCAGTTACGAATTTTAGATGCCATGATTGTTGTATTTTAGAAATACGAGAAAGTCGAGTGATAACCCAGAGCGCCATGTTTTATCTTTAGGACAGATAGTTAATCCGAATCATGCAGTTATTAGGCACATGTGTGTAATGAATACCGAATTTAATACCAAACTTACACTGCCAACAGATGTGACTAAATATAAATCCCAGTTATTAGGTAGGTACCTATGCTTCCATAATTATAAAAAAATAACTTTCAATACATTCCTATTGATTAGAATATACAATTGTAAATAAAGTTATTTCATCTAATACATTACTTCACTGAAGCACAAAGATTGCAATGTATAACTACTTCCAGTTAAGAAAATTGATAGATAAATTAAAATATGGATTTGACTTGTACCAGTGCAGTGTAAGAGTTATTGCACACGACTATTTGAATCTAATTCGCAAATATATTTTTGTAAGTTATGTTTTCGTCAGTTAAGTTACAAATTATGAAACAATGATTCGGTATGTAATACTACCACCTCTGAATTTTGACATATTCGTCATGTTTGTAACGAAAACAGACTGCCATATTATTATAGTAAGTAGTTAAATAATGTTAGATAGAGTAATCGTTCAATCCTGAAATTGTGGTTATTTTACTGTGTAGCGCCTTAGTGTAAGGTTCGCTCACATCGCGTGGGAGATGCATCTTCAATCAATCTTAACTATTAATCGTTATAATTACTACTATAATAATTATCATACTGGTGTTACGAATGTTGCAGAAACGAAATTATGTAGTCGATCTTGGTATTGTTTTGGACGTATAACAGCTCGATATCCACCCTCTTGCCTTTAGCGGAACGTTGAGAGAGACTATGGTGCTATTCTCTGACAACCACTTAGTGATGTAATTACATTTTGCTGTGATTTGCTTTAGAACATGCTGAACCGGGACAGAGCTGCGCAGTGCTCGCGTCACTTCCGTCACTTCCACTTAAGCACGGTTATGATGTCTATACAGTATTCCAACTTCATACAAAGTGACGAAGCGCGAGTTATACCTACGCACTTCGTTTCGGCATGCGCTCGGCATGCAGACGGTCGCGACTGTGCCGTTGTGACAAACGGACGGTATGTTGTTATTTTAACAATAAGCGCGCGATTTTTTCACTAAAAATAAGTTCAAGTATTTATTAATTACCTTGAAAATATCGCAGGATCAAACTGGATGCAGATCGCTTGTGATTAGTCGCTGTGGAAAGACGTTTTTCAGTACCTAGTTGACGTCTTTTGGCTGATAATGATGATGATGACATAATTTAATATGACGAATAGGAAATATTGGGCTGTTTTTGCTTGTATCTATTTAACGCATAATTCATCAATAACGCATCCAGAGATAACTTTTTTAAACTATACAATAATTTTACTTACTAGTAGGTTGGTTCATAATGTGTGTGTACCGAAACAGAAGATGTCTGGATTAATAAATAAAGTGAATAGAGTAAAGGGAAGTGATTGTTTCAATTCACTTTTCAAATATATTTTTTCTGTTCTTATTCCAATAAATTAACAAAATATTTTTATTTTAAATAAAAAAAAAATATTTTACAAAGTAGCTAAATAAAATGATGAAATGTAATGAAAATGCTGGAGGCGGGCAACCCTGTTGCAAGCTTACGTACCGCGCGGCTGTAGGCATCTATTTCAAAGATACGGCCGAGTTACAATACTGTATAGACAACATTACCGTGACTTCGGTCGTTGTGCGTCTGGTGCCAAATAATTTTAGGTAAATTACACTTGTATTAAAAGCCGCGCGTAGGTATCTTGAGGAAGGAAGTTACAAATACGCTTTTGTATTATTATTTATACAATGATAATGAAGCCATATGCCACACGTATATTATTTAGGTAAATGTTGTAAATTCAGTAGGAAAGACGACGCCATTTATGGTTGACCTACTTTTTTACATCTGGCAAAACATTGTATCTCCGTGCAGTGAACTTTTTTTTTTGTAACTTATTGTAGATTATAATAACAAAGCCGATTGACTTATTTTAAGACTGTTTTCATACGGTTTTTGAAAATAAATCTAGAATCGTGGTTTATTTTGTAGTATTTTTTGTGGTGTCAATTCTTGACTCTTGTGTCATATTGATCGATGCAAGCAAAATAAAGATTGATTTGATGTCTACGCGCTGCTTTAAAGGCTCACTCGGACCAGCGTTAGTTGACTGGTTATGTGAGAATAGAACTCAATATAATACGTACATATTAGATATACATTAGGGTTGTTGATTCTGAACCTAGACAATAAGAGAGATACGCACAGCGCGCGCCAGCGCCGCGCGATCCACAGTTAACGTTTATATTGTAGAAAGTAGACATTATCTTGATTACTTTTATCGATACGAGCAATAAAAATATATTTTTATAGCGATTTGTTTTTTCATTCTTTCCCCAAAATTACTTAGTTTTTGCGAAAGTCTTCAAAAAGGGAAACTGTGCCATTCAAACATGAGTCACTTGTGTATTTCACTGCAGCTGAAGTTGTGAACGATTAGCCTGATAGTGGTGATAAGATTATGTCTGTCGTTTGAAATTCACTGAGTAGTGAGCGCCGCCGGGACCTGCGCGCGTTCTTTAGTTAATAACTATGAGTACATTTATGTGTAAAAAAGTTTCTACTCGCACAGTGTAAACACAGGATTGCTGGGTTCCTTTGGAAGTCAAATGGGTGAAATCCATTTCATCATAAAAGAAATTGTCGTTTGATAACAAAACATCTAATGCAAATAAATATACTATCATCAAGATTTGTCAGTGGCCTTTGGCGAGAAAGCCTAATCTGCTTTATATTTGTTGCTACCAGCATAAGTAAGATTGATTTTAAAGTACCTACATAGGTTCTAAAGTGAACTAATGGGCAGCTGACGCAAGTGGGTCCAAGTGCACAGTGAGACAGCGTGTATGACTGTGATCTCGGCTGTTGCGTCCGTCGGGGATGCAGTGCTGCGCGCGGGTGCGGTGCGCGCGCGCCGCCGCGCTCATGCTGCTGCACGTCAACCTGATGCTCATGGTGAGGACCTCGCAGTACGACCCTAGGGGTTCACCTTCTGCTGAATGCATTTGTATTGGCTACCCGTCTGCAGGAACTAACCGCCGCGTCGATAAATTACGTAAATACCGAGAGCGACAGTGCAATTCTTGAGGACCTTTGCAACACAGTCTCTTTCTCGGTGTATCAAAATACGACTCTGGAATATAAAAACGGGCCAAGTGCGAGTCGAACTTGCGCGCTGAGGGTTCCGTGCCTGCTTTTACTAAATTAGGGTTCCACTTACTTCCACTTAGCTAAAATACCACAATATTTTGTTGACAGCAAAAATAACTGTGTTTCTCATTGTATTTGTATGAAGGACAAAGTTATACCTGCGGTTGTTGAAAATGTAGCTACTTTAACTCAAAAACTACGTTCGATCTCGTTCGGACTATTTTTTTGTTTTAGTTCAAATGTGTAGTTATGTGTTTAGTGTGTAGCCACCCTCAAATGTGTCACTATGTTTTAGTTTTTGTAAGGGAATCGTAAAGCGGTTAACAGGATACACCTTCCTATCGATTTTCATATGTGTAATGTTAATAGTTTCAGAAAAAAGTGTCTGTGACACACGGACGGACAGACAGACGGACTTGACGAAACTATAGCCTATTGCTATTGCCATTCATCTACAAAAACCTAAAAAGGGTATCGAGCAGGATCCTAGGGCAGGAGTATAAGCTGGCCTGCTTAACAAGCTTATGACCGTCCTGGACTAGAGAAATCTGTCAACATGACCGTGCAAATTATTTACCACTCTCTCATAGATTTAAATAGAACGTCTTGGCCTTGTGATTGATCACGATATGCAAGATCAAGATATCATTTAGGTAAACGTAAAAATACGTACCTATGTATCCGGCAAGCACTCTAATACTGTAATCCCTAGATATCACCATTACCTATATATAATCAAATTGCTAGTATAGATACGTATTTAATTTTGCGATAAGTTTGTAAGTATTTATGAACTTTTGAACATTATCACGGGCCGTTTAACTGCATTTATACGACAAACATTTTTACCTTTTTTACTTCCAAAAGTAAGTTATGTTTACTTAATCTAGTTATCTATAATCTGTAGGTATTTGATATTGTTATAATTTGATTATATTTGAGTAATCTGTTTATCTATTAAGACAAGAAAAAAATAAAACTAAGACCTACATGCTACCTATATAAAAAAACTTAAAATCTACCTTTTCAAAAACTTAACCATTTTCGTGCGGCTAGGAGGCTATGATGCTGGCTGCGTTGGATAGCTATGCCAATCCTTTGAGCTAGGACAGCTTTATTAATGGCTATTACAGAATTTAATTTTGGCGCAATTTTTCTAAACAACAATTTAGCACCCACGGCCCAAGTGTTTCAACGCCAAACCGCGCAAACCCATAAGCACTTGCAAGTGAGACGTACCTGCGACACTTGGCGGTTTCAGCCAACTCTGCTGCTGCTACAGCTTTAAGGGCTGATTATTTGGGAGAGGGCCAAAGTATCGACAAAAGTTACATCCCAAACTAAAGCCCGACCCCGCACCCATGGGTTCGTACTAGAATCTTAATGAAGACTTGTCGTTGCGTCTGATAGTCGACATTGTGTTGAGCTAAGCTGATGGTGGAACTCCTAAACGCTTAGGAGTTCAGTGATTTTAATGACAGAACGTATGTATAAGTAATTTGGAGCTTAGAATTTGGTTAAAGAACAAAGTCAAAGGTACAACCGTTCCTGTAATCACAAAAAATAGCAAATAAAATTAACTTGTAAAAACCAACTTCAAAACCAAGCACTAAAAAGTCTTAAATAAACTCTTCACTCTTAAAGGAAAGGACTCCATTTTAGGCCATCATTTTTTTTGGAGTCAGTGCCCTGATAGGTGAAGCTTGAATTGGCCAAAGCGATGGCACCGATTCCAAAAGAAAATATTTTTTGACAAAAAGAGTTCAAATTAATAATACAAAATACGTCGCAGTGTCTTACTACTTACTTTCTTACGAGTAGTACCTACAAAAATAAAAACAAAATAAATCATCTTTGATACCCTGTTAAAATTACTGATAAGTATTTCCAGGTAACAGATCGCAGGCCGCTCGATCAGTTTGTTGGACAGATAGTAAGTGAAGAGTGATTCAATGAATAAAATATAGGTAACTAACGCAATATTTATGCCGTCGATGATACATTATTATATAGGTGAGACTAAAGTACAAATATACCTACAGATTTAAAAAAAAAACACTAACTAAATAATTGAAGTTTTGCACGTCTGCGAGCAGATTGAACACATGTGCTACTTGCTTTTCAAATCAACAGACAACAAAGATTGGTTGGTTGCAATGTGTAGGTAACCAATTAGAACCGAAAAATATAATCATAGAAAAGCATTTTACACAAATAAAACTAAAATCGCCTGTCAATAATCTTATAGTTTTGTCGCCGGAATGTATCGCTGCGGCGCTTTGCATTAAATCCGGTAGATTGCACACAGTCGTTCAGTTTTTGTACGCTTGATGCAGGACGTATGCTTAAAAGAAAGGCTTCTTCATCATACAAATATGTTTTTCTATACTGTTATCATAAAGAGGAAATATTTAATTGTTTGTTTGTTTGCTTAGATTTGGCTCTGAAACTTTTGAACCGATTTGAAAAATTCTTTTACCGTTTGAATTCTGCATTATCTGTGATAAAATTAAAATTGTTTATTTCAAGCAATCACAGCTCAACAGCTCACAGTGACAAAAAATAACTTACAAATTTATGTTAGTAACAATAATTATTTAAATTCAAATTTTAATTAAATTTCATTTTATTATTATATGTTTTCATATTATGATTATTTTTTATAAGTTTAAATTATTTTCAGAGGGATACCTGTGCAGGTGCTAAGTCTGATTGGGTACCTATGCCAGCAGTATCCTCTCACCTTATTACCTTTTGTGCGAAGTTTTGCTTGCACCCAACATTTCCAAATAGGTGATGTGTATCTGTCAGCCACCGTCTTCAGAATGCTGTTGCTACTGCCACGCAGTCTGCTTATCAAAGATGTTCTTCTTGCGGATGATGGCGTGAACCATCAGTGTGATGGTGCGCAAACATCTCCGATGCGCTGCAGTGGCGTGGCGACCGCAACAACATCCTGAAGACATTATTGTATTGGACGTAGGACATCTAGAGATTTTTTGGTGTGGAAGACCTACAGACTTCCCGTGTTAAAACTCTGACAATATGGTTTAGAAAGTGTGATTTTAATATGGTCAGTATAGCGGGAAAATCTGCGAGCCAGCGTATTACCACGCACTGCTAGTGACCTACGCTCCCGTTCAATGTCTACATCGTCCCTAAGGTCGTCGGTAAGGAAGTGTCCCAAGTATTTAAATTTAGTAACACGGTTTATGTTTAAACCATTGAGAGTAATTGGATGCGCGTAATCAGGAGAAGTACCGACGGCCTTAAATACCATGTATTCACTTTTCTTTGCATTATAACTGAGTCCGTGTGTAGCCGCATAGTTCTCACAGACTCTCAACATTTTCGTTATGGCACTCGCAGTCGGTCCGAGCAGCACCATGTCGTCAGCGTAGCTGATGTTGTCCATGCTAACACTATCACAGCTCGTCATCCGACATGCATGCTGCTCAGCTCAACTATGAGATCATTTACATACATGCTAAAGAGCTTTGAGGATGTTAAGCCCCCCTGTCTGACCCCGCACTCCAGCGTATATGCTTCGGAGAAAACATTGGCCCACTTCACAACATTCGTCTGGTTAACATACCAGTATTTAAAAATGATCTGTATTTCAGCCGGTACACGCCTGCTCTCCATCTTCTTCCATAGCACTTCGTACGAAACTAGGTCAAAGGCCTCGGAGAGGTCAAGAAAACAGGCGTACACCGGGGTTTTACGATCAGTGTAATATTTAACAGTATGCTTGTGTCCCAAGACTGCGCTCTCTCTCTCTCTTCATAGCCCGGCTCGGAAGCCGAATTGAGCATCATGAAGATCTAAGTAGCTATTTAAGCAGGAGTCAAGCATACCGTCAAATATCTTTGCATTGGAAGTCGTAGTAGTGGAAGATAAACATGCTTTATAATATTTAAAACAAAATAGGGTTCCTGGAAACTTCAATAATGTTCTCGAAGGTGTGAAAGAACAATCTTTATTGCGAACGCTGCCTGAACTTTAACTGCTGCAAATTAGCGCCGGCAAAAAGTAAGCCTCAGCTTTCGTACCTCAGTATCAATCTTTGTCAAAAAAAAATGATGTATTCAAAGCAATATTAAAATGACTTGAATAATTCAAATCTTTAATATCATCATAACAAAGTTATCACGATAATAATATTATCTCTAAATCGTAAATAAGGACACAGAGCGCTTTAACTAATGATAGAGGCTCGCTGTACCACATGGCGCTGAACGTTTTTAGCTCGCGCTGAAGCTCGAGATTTTCTGAATATCCAAGATCTGGAGTTCGAAACTGAACGAGGAAAGTGCTGCTGCGAAATCGATATCAGTCATAGCCATACTATCTATGGTCTACTCCATTAACAACCAAGTCTTGGGGTCCTTATGTCTATTACGCATTCGCGGCAAAAGTTAGACCAATAAGTTAATTTGTATGCGTATTTTTTTTTCTCTTTCTTTCACACTTGTCAATCACCTCACGTGTTGCCTTTTGTCAAAAAACTTATTTTATATTAAAAACCCGTATACGCGATTTTCGACTTTTATTTTAGTAGCTTAATTAAATGTCGTGTGTCATGTTAGCTGTTCAGCGGAGCGGGCCTGGCGACGGCGGCGCGTCTGAAGTGGGACCCGAGCGCGTACGTACTGCTCCGCGAGCTGGCGCCGACCGAGTACCGCGTGCTGTGCGCGCTCCTGCTGGGCGGCTCGCTGACGCTGCTCGTGCTGGCTCACGCCGGAGTCGCCGCGCTGGCCGCTCCAGCGCGCAGTGCTGCCAGGAGACCTATACTCTACACGGTAAATACAATGAACGAACACAAAATTTACAAATACCAAACATACATTTGCCAAATTTCACACGGTTGTTTGGACGCCTAAATATATTATTATACAAAAAAATTACCAATTTCCTAAATATTGACAAAATAGAACAGGTCGAAATGAAACCACCTTTTTTGAGTTCAGTTAAAAATTTGAATTTCGTAGCAAGTCTTATCAGTTTTGATTTTATAGAATGTCTCATGTCGCTAAAACCTCCTAAAATAACCGTAAAACCCTCATCTCCTCCCAATTCAGAGATACGGCCTGGGACTTTTGATATTTATCCAATCGAAGTAACGAAGTCAAAAATTGTGCTCCAAAAGATTCCTTCATATCCTTCCTTTCTTGGTCTCGTGCTTGCGTTTCGTAGAAAATATATCTCCTTCGTCACCTATAATTTAACCACTCAGAGAATACTATTGTTTTCAATTTTGTAAAAACTGAAAAACATCAATTTTTGTGTTCAATTTGAAAACGTCGAAATAGCATTTTCTGAGCGGGTAAACTTTAATTTAATTCGTTTGAACGTTAGGCAAAGGTTACACGTTCAGTCTGGACTGACATCAGTGTGATGGTAAAGTTTTACTTAATTTTTATCAGTTTGTCATACACGATCTTGACTGATGGACTTGACTGATGGACCACACTGATGGTTCATAAATATGAAAATAAGAAACCAAAAATTTGCACACGAGCGGGACTCGAACCACCAACTTTCTGGCTAATCTAAATAAATAATAATTATAAAATATGACACTGTGAGTGTTAAAAATATTCTAAACCATTAGGATATACTGATGGTGTTACCGTTTCCATGAACAGTACGCGTGCATGCTGTCACTGCTGGCGCTGGGGCAGGGCGCGGCAGGCGCGTGGGCGGCGGCGCGCGCGGCGGCGTGGCTGCAGTCGGCGCCGGCGCAGCAGCTGCGGGAGCTGCTCGAGGCGCGCGACCACCTGCGCGCCGCGCTGCGCATTCTCGCCAAGTGGCTGCCGCTTCCCGACAGAATCAACGAGCTTATTGATGTGAGTTTATATCTTACTTCTTCTTCACGGTCTGTTATGACCATCTTGGTTTAGGCCTTCCCTCAACTCCTTTAATACAAGTATTTCTCAACTCACTCACGACTGCTTACGTGTAGAGAAGTCGCCCAGAGGACAGTTAAGAGAAAGCTGGTAGACGGTAGCTGGATTTTACAGCCTTTGTTACTTAAAATGTGTCGCACCGCCCACCATCATTTCTGCTTAGCCCAAAGGTATGACTGGTAGAGAATGCCATACATATGGCGTTAAGTCCACCTTTTGTACAAATTTTTGGTTGTTCAATAAAGTATAAATAAAATAAAAATATAATTTTGTATATAAATAGCAAATTGCACTTGTAAAAAGCAACTATGGCTCTTGTGACAGACGAGGAATCGAAACCCGTGTCTTACGCAATCCGGGCGTATGCCTATACCACTCGGCCACCGTCACATTAGCAAGCCTGTTGAATTTTGCAAGCGCTTTCTTTAACGCGTAGGCTGCGTGACGTCATCAATGTTGCGAGATGCTCTCACAATATCCGAAGGAAATATTTTAAAGTGCAATTTGCTATTTATATTATTAAGTTTGTATAGTGACAAAACACTATAAAAACAAAAATTTAATATAAATTGGCTTCGCTCATCTTAACCGATTGTTAAATATTTGTAAAAATAAATGGCTATAAAATATCACGACGTAAAATTATAAAGTGCATATAAAATATGATTTACAGGAGGTGGAAGCCGATCTCCCCCGCAACGGGTACGCAGCATGCGGCGCGGCGCTGTCGCTGCTGGTGCTGCAGCCGACGGCGGTGGTGCTCGCGCTGGTGGCTGCGCGCGCGCACCCCGCGCCCCGCGCCGCGCCGCGCACCAGCCTCTCCACGCTGGCCAGCACTGCCAGCGCCGGCGCCCGCTCCAGGACAGATGAACGGAGCGCTCGCCACAAGTACCAAAGGTGAGATTTTTTAACCGATTTCAAAAAACCGGCCAAGTGCGAGTCGGACCCGCGCACTGAGGGTTCCTTGCCAAAGGTCTGGGCACACAGCCGGCGGGGCGGGACGGCGACGCGACGCCGGCGGAACGCCAGCGCTATGAGGCAGTCACACTGCCGGCGTGACCGTCCCGCTGGCGTCGCGCCGGCCGTTCCGCCCGCGGTGTGACGTGATGGCAAGATTGCAGGCAAGAAATGGCAGATTTCAGAGAATATTTTTTTATATTCTTTGTGGCTAAGGTCGTTTATCAATGTGTAACCTCTGACTCATTCTATCAGACGTTCAATTGTTTCAACATCCATATCTTTGGTACTAAAAGTTGTATAAAACTACAAAACTCCGTCCCGCCGAGCGCGACGGGTCCACGCTCCGCCGTCTGTGTGGCTACTAAATACGAACATCATATAACACAACGCTTGCCGTCGCGCTCACGCCACGCTCGGCGCGACGGTGGCCCGCCCCGCCGCGCTGTGTTTTGTATTCGCGCTCGGCGCGACGCCGACGCGACGCGCCAGTTACCGCCCCGCCGAGCGTGGCGGCGCTGTCTGTCATGTCTCCTATATTTCTATATTATACAATTCGTCCAACCCGTCGGCGTCGAGTCGCCGTCGCGTCGCCGTCCCGCCCCGCCGGCTGTGTGCCCAGACCTTATCTGAACTAGGGAATCCATTTACTTCTACTTAGTAAAATACCACAATATTTTGTTGACTGCAAATATAACTTTGTTTTTCATAGTGTTTGTATGAAGTACAAAGATATGTTTGCGGTTGTTGAGAATGTGCTATATCTCAAAAACTACTGGTTCGATCCTGTCCGAACCAATTTTCTTTGAAAGTATTTGATAAGATCTACATCATATATTTTTTTCAAAATTTACACTTGCTTGGTTTCGAAATTAGATGGGGGGGGGGGGGGACGAAAATGACTTGACTACAAACTTAAAACCATTTTGGACCTTCGTAAACAGCAAAAAACGCAATAACTTTACTATACCTGACTCCATGACATTTGGTGAGAGCAAAACTACCGGCGGTAAAGAGATTTTTGAGTTGTTTTCCGCATATTTTGGGTCAGTATTTGAGAATCACAGTGATACGATTGGGTTAACCAACCGCTGTTCTCAAACTAGTAACCTTATTGCTAAAATCGTACTCACTTACGAGAAAATCCTAGCTAAACTCAAGCGTCTTGACCCGAAGAAGGGAGCCGGCCCTGACGGTAAACCAGCCATATTCTTGCGGATATGTGCTGACGAACTATGCCACACTCTTCGACATATTTTTAATAAATCACTGCAAACTGGCGTATTCCCATACTGCAGGAAAAAACTAACGTTGTTCCCATTTTTAAGTCCGGTGATCGCGCCGGCTGCAAAAAATATTGACCAATTAGCATCCTCTCAGCAATATCTAAGTTATTCGAATCGGTGGTATTTGATCATCTTTACTTTTATTTTAAACCTACTATATCATCCAAGCAGCATGGGTTTATAAAAAAGAAGTCCACGATCAGTAACCTCCTCAATTTGAAGTCATAGGTACTTATGTGACACCTTCAATGATCGGGGTCAGGTTGTACTGTTTATGCAGACTTCAAAAAAGCCTTCGACAAAGTAGACCGCGCTATACTATGTAAAAAGCTTGAAGCACATGGAATCCACGGCAACCTGTTGCGTTGGTTAGAGACTAATCTGAATAACAGAGGTCAGCTAGTTACACCTCTATTATAACTCTATTATACAAATAATCATTTATGTCATAATTTTAAGTCTCGATGTAATCTGTTGTGTTTCCAATAAAGATAAAATAAAATAAAAAATAACTAATTAGTTGATTCGAACATTTTCCAAAGCAACATCACACCATACGCACCGTAACGTGACGTTAACTAACAGATTCTTTTGTGACCCTGATTGTCGTATATTTTTCCGCAGTGAGGCGAGCAGTATCAGCGAAAAGGCGCCCTTGAGAACCGCTTACAAAAATGGAAGGCTCGTGATTGTCTGATAAACCGTGACAAACGTTCACAAAGAGGCAGTGAATTTCTTGAAAATGCTATAGATTTAAGTAATAATTGTAATATTATGCTTCTTAGACTTGTGTTACCAATTAGGTACCTAAGGTACAAAGCTGTATCATAATTAAGTGCCTTTAAGCTCAATTGTATTGTGTATTGCTGTGAAGTCCTACCTCCTTATTAAGTGTGAGTTACTATAAAAATATATTGGTAATACTCAGGAGATTGTTTAAATGTCTCGATGCTCAAGCTCGATTTTTACTTTTTATGTTGAATATTTGTTATTAAATTTTACAATATCATCCAATTTGTTTTGTGTTACACTACGAGTAGCTAACTTGTAGATTTGGTAAGGAAATTGAAACGAAATGAAATAGGTCAACATTTATTTATACATTTGAATTTGAAAGTGTAGAGCCACCAGAGTGAAGGGACCGAGGGGGCTGCGGGGTTAGGGAGGAAGTCGGGAGGGTGGGAGGGTGGCTCGTTCTACTCGTACTCGATACAGACTGTGCAAAAATATATAACTGGTGCCGCGGCCGCCCGGGGCCCGCCTCCAACGCAAATATTAATATCTATACAACAATCATATGTATACGTATAGCTATAGTTATAGAATATCTATTATATTATATTCAACAAAATATAGAGGTTTAGATCGCTCTATCTACGCGAAGGGCAGGCGAGCGGCGCAGGGGCTGCCCGCACTCGCCTGAACTTCAAAACGCGCTAAACCTCAAACACTTCGATGTTTCATCGCCATCGAACGCGACGTAAAGAACCGCGAGCCAGTCTTCTTTTGATCTTTCGACTCGATATTATTGTGCCCTTAAACATTTTAGTGTTTGAAATCTAGAAAATACGAATAGGTACACTCAGTTATACAATAATTAATAGTAAAATGGTAATTGTACTAATAGTATAAGTAATCTATCTACGCCGCAACATTCATGGGTTAATTTATCTAATAATATCTGTTGCTATACGCCGTAACTGAAGGTCCAATGCGTTGGCTTGAATATACATGTGCCGGTGCGGTGTTGCACTGTCTTGGAAAAAAAAGCCCACCTATCTAAATATTAAGGTAGGTTACTTACCACATTCAATTGCCAATAAAGATAGGTAGCTTGGTAAAGTCTGTTTTTCTTTTCTAGTCAAATAATGTAAATAATCTTTTTATAACCTTAAAAAATATAGCAGTGAATTAATTGTATTGAATATTTGATTTAAAAAGATGTCAGTGCTAAACGATGAATCACCAATGTAATTGGTAAGTTTTTTTGTTTATCTTATTTTAAATTCGGTAAAAAGAAATATCAAGATTGTTTACAATATTTGACAAGCAAAACTGACTTTAAGACCTTAGATTATTAAAACATTTTTGACTCATGCTTGTAGCGGCGCGGTACAGTCGCGCTACAGTAGCGCACACACCTATACAATACATATAAGTACATAAAATACATTTAATCTTACATAATACACTCTACGTGATCACACCATGATATGACATCGCAATTTCATAAATTCACATACATTTTTTTGTTACACTCTCACTTTGATTAACATTTACTTAGCAACAGTGAATACTCCGATAATCGAATAGAGCCTAGAAACTTTCGCGCAAGACGAAAAGCACCCGCAAATAAAATATTCAATAATTATATTTATAGCAAGTAGTATTTACAACAACAACGCTCCCTTTTCAGTTTGAGCTACCTCGAAATACTCCTGGGTTACCCAGAAAAAAAATGTCTTTCGAATTAAAAATAATAACAATTATTATCAACTACAAAAGCATACAATACTCATAACACCATCTCAAAGAAACATTATCGTGTTCAATACCTCAAGAATGGTAAACCATAAGGGAGTTAAATATTTAGGTTGCATACAAACAGGCGTCGCGGCAGCAGCAAAGCGCGAGGCGTCGTCGACGCAGCGTGCCTGTTATGGGCTGATCACACGTAGCGAGTAAAGTGACAAGTCAATTGTATTGTTTGTTACATGCAACCGAGCACTCCCTCGCTAACTTTTCCAACATTACTGAACAATTTAACTCGCTTCGAGTGATCAGGTTCAGGTAATAAAGTAGTAACAAAAAATGAGGAGTGGACTTCGTCGCTTATCTGTAGGCCGGCGCCTGCTGCTCTGCCACGAAGGGGTTGGACGGCCGCACCGGCGCCTGCCCCGGAACGCCCAGACTCTCCACGCCGCTGTAGCTCTGTAAGCAATATTAGAAGTTTTCAGAACACTCGATTAAGATTCAAAACTACACTTTGAGCGTCGAAAATACATGTTCTAATAGTGACTAACTACTTTTATCATTCAAATTTAATTCATCATAATTAGCAGCGAACAAAAACTTCCCCCACAGTTTTTAAGTCAGCTAGCTACCTGCATGCAGTGTGAGATTTTCACGAGGTCTTTTAAATCTTGTCAGTGTTTTACCAATGCAAAAATTAGAGGTTCCTTTAGAGCTCTCACCTGGGTGGCTCCATAAGAGTCATGGTGCGCGAGGTCGGCCAGCCGCGTGGATGAGAGCGCCCGCGGCAGGGGGTTGGACGGGACTCCGTGCGGCGCCAGCACTCCCGCTTCCGCTACCGCCCGCGCCTCTTCGTCCGCCGCCGCGCCCTCCGCTCCCGTTAGCTCCGACACGCCGCCATCACGGAAATTGACGAACGCGAATGCCGCCAGAGCCACGGCGCAGAGGAGCCCGTAGCCTGCGAACGTGCGCGTCGTGCCCCACTTGGCGACGGCGATACCGCCGATCACGGCGCCGCAGCCGCGACCCAGGCCGTGGTGGAGACCTGGGACCAGAGACGATCGAATAACTCCCGCATGTTACTATCGTTTATATGACTGCAGTGGTCTATTCGCTTGCAAGCCGGTTTTATGGTGTTGCCCAGTGCCAACTCCGAGCTCCGTTCGATTTCTAGTCTGGCCAATCAATTTAAGCTCCTATTGACTGGCATGGAGTGGCACCGTTACTGTAACTTTTGTTAGAATAGTTCATTTAAAAGATTGCTGTTATACGCCCCCCGATCCAGAACCTTTCGGTTAAAGATTCGATAAATTTCATTTATTAATAAAATCATTGTAATGTGGATTTATTCGATGCGACTATTTTATTTTGGTTCTTTATTATATTTGTTATCGAAATGACAAAGTTGTCCTATCAAACTATGCCATTAATTTATAAATAAACTAGCGGACCTAACGAACTTTGCTTTGCCCCTAGCACCGTCCCGCCCCGGCCCCGTCTCGCCCAGCCTCGTAATTTTAAAAGTTAAGAAAAACACTATAATTTATGAGTTATCGAGCGGGATTAAAAATGATCAAATTACTAAAATGGCTATAAAAAAATAGGGATTGGTGATAAAAATTTAGGGTTGAATGAATTTTTAAATGCCACATTATAAAAAAAAATGGGTCCAAAAATTTTAAAAAAATATTTAAGTGTGAACAACCCTTATCACTTAGGGGTATGAAGAATAGATAGCAGCCAATTCTCAGACCTACTGAATACGCATATAAAATTTTGTAAGAATCGGTAAAGCCGTGTCGGAGGAGTACGGGAATGAACATTGTGACACGAGAATTTTATATATAAGATAAAAAATCTAGCCGAAACCCAATCCGAAAGGCTTATCAAATTGTTCTGAATCGCCCTGCAGGTTTTCGCCACTTAACTAGATTTTAAAAAAACGTTTAAACCGACACGCAAGTGATTTAGGCTCTTAAGAGAGGTTAGGTGGCGGTGGCCCCAATACTGCCTACCTTATTTACTCTCAAATCTAAAAAAAACATCTATACCTTGTAGTACACCCTGGGCAGACGACCGCAGACGCGGCGGGGTTCCATGCGCGATGTAGGAGCAGCAGGCGGCCCACACCGCGGCGTGCGTCACGCCCTGCACAAACTCGAAGGGCAGCACCCACCAGGGGTTCGTCAGCCACGAGATGTACAGGAACCGCAGCACGTTGCCCGCCAGGCCCAAGCAAAGCACCTGAAAAACCATGGATAAATATTAAACAAGTAACAAAATCCTGGAAACCAAGAATATTAAGTGGCAAGCAATACAAAAATAAACCTGAGACAGTTCTCCAAAATATTACCTTCACATGTCCGAGTTGCGTGATCAGCTTGAAACTAAAGAAGTAGGCAAATATCTCGGAGATGTGGTTGATCACAGACGCCACGCCGAATAGTGTTGGGGATCCATCGATGTCCTGGGAATATGTAAAATAGGTTATGACATGTCCTCTAATGTGTTGGATAAAGGTATTTGTATCTAGGCGGTATAAATGGTAAAATACCTGCAAGTGCCAGAAGAGGAAGGTAAAGATGAGGCCGATACCGAAACCCATGAACCAGGCCACCAGTAGGAAGGACGCTGCCTTCACGTTCTGGAACTGTTTCAACACCGTCACCCACTCCGGCATTTCGCGCGTTGTCTGAGCGAACACCTGCAGAACATATTATTGAAAGATTAAGACGTTGAAATCTACTTGAACGAACGATGGTGAATTGGTGATGCCTAATAGAAAAATAAAACAGATAAGGCCGTGAGATACGTATACATAAGCATCTCCGTGCTCCGGAAGGCACGTTAAGCCATTGGCTAATATCGGTCGATAGTAGTCTAGTCAGAGATCCTATTGGCGGCTTGATAATATGTATCTGACAGAACATTTCAGTCGCTTACCTTGCAAAAACCCCTCCATCAATCCGCACTGAGCTCGCGTGGTCTCTACCACCATATACTTGAGGTGAGACATTTGGCTAGATGGCCTTTTTAGGGTTCCGTAGCCGAATGGCAAAAAACGGAACCCTTATAGTTTCGTCAAGTCTGTCTGTCTGTCTGTCTGTCTGTCCTTCCGTATGTCACAGCCATTTTATTCTGTAACTATAAGCATCACACTGTTGAAATTTGGTAGAAGTATGTATCCCGTTAACCGCTTTACGATTCTCATACAAAAAAATAAAAAATATGTCATTTAAATATGTAATACATGAAACTAAAACCAATTTTTTTTTTTAGCCAAACCTATACGTGTGGGGTGTTAATAGGTAGGTCTTATAAAATGAAAAACCATTATCTTTTAAAGTGTAACGTTTCATAGCTAGACGCTTCCAAAGTGGTAAAATGGGCGTCCCCCCCATCTAACTTCTAAACTAAGCGAGTGTAAATTTTGATAAAAATGTAGGTTTTAACAAATACTTTCAACGATAATTGGTTTGGACGGAATCGAAAGAGAAGTTTTTGAGATATAGCACATTTTCAACAACCGCAAACATAACTTTGTACTTCATACAAACATTATGAAAAACAAAGTTATATTTGCTGTCAACAAAATATTGTGGATTTTACTAAGTGGAAGTAAGTGGATTCCCAAATTCAGTTAAAGTTGGCACGGAACCCTCAGTGCGCGAGTTCGACTCGCACTTGGCCGGTTTTTTGAAGTAAGAAAGTTCTAGACTGGACGCCCTTTCAATCAAAGACGCGGCGTAGGATGTCCACCGCCAAGATGGACAGACGACCTTGTAAAGATCGCAGGATCACACTGGATGCAGACCGCTTGTGATCGTTCACAGTGGAAAGCCGTGGGGGAGGCTTATGTTCAGCAGTGGACGTCGTTTGCTGATAATGATGATGATGATGAACTAGGCATTACCTTAGCATGCTCCAGGGCCGGCTGCGGGCGTTGCGGCGCGCTGGTGTCGAGGCCGGGAAGCTGCAGTTGCTCCGCCAGTTGCTGCTGGAGCTTCTCTTCGTGCGTGGGCTCTGCGGAGGGCGGCGCCAGCGTCACTTCTGGTTCCGGGCTCGCAAACTCATACTTGAATCTTATCTGCCGAAGAAATTACTCATAATGAGCAGTTTATAACATTAAGATCTCTCACTAGATGACAAAGTGAAATATTTTAAAATGCGTTACCATCCTTCTTTAAGATAATACTTATTATTTTCATATTTAAGAGAATCAGTAAACTTAAGTGGCAATGGGCAGGACACATAGCGCGAAGAACTAATGGCCATTGGGGCAGAAAAGTTCTAGATTGGAGACCTTTTAAACAGAGATGCAACGTAGCGACTTCCATCGACAAGATGGACAGACTAGTAGTTTTTGAGATATAGGATATAACTAAAAAAATACTACCTTCAAAAAACTGACTGAAAATCATGATGTGCGTAGACTGTTGGTGTACGTAAGCTTGACATCATGCAACGACTTCAAATAATTCGTTTCTAATAAATAGAAGACAAATGCTTTGTTTTAAGATTTTTAGAAAAAAATCAAAGGTTTTTTTATTATTATTTACAATGACGGAAAGCAATGAGCAGTTTATATCACCAAAAATAGGCTAGCGTAATTTTAGCGAATAACTTTTGATTGGTATAATGTACCAGATCGAAACTCTCTCTTAACTCGATCTTAGTAAATGCTGTGTTTGTTATACAGTCAATGTACCTTGTATAATAATGTATAAACTTTATTTAAGTACTTTAGCAGGTTTTATTTAGCAAACGTAAATTACAAACAGTATATAATTGTTATACTGTATTATATTAATGTGTACAGTAATTAAATGACTTTAAAATGACAAAAAATAAGTATCCTAATCAATCGTAAGGTCATTATTGCATTTAAAAATGTTTACTTATGAACCATTTTTACTATGGCTATGGTTTTCCGCCAATTTGAAAAGAAAAACATTTCCTTTATACGCCATTTTGTGAAAGCTATAAAATGATGGGAGAAAACTGCTCATTACCCTCTGCTATAGTCCATAAATAAAGTTAGTTACAAAAGTTACGCCGGCACCATCTCATGATGATAAAAAAACGTATTATGACAAGAACACTGCTCACTACTACAACTGCTTAATTTACCAAATGAAAATATAAACAACTTATAATTAACCTGAGAGGCAGTCAGCAGAGCGGCACCCATAAGCACGGAAAACGTGGCGAAGCAGATGGTGTAGTTTTTCTCGTAGCGCTGCGGGCCGCCACAGGGGTGCGCGCTGAACGCCGTGCTGTGGTCCAGAGCGATGCCCACGAAAAACATCGCCAACCCCCAGCCCAGGGACCCGAACATCCGCTGATGGCCGTATCTGTGACACAAAAACTGTATATTTTCTGTAGGACAAAATACGAATAAAAACAGCAACAAAACTTACCTATCAGCGTCCTCTCCGAGAAGCGTTATCACAGCTGAATCAGCAAGTGTAATAGCAGGCGCACTAAAGAATTCTCCGATGACCACCAGTAAAAGGAGTAAGAAGAAAGTTTTTTGTATGTCAGGGGTGCGGTAGATGATGTAGGAATGCAAGGGCGTCACCCAGTCGCTTTCGGTTTCCGGATTATAATTAATAGCATCGTTGACGGGAAGAGGAGATCCTTCGCGTCCAGCAGCAGAGGACCCACGGAAGGTGCGGCTCATAGTAGGCCACTCCTCGTCGTAGTTGGGAGTTGCAATCTTGTAGGTAGACGCGTTTAAGGGCTGCACGCAGCCGACGGCTGTCGGTTGAACCCAGCTCAAGGGTAACGTGAACACTACCCAAGCTCCTAGCGACGCGAGCAAAAGAGTGCGTCCCTTTTGCCAGCGGTCGGCGAGGCTGCCCCAGAAGGGGGCCGAGAGGAACTCCACGAAGGGCCGGGTCCCTATGAGCAGCCCGCACTGGCCTGCGTTCATGCCCATCTGCTTGAAGTAGACGCCCATGAGAGGGAAAAGAGAGCCGAAGGCGGAGTAGAAGAAGAAGTAGAAGGTCTTGACGGTGAGCAGTTCTGGGTCGACGGCGCCGGCCCCGCACATGAGCTCCAGCACATCGCTGCGCCCACGCACTTTGTGCGTTGCATCCTTAGGCGCGGGATATCTGTAAGGCAATAAAAAAAAGTGAATGGAAGGAACGCACGTGGACTGGAACGCTGGCAAAGCCTCTCAGACTTTAACTAATAAAGGGTTAAGTAAGTATGAGAGGACCTCAAAAGAGGATCTAACGAGAAGACGTCTAAATTGTACATTTACTTAATACTAATTTATAACTGAACTCTATCTTATTCTTTAATTTTCAAAGGATCTTGGAATTTTTACTATAGAGCGGTGGCTCATTTGTTTTTTTTTTCAATATTTACGAAATGACAGCTACGACTGAGACCTTAAAAAATTAAAACATCAATATAAATCGAGAATATTCTTTGGTAAAACATTGTAAAGTGTCAAGCTGGTAAAGATGTAAAATTAACATTTGAGTGTTTACCCTACGGTACCCTTAAAACAAGGAACCATTATAGTTTCGCCATGTCCGTCTGTCCCTCTGCAGTCCAGCGCAGGGACCTGAGGTGCTAGAAAACTGTAATTTCACATAGATATGTATTCTAATCTGCCCGCCAAAGTGATAAAATAAAATTAAATAATATTTTTTTTGGGGTACCTTTCATAAAATTAAAATTTCATTTCATACAAATTTTCAAGTTTTATTCTCCAAAACGCGTTAAGAAATGAAAAAAATAAAAAAATTGAGTCATTTTCTTCAAAAGAAACAACAGGTTTTGCGTCGAAATTTTCATGTCGTCCACTAGGATCCCCTAACCCGATCCCCCAGGGGATCCCCATGAACTCATCTGTTCATCAGAATCCCCTTACACAAAAATAAGTTTATAAAGATGCTATCACACTGAGTCCGTTTTACATATACAGGGTGTAAGGGAGACCTGGTCACATAACTTCAGTGTGGATAGGTGACCGCATATTTTTTTGAATCATTTTTACTTAAATTGCAAGTATTTTTAATATTATTTTTTTAAATTCAAGTATAAAAATATCACGTTATTTACTGGTATATACCTATTTGTATATACCAGTAAATAACGTGATCATCAATGTTGCGAGATATTGTGAGAGCATCTCGCAACATTGATGACGCCACGCAGCCTACGCCTTAATGAAAGCGCTTGCAAAATTCAACAGGCTTGCTAATGCAACGGTGGCCGAGTGGTATAGGCATACGTCCGGACACGGGGTTCGATTCCTCGTCTGTCACAGCAGCCAAAGTTGCTTTTTACAAGTGCAATTTGCTGTTTATATTATTAAGTTTGTATAGTGACAAAAACACTACAAAAACAAAATAATAATTATAAATCGGCTTCGTTCATCTTAACCGATTGTTAAATATTTGTAAAATATTTCCTTCGGATATTGTGAGAGCAATCTCGCAACATTGATGACGCCACGCAGCCTACGCGTTAAAGAAAGCGCTTGCAAAATTCAACAGGCTTACTAATGTGACGGTGGCCGAGTGGTATAGGCATACGCCCGGATTGCGTAAGACACGGGGTTCAATTCCTCGTCTGTCACAGCAGCCAAAGTTGCTTTTTACAAATGCAATTTGCTATTTATATTATTAAGGGTAGTATTAAATTTTAAAGAAAACTTCCTTTCGTACAGAAATAATATCCAAATCTTAAGCGAAAATACTAATTGCACCGGGAAATAGTTACCTCAAAATATTTAAATCTTAGCAACAATGTAGGTATGTCCGTGGCTCTAGTTCTGGCGTCATAATCGTAACTCCTAAGCGTTAAGGAGTTTCACTAGGTATCAGCTCAGCTGCACAAAATAGTGACTCTTAGACGTAAAGACATATTAACATTGAGATAAGAGTACAAAAACACTATACGCGCCTTTTAGATTTGAGGGTTTCCCTCAATTACACCAAGACCCCATCATTAGATCCGGGTTTGGCCACAATGGGACTAAAAGGAAAATTCTCTAAGTAGGTGAAAAAAAAACAAATGGGTCCACAAATTACTGAGATATGAGGTAAAATATTTTATACAAAAAAATAAAAATAAAAAAAACATACAGTCGAATTGATAGCCTTCTCCTTTTTGAAGTCGGTCAAAAATTTGTCAAAAATAATTACTTAGGTATACTGCTACGAGTATCACATTAATCAATTTTTTGTCGCACATTTGAGGAAATATATAATACACTGTTGATGTACGATTACGTTTTATTATGGTATTAGTTTTGTTAAGCAATTGGTTTGTTTGTTGTGAAGTAATTCATTTAAGTTAAAATTTATTTAATTGATGTACATAAGTTGATGGGCTATAAGTTATTTGATGTGCATTTAAAAATATTCCTTATCTTTTTATTAATTTAATTTGTTTCCTATTTGTTTTATATCAATATTTTATAAATACTCAGTGTGACACAGGCTTTATGTATTTTTATTTAAAGGGGATTCTGATGAACAGATGAGTTCACGGGGATCCCCTGGGGGATCGGGTTAGGGGATCCTAGTGGACGACATGGAAATTTTGAACCTTTAGCGATCATAATTACATTCCTTGTTTTTTTTAGTGTTTTGTCACTAAACAAACTTAATAATATAAATTACACTTGTAAAAAGCAACTTGGGCTGTGTGACAGACGAGGAATCGAACCCCGTGTCTTACGCTATCCGGGCGTATGCCTATACCACTCAGCCACCGTCACATTAGCAAGCCTGTTGAATTTTGCAAGCGCTTACTTTAACGCGTCGGCTGCGTAACATCATCAATGTTGCGAAATTGCTCTCTCAATATCCGAAGGAAATATTCTTACAAATATTTAACAATCGGTTAAGATGAAGATTTTTAAATTTTTGATATTTAGGAACCACACTATTATTAAATTACGAAGAAGTGGCCACCCACCAAATGTTATTTTGGTCTATGTAATTAAAAATCAGAGTATTTTGACGCGCTGCGCCGCCTTTTTTAAAATTGACACTTATTAAAAACGAAACAGAGCACGTTTTTTCTGCAATAACGGCATCATCATAAGTTATCCTTATCTGTATTATGAAAAAAATATCATCAGTTACTACTACCCTTTCAAGCCGATTCTAAAAACTTTTAGTGCAACCCTCTTAGTTTCCAGATTGATGATGCACATAATTAAGATAATGTTATTTCATTATTTAGGTAAGTGTTTATGTTTAGTGATAGTGAAAAAACCACGTATCCCCGAGTTAAGTACTTACATAAGACTCGTAGTTCTGCTAAACTTCTTAATTTTATATCATCAAACCAGTTACCTAAGTTGATGTTTACCAAACTTCAAGCGGGCTTGGTTTGGGTGGGCGTGTCGTCAACACGGAAGTTTTGTTCTCTCCAGTATTGTATCCAAGACTGTTGGCGGTCGGTCTGTTCGAACCATTTGGACGTATCGTTTCTACAATCTGACCTAGATTTTTGTACTCACCCACATTTTCAATTTTACGTTTATTACTAACAAATCTATATCGTTTTTTCAAACCACCAAATAGTACTTTAGATACGTACTTTACCTTCTTTCATATGAATACTTTCTAAGAAACTAAACGTTAGGTTTTAGGAAGACAGTTTTGCGCATGTGTAGATCTAATTCGGTTTCACAGAAGAGATGGATTTGATCTTAACTATGATAGGAAAAAATTGACAGATGTAACTACCAACCTAGTAATTTTTGACTTATTTGACAACGACAGAAATACTATGTTCTTTTACTTGAAATGTTGATAAATGGTATTCTTTTGGAATTGCTATTATGTACTACTATAGTTAAAATCGTACTCATGAATACAATCGTTATGTCATCTAACAAGATTTTTAAAAAGCGCCTACTAAGTAGCTATGTTATGTGCCTACCTACATCCATTGTAGATAACAATTTCCGGATTATGTGGGTAAATACATTCACCTAGTAAATGCTGATAGCTACGTTACATTATTTAAACCAAGAAATAGGATCCCAAATAGGATCATGAGAGGTCGATTAATTTAGTTGAATAGTTCACCACTGACCGCATCTGTCGGGCGAAAATTATCTAGATAGGTACTACAAAAAAAAACATGAAATCGTATTGATCCACGTGATTCGCGAAGTGACTTATTTATCAACAGCCCGGAAGCGACGTCGTCGCTTCGTCCCATTAGTCAAGAGCTCATTCTAGGGCGGTATCTTTGAAAGTAGAAGTCGCGGTCGTAGGCCAGGGTACAGGAGCGGACGACGTCGCGCGAGGGTTGGGTCGCGCACCTGGAGGTGTCCACCTCGCCGAACTCGTCCGGGTTGACGAGGGGGCGCAAGGCCGGGGCCGGGGCCGGCGGACCTGCCTGCGGCTCCATGTTGCGGCGCGGACTGCCGCGGCCGGGCGCCGTCGCCGGCTCGATACGGCCGCGCCTGCGCCCCGCGCCCGAGCCGACGGCGCCGACGCGCACCTTACACGTCATACTCTCAAAAGCTTCAGCGCGGACGCGTCGATACTCAAGTGTCAATAACAACAGGGGTTGGGTTCTGTCTATCCGCCCAGTGGTTGACTGGCAGAGACTGCAGTAAAATATTTAAAAAAAAAACGGATAACTGTATCCCATAAAGTGCTAGTAAATGATAAAGTAATGATTATGATACAAGTTTATTTTTTAAACTTATCTTGTCCTATTGATCATATGCCCGATCTGTGGACGCGTCTTGTGTGTGTCTTAGCCTAATTCAGTCTGCCATTTTTTTAGGGTTCCGTATCCGAATGGCAAAAAACGGAACCCTTATAGTTTCGTCAAGTCTGTCTGTCTGTCTGTCTGTCCGTCCGTATGTCACAGCCATTTTATTCTGTAACTATAATCATTACAGAATTGAAATTTGGTAGGAAGATGTATCCTGCTAACCGCTAACCGATTCTCATACAAAAAATAAAAAATAATGACATTTAAGGGGGGGGGGGGGGGCTCCCATACATAAAACTAAAACCAAAAATTTTTTTAGTCAAACCTATGCGTGTGGGGTGTCTATCATCATCATTATCAGCTACATAAAGGACGTCCACTGCTGAACATAGGCCTCCCATAGCGTCCGTAGCGACCGATCACTAGCGGTCTGCATCCAGTTTGATCCTGCGATTTTTTTAAGGTCGTCTGTCCATCTTGTTGGTGGACGTCCTACGCTGCGTCTTTGGTCGAAGGGTCTCCAATCTAGAACTTTCCTGCCCCAACGGCCATCAGTTCTTCGCGCTATGTGCCCTGCCCACTGCCACTTAAGCTTACTGATTCTCAAGGCTATGTCCGTTACCTTGGTTCTTCTACGTATCTCTTCGTTTCTGATTCGATCTCGTAGAGAAACACCGAGCATAGCCCGCTCCATCGCTCGTTGTGTAGTTTTGAACTTCTTTATGAAGCCCATAGTTAGAGACCACGTTTCGGATCCGTATGTCATCACTGGTAACCAGGGACCGGAACCGCTTACCCTTAAAGGGGTTTTTGATTGGGTATTTTTTAAAGTTATTTCCAAAAACCCTTATCAATTCGGTAACCTAATCTTCAACTTACCCTAACGAAAGGCTTACCAAATTAATACAATTAATTCGGGTAATCGCTTACCAAATCCAAAAACTCTATCAATAGGCTTACCCTATGAATAGGTTTTAAAAATCGATCAAGGAATCACGCTTACTACATTCGAGTTTTGGCTAAGGCCCGTGAGTTTCAGTTATTTTACCTCTCTTGAGAGAAAAACTTATCGTTTAAATATAATACTAATATATTAATAATAATAATTAATTAATTTATTAATAATAATAATTAATTAATATATTAATAATTAATAATAATATATCTATAAGTTGATACTAATATAATTATCAATTACATTTCAAAGTTCGCTTAATGCACTTTTTTTATTTTGTAGATAATATGTAATTACAAACTAAGACATGCAACATAAAAAAAAAAAAAAAAAAACTTAAAATCTACCTATTCAAAAACGAAACTATTTCCTTGCGTTAAGGAGGCTATGATGCTGGCTGCGTTCCCGCGTTGGATAGCTATGCTAATCCTTTGAGCTAGGAACCAGCCAGCTTTATTATTGGCTGTAACGGAATTTAATTTAGGCGCAATGTTTCGAAACAACAATTTAGCTGAGGGTCCCCACGGCCCAAATGTTTCAACACCAAACGGCGCAAACACATAGTCACTTGCAAGTGAGACGTACTTGCGACGCTTGGCGTTTTCAGCCAACTCTGCTGCTGCTCCAGCTTTAAGGGCTGATTCTCTGAGATGGGAGGGGGCCAAAGTATCGACACAAGTTGCATCCCAAACTAAGGCCCGACCCCGTTCCCAGGGAATAAGCGTGAGGCCATCGGGTCTCTTGCCATCGTCACGGACCAAACCACGTGGTTCCAACGTGGAAGGTACATTAATGGTGGCAAGAGCTCTTCTGATGGCGTCATTAAGGGTGGCGTGACGGGCGAGACGCCCAGCGCTTTGCTGGCAACAAAGGCAGTGGAGACCAAATTTATCAACCTCCTTGCCACAGGGACACGTAAATATTTCACATATAGGGGTACCAAGGCGGAGGCCCACACACACCCGGAAAGACTCACTATCGAAAAGAGTGCCCAAATTTTTCGACGGTAAAGCATGAAGCCAGTGACCAGAATCTTTGCAGGAAACCGCCAAGAGCCTTGCACGACCACTGTCACTGACGGAATTTTGAAGTAATGAATCGAAGGTCTCTCTCGCAAGAGGGACATCCCAAAGTTTTTGTTGATGACGTTCCTTTGGAATGTCTTCTCTAGGACAGAGACCTTGCCAAGACTCCTCCGCCTCTCTCACCTCAGAAAGCTGGCGAGGATGCTTAAAGATTTTTTCGGCTAAAACGGAAGTGCTATGCAAAGAGGAGAGAAAAGCGGGGAGGGCTATACTAGAAATTTGGCGAATTCCGATCCCACCAAAACGAATAGGAAGCGAAGCCTGAGCCCAAGAATTATTATCAAAATGTAAATTTAAAATTTTTTCCAAACTATTTTTAAGGGTGGTGTCAAAAAGTTTTAAATAATTATTTTTTTTCCAGATAGGACTAGCACGTAGGAAATATGTAAATTTAGGCACAAAAAGACACGATTTAAGTATAGTAAATGCAATGTGTGAATTTAGGTGTTCTAATCTGGGGGCTGAAAGGGTGAAATCATTCAATTTTTTATCAAGAAAAGGTTCGATGCTAGGATCTAGAAGAGGGGCACCTAGAAGGCAAAGCGATTCAGAATTCAGAATTTTAATGTTAGGAGCAAGGGAATTGAATTTATCAATGATTGCCTGACGGGAACCAGACGAAACGTGATCATTAATAAAAAGTTCACATTTTGAAAGGTTCAGTTCTAAGCCTAATTTCTTAAATCCTTCTATAATCAGGACAAGGTCTTGGAAAACAACATCTGCTTTGCCTCCAAAGGAGCCGTCATCCAGATACCAGGCATTGAATTTAGAATTTAAGGATGAAATGATAGGATGGATGCCTAAACTAAAAAGGGCTGGACCTAAAGGGTCGCCTTGCTGAACACCGACTGCAGAAACAATCGAATGTTCATTGTAAAGCAATTTTGATTGATTATTGTAACACTGAAAAACAAAGGGATAAATCTGAGGAGTGTGAGTCTGAACTTCATTCAACAAGGCAGACCTGTCAAGAGAATTGAAAGCATTCTTCACATCAACTTTCAAAAAAACTTCAGATTCGTTACAGGATAGGAAATTGCGAGCGGAATGAACCACAGCCTCGCAACCTCCCTTACTACCGAAACCAAGTTGAATGGGTTGAAAATACTCTTTCAAAGGAGAAAAAAGATCACGACAGGCTAATTTGGCTGCAAGACGACGAAACGTTGAGCCTACAGCAATAGGACGAATGCCACCATCTTTTTTTCGAAAGGCACAAAGTCTAGCACCAAATAAAAACGGGAGAAATCTTTCAGTAACCCTGCCAGATAAGAAAAGGTTGCATAGTTTCGTAATATTGGAAAGCAAAATTCTACCGGCGTCAGCAGCGGAAGCACTCACCAAGTCCTTAAGGTGTTGGGGAGTGATGCCGTCGATGCCACCAGCAGAACCAGCCGGAAAAGACATGATGGCAGCAAACGTGTCGCCGTCATCAAGTATCTGTAAGGGTTGGAAATTTTGAGGAAGAGGAAGAGGTAAAGGTGGAGAATCTGGACGTGAAGGATGCTTACTACGAAGGCTCTCGAGAGTTTCCTGATTAGGGGGAGCGAGAGTGTCATCGGAGAACAAGATTCGGGCTGCGTTTTTCAGGTCGCCGTCCATAACCTTGTTCTCAACGGTACGATAAACGTTAAATTTAGAAGATATCGTACCAGACGAACTTGATGGAAGGGATGGATTGTGGGAATTTGAAGCATTATCTAAAAGCGCCCGAGTTAAAGTTTTAGACTGAGACTTTACATGTAAAAACGAGTATGAAAATGTAAAAAGATTTTGCCAGGCAGTTTCAGTATTATCAAAACATTTTTCAATACAAGTAGAAAGGCATTTAGCTAAAGCTATTCTCGCTCCCCTTGGGATTCTTTTAACCAGCGGAGTAGATTGGTGGAGGCTTGTGATAATAGAGTCAAAAGATGGAGAAGAAGATAAAGGATTTGAAGCAGAGGGTAGAGGGAGAGATGCAGGTAAAATGGTGCTATTATGACACCGGGCAATATGAATATTAAGGCCCCTCTTACCTTTAAAAGCCCTATTAGTGTTACAAATAGAGCAGTGAATGAACTGCGGCTGTGAGTGGGTGCCCACCGAAGGAGATAATGTACTCATTAGCTTACCACTAATCACAAAAATAAATTGCCAAAAAACCTGCAAAACACAAAATTAAAACATATGAGACAATATCAAACTTATGTCAACTTATGTAAACAATAGACTTGAACTACTAAAAACTACATAAATACAAAATTATTTCAAACTTAATTTTATAAAATATAAATACAAATTAAATACAAAAAACTACACATATAACATATTTACACTTTACATTATAAAAAAAGGTAGAAAATCGTCCGAAATAACTGTAAATAAATGTTTTCATAAATTTTGACAAATACACAAACACGACACTGGTTCCTAGGCAACGTGAGGTGATTGGCGCTCCTATTGGTTTTTTCAGGAAAATTTTGATGGCGTCCTTAGCGACGGTTCATGGTGGATTAATAACAAAAAATAGCTGATTTCGATTTTAATATATTTCTTTAAAAACAAACGTGGAAAAAGGTATCTCAAGTGCACTGTTGAGATATGATAGCCACTAATTAGTTTAGATCTTTATCTTAGGTCTTTTTACCGTCACTTTTTCACAGCACTAATATTGATGATTTATTCACAATTCACGCCGAATTTTTAGAAGTTTACACTTTTACAGTCTTTGATCACAATATATAACTTAATTTTCACATTTTCAGACGTCATAACCGCAGAGAACTATTTTAAATGTATTTAAATACGCGGAGCCGATGTTTACATGTCATATGTCATGTATGTCATTAATGCACTTTTTTAATTCTTCATCAGAATCATGTTTAATTTTGTTAGGTTCCATGTTAAAAAGAAAAAGCAGCTGAAAATAATTATTGACGGAAACAAGCAAACACCAGCCGCTAATCTCCGCAAGTCCAAAATTAAATATCTGGACGGGCCACTTTAAAAAAAAAATTAGAATGCACGGCAAAAAGATAGAAATATGGTAACTCTATTCGTTGGTAAGTGCTTAAATATTAAAGTTACTGAAACCTTATTCAATGTGTAAGCATATCAATAGGGTAACCCTGTCTTTGTGTAACCTTTTTAATAGGCTTTCCCTAACAATTGGCTTAATCAAAAAAGGGGTTTTCCGGTCCCTGCTGGTAACACACACTGGTTGAAGACTTTCGTCTTCAGACACTGAGGTAATTGAGACGAGAAGACGCTCTTGCGCAGTTTCCCAAACGCTGCCCAGCCGAGTTGGATTCGTCGATTGACCTCTTTCTCAAAGTTGGACCTACCCAATTGGATCACTTGTCCCAGGTAGACGTACTCGTCGGGGTGTCTATGGATAGGTCTTAACTTATAAATTGTTAAATAAGCAATTGATAAGCAATCTTTAGTCCACGAGAATTTCAGATATTCTACATATTTACTGCCCTACAGACATTGACCAGCCATTCTGACGTCAGAATGGACGGTCAACCTTAAATACTTAAATACTTTTAAATTATGTAATAAGTAATTCTCTCATCATGACAAGCAAATATTAGCAATTTAAAAGTAAATTTTAGACACAATTTCAAAGTTAAATACGACTGTTGACCTGCGATTCTGACGATCACCAATATAAGATCTTATTTAATAGCACAGGTTCACGTTTTACCAAAAATTGGCATGCAAACGTTTTTGTCATAAGTACCTTCAATCATTTGTGCTATCATATAAATTAATTTAATAATATAAAAATATATGTCAAGGATTGTTAATGTCAATTCAGGTTATCATTATATTTGTTTTTGTTATTTTTATGTTTTATTGGTTTTATTGGGTGATGTCATAAAATTGTGCTAGGTCATATAAACTATACCGACTATTAGCCAATTTCGTAAACGTATGATAGTAAGCCGTCCACTGATATGTAATGGGATATTTTTATATATTTGGCCATAACATAGCTGTTTCTATTAAACAGCGCATTGGTCTAAGATCTTTTAAAATTATAAATTCGTCGTATGCGCTCGAAAATGGCTACACAAATGGCTACACAAAAGGCAGGTAATTGCCCTGAGTGCATTCGTTGCGCACACTTTCTCTTTATGGCTAAACGTCCCGACAGCGCCTTAAATTATTTCTCGTTTTCTGGTAAAAATGCCTTCCCGTGTGTTAAGGAGTAGTAACAAATACACTGCAACTGTTAAGGACGAGAATAACGTGTCATTACATTAATAGGTATAGGTTTTTTTTATTTAAAAGTATAAAAACTTAAAATACGTATTTAGTCCTTACCATAAATTGGCAATAACAGTCATTAGGCTAAAGAGCGAGATGACACGCGCTCGCGCCAATGAGTGTTCAGTAACAATTAATACGTAACGAAGGTTATATATTTATCTCTTTCCATCAACAGGCATGCTCCATCATGTCTCAATTAGCGCTTTGTGTCGTAATACACAACTATACGTTCGTATATAGAGTAATCCTTGCGCCACTTTAAAATGCTTCAATGTTGTTGTATAACATGCCTATCCTTTTGAGCGTCATTGGCGCTGGTATGACCTAGTGGCGGCAACAGTCGGGTTGTGTCTCTTGGACTACACTATAACGTTCTCAATTTCTTTCGTTTGATCTTCACCAAGTTCGTCTGCCCAGCTTGTTTGTGGCTGTCCTATGCCACGTTATTTTGTTTATTTATTATGTTTCAAAGTAAACAATAAATAAAACAAACTGACTTCATAACATTATAATGTTTTATTAAAACAAAGCTTCAGTAGCAACTATTCTCTGAAATGGTATATCTTATGTATAATTAATATAACCACTTTACATTAACTTAATATGTATGTATTTTAATTTGTGCGTATCTTTCTTATTCCAAGAAATCAATTGTGAACAATTATAGTTGACGTGATAATATGGTAAAAAGTAGGTACTTCAATGCTTCATGCTACGATAAAAAGTGTAAATGTATGTTTTCACGAATTAAATATTTAATAAATATAATCTTAAGTCGCTAAAGATTAAATTACTATCACTATGCACTCATAAGTTTATTGAGAAGTTACGGATATATCTCAAGTCGCTTTGTGCTTTGCGTTAGGAGGCGTCGGCGTATGGTTATACGCCAGGCGTATATTATATTTCTTGTCGCTTGAATTAAATAGATAAGCGACACGAAACCAACACGCAACTGGCACCGTCAACTAAAAAGCAATATCTTGTCATGAAGCTTCGTGCTTGCCATTGGCGTTAGGTGGCGCGGGCGTCGATGAGCGCCGCGTGGCGTGGCGCGCCAGCCGCATGCTGGCCGCGTGCATGGACGAGCGGCGCCGGGACCAGCGCGGGGCCGCCCCAGCGCCGGTGCCCGCCGTCTGCAGCGACAGCGAGCGCAGTCGCGCCTCCTCCGGCTTCTCTTCCAGCGAGCCCGACCCGCCGCCCGGCGAGCCCGTCGCTGACGACGATTTCGACTCGATCAGCGGGCCCTGGAAACAAGTCATACCTACATAAGTTTCAGGTTTAATTTAGGTTGAAGCTCATCCGAGGATCTTTTTTACCAACTTCAAAAATATTTTTTAATTCGACGTCGTAGTTTTTGTATATTTTTGTATTTCATTTAACAGTCATTTGCGGACATTTATTTGAATTATTTTTTGAACGCTTTTGAATATAGGCACTCCTAAATTGGTTCCATTGTATCTGAAATCAGGATCTGATAATGTGATGATTTTATCTAAGGAAACCCTCAAATCTTATATAGACATATATAGGTAGACTTCTTGTTCTATTTTAATTTTGACATGTCCTTACGTCATAGTCACTATTTTTAATAATTAAAACACCAGAACTTTTATTGCTTTATAGCTTCCTAAAAGAAAGTACCTATATAACACCCGTTGACTGGCTTTTTACCGACTTCAAAAAAAGATAGTAATAAATTTAATGTGTATGTATTCGTTAGAATTTGAAAATATTTGAGGATGTTGATCTGTTAAGGCTTCCAAAGACGTGTGCAAAATCAAGTAAGTATATGTTTGTATGTTTGACCACAAATTTCTCGAAAATGAGAAGTCATAGCGAGATGATTCTTTTTTAGTTCAATCAGGTATACAACAACTTAAAAGTATCAACTTAGGGTAGTGTAAATTTTATCAAAATTAGTCCAGTAGTTATTAAGATATGGGTACCTAAAAAACACAAAAAAACATGAAATAAAAACAAAAAATATTGCTAGTAACACGAACATACATGATAAGTAGGTAGGTATTGAAAGTATGCATTAGCTATTTTCGTCACAGTCATGTCTCGTCACTACTGATTATTGCTTCTTAGTCCTATCATAGGGATACCCAAATTACAAGGAAAAGGTCGCTGCGTTAAATCGTGTTTTTGGAGGTAGGCTTTTGCTTTTACGTATGCGTTTCATTTCTCCTTCCAACGGCATATTGTGTAGAACAGACGCACACTGCGTTTGGGTCCACTTTCGCAAAACAATAGGCAGGACCTATGAAATTCAAAAACTATTAACTTAAAAATATCTGACGATATGTCAAAAAATTTAAATAAAAATTCGTGTCAAAAGAAAGCTAATTCAATGCTGTTTTAAAATTGGTATTTCGTATGTTTACTTACTGCGTGACTAAGCTGTGAAAAGTTGCTAAAATCTGAACCATGCACTTTTCTCAAAAAAAAAACATAAATGTAGTGTGATCTACATTTAATGATAAGGTGATAGGATGTCGAGGTGATAGAAAATGTCGTGATATAGGGGAAAGGGTAATGTCTCAATGTAAACGACCGATTCCGCCGAGTGGCTAATTTGCACTGATTTATTAGGTAAATATAATGAATGTCAATACATCGAATTGTCGAACATGATACGATGACTCGTACATCTTGCCCATTTAAAAAAAACAAAGAAATAACTAAAGATAGAAAAAAAACACAAATGAAAACATTAAAATAATAAACAATTTAAACATTAATAGTCGGTACTCTAAAGCGTTGCGATGCCATCGGAGTAGGTGAAGTCCCACGGTCGACGCTGAATGTGCTGACGGCGTGGGGGATAGTCTCGATCGCTTCTTCGGTAGCAGGCGCCGCGACGCGTTGTCTACGATATCTCCAGTAGTAAACAGCGCAACATGGTACGATTAGAATTATTGCCAGTAAGATGTACGTTATGGAATAGTGATGAATATCGTGAACATTGAGATGTTCGGACGATTTTTCCTTCAACTTTGAATATCAACTGGTGATCTTCGATAGGGATGGAGGTGTCAATATAACTGCTGTTGATGATGGTGTTTAGTATAGATGTCTTCGGAACTTCCACGGTGTCAATTTGTTGATGTATTTTACTCAAGAAATTGTTGTGTGATCGTATGGTGAATGTTTCGCCCTTGACAACGCAACCTTGAACTAGAGTGATAACACCAGTCCCCGTAATGCTATGCACAGCTGTTCTCGTAAGACAAAATATGCGCACCATGCATTTATCGCAACATGAGTACAGCCAGCTGTTTCGCGGGTGTAACTTTATCCACTTGTCAGCGGTGCACGGCGCTACGTGTGACGAGCATGGTGATTCACTAGTCGTGACGTCATTCTCTATTAGCTTTATGTTGCAGATTGAACTCTTTATTTTTAGATCATATATTGGTTCATCTAATGAGCAAAGAATAGTGTCCCTTTGTGTAGAAATGCAAGTTTGTAAATGATGTTCCGTTAAAAGGAAAGCAGCGTCTTTCTTGACATCGAATGCTATGTATTGATAAGAAGAGATAACATAGCGTATCCTTTCTCGCTCCCTTTGGGGCACAGTGACGATCTTGTTTAACTCGTATACTTCATTGCTTACGAGAGGTATTCTGACTTCAATGATAAGGTAGTTATCTATGACTCTCCCGAATACTTTAAGGAGTTTGTAAATCTGTCGAATATCGCTTATGTCAGTTGGTAATGCGAGGTCTCCATGCAGTTGTCCAGATATAATGTTTATTTGCTGTTCTAGTTGTTCAGGCGAAAACAGGTGTATGTCTATGTGGCCTTGACTGATATCAGTGATTGTGTTGAGTAACACATCTTGCATGCGTCGCAGGTTTGTCAGGATAATGCTTGCCGCCAACGAAGATGCAATGACGTAGTTGCTATTTTGATTATCTATTCGCACTTGACCTACTTCCCAAGTGAGATTTTTCAGAGTGCTCTTAATGAAGTTAACTTGTTTGTTCATTATATCTTCATTACGTTTGATGATATTGTATTCAGATTCTATGACAAGTGTTTGATTCTTGATTAAGGTTTGAAGATGGTTTTCATTGCGAGCGATAGCCTCTATGTCGATTTTATATTGTTCAGCGAATCTCTCGTCAAGGACTCCAAATAATGAATTAGCCAAGTAGCCAATGCCATTCACAAGGCCTCTCCTTACTCGTTTGTTTTGATAACGCAGCAACTTGTCGTAATGCTCGATTTCATTGATCTCATGTTGCAGTTGCGTCACAGTACTGTCGTAGGGCGTATTCACGTGACATAATGACTTCACATGTGTGACGTGCTGTTTTATCGCCGATAGTCCATGCCAATAAGATGTCATGTTGTAATAAATGACTAACTTCCACTCGTCCTTGATGTGCCGTAAATCTGATATTTTATCAAAATATAGATTTTGGCCTGCGTCGATGGCGGTGATATTAAAGAGTGTCACGTCTTGTTGCATACTTGGTAATAATATTGACATAAATGCAAATAGTGTCAGCAATATAAAATTACTCATAAATGTCTTCTTACTGCCGCCGCCGCCGCCACGTCAAGTGTGTCCTTTTGGTTGTCGATAATCTTTGTGTGCACGTTCTTTACTGCAGTCGGCTTGATCATGATGGGTGTCATTGTGAACAGGCAGCTTGACAAGTTTGGTGATCGGGCGCTTTATAACGTTGTGTTGTGTTTTCAGACTCACAACTCGTACAAAGCCGTCCTTCCCGGGGTGAACTTCTAAAATACGTCCAATAGCCCACTTTCCCGGTGGCATATTGTCTTCTTTGATAACGACTATGTCATCGACCTTCATATTCTCACTAGGTTGTCTCCATTTTGATCTGGTTTGCAGGTGCTGGAGGTAGGCGTTTGACCACTTTTTCCAAAAATGCTTATTCATAGACTGCACAAGTTGCCATCGAGTTGGTAAGTTTACGACATCAGGATCGGTTTGGGGTCTAACTAGCAGTGAGTCACCCACCAGAAAGTGTCCAGGTGTGAGAACTTCGTCATCTGGGTCTTCTGACAACGGGTACAAAGGTCGCGAATTCATGCACGCCTCGATTTGGTGCAGCAACGTAATGAACTCCTCGTATGTCAGTTTTTGGTCACCCAGGACCCGCTTGAGGTGGAATTTCATGCTCTTTACGGCGCTCTCCCACAACCCACCAGCGCTGGGCCAGGAAGGAGCGTTGAAGTGCCAGGTGACGCCAAGCTCGTTGATGTTTTTGATGAATGATGTGTCAATAGTGTCCAGTATTGCCTTATATTCTTGTCTCAGTGTCTTGTCGGCACCAACAAAATTTGTACCGTTGTCGGAGTATACATGCCGAGGAGTACCACGGCGAGCACACATCCGACGGAATGCAGCCAGGAATGCAGGGGTACTCAAGTCAGACACCAGCTCAAAATGCACAGCCTTTGTCGCAAGACAAACGAATACAGCGATGTAACCTTTCGTCGTTTTGATGCCCCGCCCCTTGTTGGCCTTGACCTCTACATGTCCAGTGAAGTCCACGCCTGTGTTTGTGAATGGTCGCGAAGGGTTGACTCTCGGCCGAGGTAGGTCAGCCATGATTTGCTTGCTGGTTTCTTGACTGAAGCGCCTACACTTAACGCACTGCCTGATGATTTTCTTAACGACGCGAATGCCCCCAATAATCCAATAATTGTGTCGGATAAATGATAATGTCAATCGGGGACCGCCGTGTAAGGTTGTGATATGTGCTTGATTTATGATAAGCTCTGTC
Organism: Pyrausta purpuralis; assembly: GCA_963924145.1. Lineage (NCBI taxonomy): Eukaryota > Metazoa > Arthropoda > Insecta > Lepidoptera > Crambidae > Pyrausta > Pyrausta purpuralis. The sequence continues at coordinate 27,914,031 of OZ001650.1, forward strand.
AGTCGATTCTTGCCAGGTATGATCACAGGATGTTTGGCAGAGTGAGCGATGGAAGCGTGTTCTAGTCTCCCGCCGATCCTCAAGAGTCCACTCTGGTCTATATAAGGATTGAGGCTTGAGATCTTGCTTGAGTTTTGAATGCGGCCTTCTTTCTTCAAATGATAAATGTCGTCTTCAAATTCCAGTGACTGAATATTCTTTATAATAATGTTTTGCGCAGTTTTTAACTCGATCGTTGTCAGAGTGTCAGCATTTTGTGTCGAAGTACAGTTTCGATGTCGTAATCGCGTGATGAAACGCGATATCCAGCCCACGATGCGAGTTACTCGCGTCAATGAACTATTGTCTTGTAATAATTTAATTATGATATTTTCGCTCAGATGTAAGGCTGTGTTCACAAGTGTTGATTTCTTGACTTCGATCAACGGAGTTTCAATTTTGATTGAGGGTGTGTCTTGACAAGGGGTTGGTGAATTAAGCCACAGAGGGCCTGCCCACCACAACTTGTGCTCTTGTAGCGATTTTGATGTTAGGCCGCGGGTTGCACAGTCCGCGGCGTTGTCTTCTGATCTCACGTGATGCCACTGGGATGCTGGTATGACGTCGGTGATCTGTCGCACTCGATTAGCTACAAATGCCTTCCACCTAGTGACGTCTCCATTAAGCCAGCCCAGCATCACCATTGAGTCTGTCCATGCGGTGATAGTGGATACCGATATGGTTTCTGCTACCTTCTTCAGAAGTTGTGATAAAAGTAAGGCTCCCAACAATTCCAATCTCGGAAGTGATATTTGTTTATTATGTGGGGCCAACTTAGTCTTTGCAATAACTAAGCGCGTTGTGTACTCGCCCTTACTGTCACATGTTGTAATGTACACAGCGCATGCATAAGCCTTTTCTGAGGCATCGCAAAAGCCGTGCAATTGATAGGTTTTCTTGTTACCCAGGTATCTGTCAATCTGAAACCTTTCTATGTTTTTCAGATCATCTCTGAGTTGTTGCCATTCTGTCTGTATGTCGGTGGGCAGGTCGTCGTCCCATTGTAACTTTGTAAGCCATGTCTGTTGAAAGATGAATTTTGCCTTTATAGTTATAGGTGATAACCAGCCTAAAGGATCGTAGATCTTCGATATGTCGGACAGGAGCTGTCTCTTAGTGTACTTCTGTGTGTTATTTGTATTATAGTCAATTTTATTTTGAAAACTGAACGAGTCAGATAATGGGTTCCACCGGAGTCCCAATGTTTTTCGAGATTCTGCATCACGGAACTCGAGAGGAGCGCTGATTTGGTTGGACGGCAAGTCGTTGATAATGTCAGGGCTGTTACTCGACCATTTGCGTAAGTTCATGCCGGCTCCTTGCAGAACTTTGATTAATTGTCCTTGTAGCTCCTTGACCTGAATTTTGTCGTCATGGCCACTCATGAGGTCGTCCATATAAAATGATGATTGTAGCGCAGCAGCCGCGAGAGGATAATCTTCGGCGTAATCCTGAGCTATTTGTCGCAATGTCCTTATCGCCAAGAATGGCGCGGCCTTGGTGCCATACGTGACAGTTGTTAGCCGAAATTCACGCAGAGGGTCTTCGGGCGTCGACCTCCAGACGATAGTTTGTAGTGAAGTGTCTTGTTCTCTGATAAGGATCTGTCTAAACATTTTCTCAATGTCTGCAGTGATAACATATTTATGAGTTCTCCACAACAGAATAAGTCCTTGAAGGTCCTGCTGCAGGTTAGGACCACATTCCATCAGATCGTTAAGGCTGTGTCCGGATGATGTCTTGCTTGAAGCATTAAATACAGTTCTAAACTTAGTGCTCGTAGAGTCCATATTCAAAACGCCGTGATGAGGTAAGTAACAAGTAGGTATAGGCGTCGCGCGGCCGGTCGACTCGCCCACGTGACTCATATGACCTAATTGCAAATATTCTTCCATGAAATTGCGATATGCAGTTGATAAGATGTCATTTTTGGACATTCTTTTTTCGAGCTGTTTAAACTGCATGATAGCCTTTGGCCTTGATGTCCCAAGAAGATCTTCGAAGCCTTGCTTCATGGGAAGGGCTACTTGATATCTCCCAGTGTCTAGTCGTTGAGTTGTCGCTTGATAAAGATCTTCACAATATTGATCTTTTTCTGACATTATTGACGCGTTGTCTTGTATGCCCTCGACCTCCCAAAACTTTGATAAGTCGTCTACTTCATTGATGACCACGTGACAGTTGAATGTTCTGACATTGCCGGACAGTATCCATCCTAACCTTGTCTGTTGAGCGATGGGAGCCTGAAGTGGGCCCTTGATAAGTCCAGACATGATTATGTATGCGGTTTTGTTTGTCGAATGTCATTCGATGTCGATGTAGAAGGCGAGGAATTAATTGAAATTTGTTGCGACCTTGATTGCAAAATGTCGTCGTGAATGACTGAATTATGATACTCATTGCAATACTTGCATCGTTTCGTCGAATTACACGGCTTGCCATTATGTTTATACAAGCAGTTTTGGCATATTTCATGTTTCGCAATTGACGTCAGGCGTGTTTCCGGGTTCATTTTAAGGAACCGTTTACACTGGTACAAATCGTGTTTGTCTTTACATAAAGGGCACTTTGGTGTATATGTAGCCACAGCTTGATGATACGGCTTGTAAGATGTCCTTTTTTGAAAAACTTGTTTGAATGTCGGCTTAGATGAAAACGAAGGCTTTGGTTCTGTGTCCTTGTCTTTCTTTGTTATGGGTTCTAGAGCAGTAAACTTACTTTCAATGAAGTTCATGAGTTCTTCAAATTACGGAAGCTCACGCGGTGCCTTGCGAGTTTGCTTATAATCGGCGTAGATTTCTGCGTCAAGTTTCTTGCAAATTAAATGAACAATGAGTGGATCCCATGATGTCGTATCGACCCCAAGATTATGAATCGCATGTATACACTCCATAGTAGTGTCATACAAGCGTTTTAATTCGAATGAAGTCTGCCGGTGCACAGATGGTTGCGATAGAAATATTTCAATTTGGTTTGTGAATAAAACTTGCGTGTTGTTATAGCGATGCATAAGAAGGTCTCTTGCTGTCTCGTAGTTTTCAGCTGATATGTTAAGATGTTGGATGAGACGCTCAGCTTCGCCGCGTAGTTTTCCCTTTAGATATTGCATTTTCTGTGCATTGCTGATGCTGTTATTGTTATGTATAGTCTCGTTGAAGAGGTCAAAAAATGTTGGCCACTGACTATACTTCCCAGAAAACACAGGGATGTCGATCCTGGGTGTCGATTGCTGGAGATGGGATGTTGACCTCAACTTGCGGTTTAACTGTCGTTTAATTTTGTTGTACATAGTTTCGTATGTCATAAACTCGTCTTCATAGTCTTGATCACTGCCTCTTAAGATGTTGTCGATGCGCATATGTAATTCGTCGATTGTACGCCAACGATGCTGAAGGTCTTTTAGTAGGTCTTCAATTTCCCATTTCTCTTCGATGTCTTTAATGTCTGGACGCTTTGTGACACGAGACAAAGCTCTAAAGTACGTCCTTTGTTGCGAAAGAAGTTCATCTACGGGGCCGCCTGGGTTAGTGCCACGTTCTTCACGGGAATTATTGTCAAATGTCTTTTTGATTGAATCGGGAACGGCGGCTGGCACAGGTGGTAAGAACGGTGGATAACTCGCGATCATTTTACGCTGTTTCTCGTAGAAGTCTTTCGTTTGCTGGTAAATGTTGTTGACAAAGTACTCAGAATCGTCTTCATGAGCCAATAATTGATCATTGTTCTGTTCGAACTCACCCCAAAATTGATCTAGGGCGGTTACGCGTTTGTCGATGTAATCCTTAGTTTTGCGGTTCGCGCTGTCCTTTGCGAAGTTGATTCCAATTCTGTTGATCTCCTGAATCAGTTCGTTTTGACGCTGAAGTAGAGATTCCATGTCGATGTATGATAACAGTGCAAGTAGTTGTTAGGTACCGTGTCTGCAACCCTTATGCAGTATGTGCGCCCTTGTCTCAATTTAACTGGGGATTCTCGCTGGTGAGAGGCCAGTCAAACCGATTCGCTACTACACTTGGAGAAACAGAACACTGCACTACACTTGAATGTCACTTTTCCGAAGAATGGCGATGTCGATGATAATGTCCAAAGTCTAGGTACCGCGACGCGTGTCTCACGAACAGGGTACGAGGGAATGATAACTGACTGGTTCAAGGTTTTTTCGAAGGACCATAAATGTAGTGTGATCTACATTTAATGATAAGGTGATAGGATGTCGAGGTGATAGAAAATGTCGTGATATAGGGGAAAGGGTAATGTCTCAATGTAAACGACCGATTCCGCCGAGTGGCTAATTTGCACTGATTTATTAGGTAAATATAATGAATGTCAATACATCGAATTGTCGAACATGATACGATGACTCGTACAATATTATTTAAAAACAAAGATATTTTATAAAATTATACCTGTACCTACTGTTAAAATACTGTACTAAGGAACACGTTTTACGTATCAAATATGATATTCTGATGTATTTCCGATTAGATTAGTATTAACCCTTTTTGAAATTTCACATGCTCATGTACAGGTTGATTTTATATATTTAATATTTTCTTTTTGTTAAATGTTAAATTAATCCAACAAAGTGATCAAAAATTCGAATGAAGCTTTGCCAATTAATACACAAAGTGATCAAAAATCCGAATGAAGCTTGGCCAATTGAAACTGTTTCTAAACTACTGGTTCGACTCTAGAACGAATTTCATAAAAACCCACGGTTTTATTTGCTATGTTTATGTATTTTACTAAATCTAATGGATTTATAATTAAGAATATTCAGAACCAAACCAATCAATAGGTACCTTAGTTCAAACTTTGAATAACCGCTTTGAAAAACTAACTTATAGGCTTAAAGAATACGAACACCAGCAGTCTACTACACATCATGCATCGATTCCAAAGAATTTGTTTCTCATAAAGAAGACAAACGTGTTATTGAAGCTTTTGAGTCGATTTTTTGTCAGAAATTTGATTTTTGTTAATTCTTATATCTCAAAACCTACTCGACCGATTTAGAAGAAACACACTAAGTTGAACTATAAGGTCACCTCGTTTTCAGTGATAATGTTTAAAGGGCTGGTTCAGCACAATAAATGGAACATTTTTTGTAGAAAACACTTTGGGATTTTATACGCTAGTTTTTGAGAAAATTAGAGATTAGGATAATTATTTTTTTCAGTAAATTATTTTTTATTAATTAAGTATGTGATTAAAGAAAAATAAGGATTGGGCGTTGAATTGAGAGAGGTGAAGCCGATGACGTAAATTACTTTTAAAATCGCTAGGGTGCTGTTTAAAAAAAAATCTTTGTTAGAGAAAATAAAATAAAAAAATCTCAAGTTTCCAAAAAATAATGATAGTTTCTAGTTTCTATGATGTATACAAATATACAGATAAAATTATACTTAAAACGATTTGACCTTATATACCTGATTGAACAAAAGAATCATCTAGCTATGACGTCTCGTTTTCGAGAAATCCTGAGACAAACATAAATATATACAAACATATACACACTTACAAAATTTTTCCCACGTGATAGGAAGCCTTAACAGATCAACATACTAAAATTTTATCTAATCCTGACGATATCACATACATGAAGTCTGATTTTATTGCTAGTCCAATAATGTAAGCAATCTTGATATTCCTTTTAAAGGAAATAATCTTCCCGTACTCCTCCGAAACGGCTTGACCGATTCTCATGAAATTTTGTGAGCATATTGAGTAGGTCTGAGAATCAGCCAACATCTATTTTTCATACCCCTTAGTGATAAGGGTTGTTCACCCTTATCATTTTTCTTTAATTACGTGGCTGGGCGGGACGAGGCCGGGCAAGACGAGGATGGGGGCGAAACAAAGTTCGCTGGGTCCGCTAGTTTATTATTAAATACGAGTAAGATAAACACAAAACTCAAAACCTACATAGGCCAGTCATAGTTTAGACACTAAGATCTTTTCAAATTGTACAGTCCATTTGTTGTTTGAAGGAAACATGATGATATAACCGTAGTGTAAGTATTATTAGTTTTGTGTGTTGCCGAGAGATGGCTTTGTACATTCTTACATCGCGGTGAACATTCGTTTTTTTGGGATATATATATATTATTTAGGGTCAATAAATTTAAGAGTTCTATAAGGCTCCTGATTACTTTGAATCTGTGGTATTATTTGAAATCCCTGATCCCAGTATATCACAATTACTCGGAGGACAGTACAGGCTTGTACATTGTTCCTTCGAGTGCCGGATTTTCGGCAGGGCACTTTGGAATAGTGCAGGATTTTTGTGGAAACAGTCGTCACGGATAGTGGTTCGCTATCGATAACGTGACGTCATTTGGCTGAACAAAGTGTTAGTCATATCAGCGCTGGACATCGCGCTGATTGTTGTCAAGGAGGTGTTTGGCTGAAATTCAGTACAGCGCAGAGCGGCAAAGGAAGTGGCGCCGCCTGGTGGATGGACACGGAGTTATCAGTGCAAGTATCGTTTTATGAAGAACTTTGGTGAGCGAATTTGAACCTTATTTACTTTAGACTTTTAACTTGTGAAATCAGTGTTGTGCGCGAAGTTCAATCAAGATTACAAGGAAATTTGAACTCTATTTACAAAGACATTTTAACTTAGAAATATTTGTGTTCGTAGTTAGTTTTTTGTATGGTAGTTTTAGGACTTAGAATAATTTCGCTAAAAACGGAGGTACGGGGAGACTATGCCCGATTTTTCATAGAACTTATTACTATAGGCGAAAACACCTACTTTCGACTTGTAAAATTTCTTTAAAATTTTAACTTTCATGTGAGACTTTATACTTGAACTGATAGCACCACTTTAAGTTAACTTTGTTTTTGTGTTCATCTTTTACAATGGAGTCTTTAATTCAATTTCAAGATAATGTGTACAGTCGGCTAGTTAAAGCTAAAGCTAATTTTCAAAGACTCCTGAAGATCGTATCACATTATTATATGTTGAGGGCAGATTGGAATTGTTAGAGGAAATTTGGTCGGACTTCACATCAGGTCACAAAAAACTAATGCAAACTATTACTTCTGAGGAGATGGAAGCGACCAATAGCAATTATTTTAAAGCCGAGGTTTTCGATCAAGCTGAGGAATTGTATTTTGAATATAAGCTGAAATTAAAAACTATTTTAAAAGCTATAAACAAAGCTAGTGAGCCATTAAAAGAGAAGTCGAATAGTTCAAATAATGATAAAAAATCTATGAACGTCAAATTGCCAAAGGTGAATATACCTATATTTTCCGGAAAGTATTCTGAATGGAATACTTTTCGAGATTTGTTCTCGTCCTTAATTCATTCAAACACGGATTTAGATAATGTACAAAAACTATTATATTTAAAAGGTTACGTATCTGGTGAAGCCGAGCAGTTGTTGTCAAACATTTCTACCACTGATTGCAACTATGAAAGATGCTGGAAGTTGCTGGAGGAACGTTACAATAACAAAAGGTACATTAGTCACCATATTATAAAACGATTATTAAGTCAGAAGAATATTACTCATGAATCCGCCGGTAATTTGAAGGAATTAATGGACACGACAAATGATTGTTTAGCGGCTCTCTCTAATATTGGGATTAATACGAATAGTTGGGACATAATTATATTACATATTTTAACTCTGAAACTGGACCCAGAATCGAGACGGCAGTGGGAATTTAACGCCACAAATTGTAACTCATCAGATGAGTTACCTACTTACCAACAATTTCAAGATTTCATAACGAAGCGCTATCGCGCAATTGAGTTCCTCGATTCTCGGTCAAGTAATAACGTAAATAAAAAAGTACCTATCAATAAAACAAAGTTATTGCACGTTGCAAATGTTAAATGCCCGTTTTGTTCGGAAGAACACAAAATAAACAATTGTAAAAAATTTAGTAGTGAATCTGTTGAGTCAAGGCGTAATTTTGTTCAGACAAATAATATTTGTTTTTGTTGTCTGGGTAGTAATCACACTGCCAGGAACTGCCAAAGTAATGGAACGTGCCGTATCTGTAAAAGAAAACACCACACTTTGTTACATCCTTCGAGTAGTTGTACGGTGGGGGATCAGATTGTTAAACCAAAAGTTACTACACCTAATCAGGAGACATCTGATGGTGTGGAGAACGCGGAGCCGGTTGTGTCTTGTTTTTCTGTAGGAAATTATAAAGTTAATCAGGTTTTACTAGCGACTGCGCTGGTAGAAACCTTAGCGAAAAACGGGCAAAGGTATATGATTCGTGCGCTCTTGGATCAAGGCTCACAGTCATCTTTTGTGACCGAATCAACGGTCCAACTCTTAGGATTCAGGAAAACTCCTCTTAAGAGTATAATATCAGGTGTTGGAGGCGAAAACAAGTTCGTATCCAAGTCCATGGTTCAAATTAAAATTAAGTCACGTGTTGATCCCATGGTTTCTATTATCGTAAATGCATATGTGTTGCGATCCATTACATCACTTATACCATCTGAAATGGTTAAGTTGATGGAATGGAAGGAATTAAATGAAATTATTCTGGCCGATCCAGAATATCACACGCCAAGTCGTGTTGATTTATTACTGGGTGCTGAAGTATACAGTAAAATTCTACAAGACGGTATTAAGAAGAGTCCTCAGGGTGCAGTTGTTGCGCAATCAACTTCACTCGGATGGATAACATCTGGTGCTGTTGGGACGGCAGGTCAATCTGAAAAAATAAATACATTACATTGTCAAGTGACCGATGATAATGATATTCTAAAACGGTTCTGGGAACTTGAAGAAAGTATTACTTTGCCTAAAGAGAGGTTATTTAGCGAAGAGGAAAAACGTTGTGAAGAATTTTACGCTGAAACTACTATAAGAGACCACGAAGGTAGATATTTGGTAAGACATCCATTCAAATCGGAATTTCCAGAAGTTAATAACTCCAAGATGATAGCTGAAAAGAGATTGAAGTCATTAGAAAGGCGATTAAGAAATGAAAATTTAACAGAAGGCTATAATCAAGTATTAAATGAATTCTTAGAGATGGACCATATGGAGTTAGTACCAAAGGATGAAATCAACAATAGTAAGGCGATCTATTTACCACATCATGTTGTCGTACGCGAGGACAAGGAAACGACAAAATTGCGAGCTGTCTTTGATGCATCTTGTAAGGCCACCAACGAGAAATCACTAAATGATAATCTTTTAGTTGGACCAACTTTGCAGCCAGATTTAAGGCAACTTGTCATTCGTTGGAGAGTCAAACCGATCTGTTTAACGGCCGACATTGTCAAAATGTACAAGCAGGTAAAAGTGAATGAAGCAGATGTTGACTTCTTAAGGATTTTGTGGAGAAAAGATATCAATAAGGAAATAGATCATTACAGAATGAAAAGAGTTATCTTTGGAGTGGCTTCTTCACCTTACCTTGCAGTAAAAACATTGCAGCAAGTAGCACTGGATGATGGTCATGACTACCCATTAGCAGCTGAAAGAGTCGCAACTGATTTTTACATGGATGATTTAATGTCATCTTGTGACAATAGGGAAGAAGGATTAAAACTATTTAATGAAATGAATGAACTTTTAGCTAAAGGTGGGTTTATTTTACAAAAATGGACTAGTAATGATCAGGAACTATTAAATAAAATGCAATTAAGTCAGGAAAAAGAAGCTGTAAAGGAAAGCCTGAAAATAAAAACAGACGAAGTAGTAAAGATAGTTGGACTTACCTGGGACCGAAGCGACGACTCTTTCCGCTATAAGGTAAAAAGGGACTCATTGAATGAACCTGTATAGAAAATAAAGATTATATCTGACATTTCACGATTTTACGATCCTCTAGATTGGACTGAACCGAGTATAATCATTTCTAAAATTTTTATTCAAAGGCTATGGTTAGCAGGTATGGCTTGGGATGAATCTGTGCCCTCAGATATATTAAATGAATGGTTGACTTACCGTGAGGAACTAAAGATGTTGCAGAATATTACTGTACGTCGATGGATAGACACAAGAGTTAGCGATAAGATAGACCTTCATGGTTTCTGTGACACTTTCAAAGATGCTTTTGCAGCTGTTGTGTATTGTAGTGTGATTGGCTCTGATGGAGAGATACGGGTTGCTTTAGTCTCGGCGATAACAGAGGTTGCGCCCGTAAAACAAGTCTCAATTCTAAGGCTTGAGATTTGTGGAGCAGTTTTGCTTACTCGACTTTTTAATGAAGCAGCAGCCGTTTTGGGAGTGGACAAGAGTCGGCCACACGCTTGGACAGACTCCACAGTAGTATTAGCCTGGTTGAATGGTCATCCATATCGCTGGAAAGTGGTTATGACCAATTGTGTGACCGAAATTATTTTAAATCTAGATTCGCATCATTGGTCAAACGTATTTTTGAATACTTTTCCAGTTGATACAGCGTTGCGAGGACTTTCTCCCAATGAATAAGTAAACTATGATTTTAAGGTCCAGAATTTCTAAAAGGTAGACAGTTTAGCATAAAAAATCCAAAGGATTGTGTATTTTAAGTTGTTTGTGGCATCAGTAGTTGCTCCAATATTATTTAACTAAATATTTAATTAAAACTTACCGGCTTGTTGTTAGTTATATGGCAAGGTGATTGCTACCCACCCAGGTCAAGATAATATAACACGAGTTGTTACTTTAAGGGTTAAGAATGGCACGGTCAAGAGACCAATATCAAAAATAGCTGTTTCACCTATTTCTGATTAATTAGTTATATTTGTCATGTAGTTGTTTTGTTTAGTATAAGAAGCTATTTATTTTTGTTTACAAACTCACTTTACACATTGTTATTTGTTAAAATGTGTTCGTCCAATTTGTAGAAGGACAAGCTTTGGTTTGCCATGGTGGACGATACTTTATGAAAAACAAACCGTAGTTTGTCTTTGGTGGGCGATGTATGTACAGTCCATTTGTTGTTTGAAGGAAACATGTTGATATAACCGTAGTGTAAGTATTATTAGTTTTGTGTGTTGCCGAGAGATGGCGTTGTACATTCTTACATCGCGGTGAACATTCGTTTTTTTGGGATATATATATATTATTTAGGGTTAATAAATTTAAGAGTTCTATAAGGCTCCTGATTACTTTGCATCTGTGGTATTATTTGAAATCCCTGATCCTAGTATATCACAATTACTCGGAGGACAGTACAGGCTCGTACACAAATCAAATAGTTTATTATTTTTATTCACTTATATTATTTTATAAGTTATGAAAAGATTGATAACATTGTTCGACTAGCAAATAAAAACGGACTGTACACATTGAATTGATTACCTCCTTTTTTTGAAGTCGGTAAAAATCATCAATGAACCAATTTCATAGGGTTCTAATGTTATACATTTGTATAGTCAGGGGCATACCTGCACAGGTTTCTCGCTTTGCTCAAATCGGAACACGAATCTCAGCTCCTGCCACAAGCGCGAGAAGTAGGGTGCGTGGGGGTCCCTGGGCCGGCGCGCCGCCGCCCACGCCAGGTCGCAGCACGACACCACGATGCCCAGCGCGCACCCCACGATCAGCACCAGGAACAGACCGAAGAAGTTCTGGATGCGGAGCTCCGAGCTCTCGAAGTCATCCCCTGCCTGGGAACATAAGTAGGAAATTGATTTTAATAGTGTTTTGTCATTATAACAACTTAATAACATAAATAAATTGCATTTGTAGAAATCAACTTTTTACAAGTGCAATTTATGTATATACCTAATTATTACTTTGTTGATGGCGTATTGTTTTGAACTTTCAAACTCAACTAATTTATTAGCGTTAAGTTCAAGATAGAAGAAATATACAATGCTTAAATTTTTTTTTACGCTGAAAAAAAATTTTTTGTTCATATTTAGGTAATGTTGAAAGCTATACTCGTAACTTGTCGATTGTTAGTTTCTGTTTTGCACATAAATGTCAATTATAACTTAGTTTAAAATATTATAACACTTAGTGCGCCTTCACATTACAGCGACAGCAGCGAGTCTATCTAATGTGTAAGACTTTATGTATGAAATTGACAGCAACGCGACTACCGACTAAAGTCGCCTAAGCGTGAAAATGCTTTTACAGTACTCATATTTTAAATTAATAAAGAAGAATTAAGAAAGCGAAAATTGCGCACGGGCGGGACCCGAACCAGCAACTTTCTGGCTAACCGGAACTGCTGTTAACACTCTGTTGTAAAACAGTTGGGGTAGATAGTGCAGACGTCATGCGTAATTATTCATAAGAGAACGTATGTCTTCATAAGAGACCAGAAATTTCGCACGTTTGGTCCGACGGCACGGTAGCTCAATTAGTAAAGAGTTTGGCCCGGTTAGCCAGGAAGTTGCAGGTTCGAGTCCCGCCCGTGCGCAATTTTTGTTTTTTTATTTCATCTTTACGAATATTACTTAGGTCATATGGCAGTCTTATCGCTAAAAGCGTTTTATTGCTAAAAAAATAATTAATGAATGTCTGTCTCGTCAGCGGGTAGCTAGTTACATTGCAGGCGCCGCCGCCGTGCATCTCCTTCCACCACTTGTGCTTCATCTCACGCAGCACGCCGCCCTCCTGCAGGTTCAGCAGCGCCAGGTTCAACGAGTTCCGGTACGCCGAGTCTGCAACCAGAACCGCACACATAACATAAGGCTTAAGATATTTATTCTCATAAAGAATTACAGGAATTCGCTTACAATGCGTACATTAAATTTCATTTAAACAATATTTCGAAGAGCTAAAAAAGTGAGGGTACATAAAAAAAGTCAACTGGCGATAGGCGTAGATGGCACACACTGTATGCAAAGATCACGGATATAGATTCTAACTACGCTCGCGGTATACTAGAAGTGTCTTAAATTGTAGTTTGTTAAGTGATTTTATTTTTTATCGATTGTAGTTCTTGTGTTAGACTTTATCTATTTATTCATTGTATTTTTATTCTGTATTTATTTATCGAAAGGTTTCACGTATTTAATTTTCTTTAAAGAGAAAAAAAAAAGATATTAATATAATAAATATATATCAATTTTCCTTGTTACTCTGCTCTTGTAAGTCTTATCGCCTTATGTTTTATGGCCCAAAGCCTTCCTCGTTATATAAGCTATCTAACACAAAAATATTCAAACGTTGGAGGCTGGAGATGTTTGTTTGTTTAACGCGCGTTCAAACATCACACAAACAAATATCTCCAGCTTTATAATATTAGTATAGTAATAGTAAAGTTAGCCTATAATGTCTCACTCGCTGGGCAAAGTCCTTACCTCAACTATGGAGAGTTTGAGCCATACTCCACCTAACGGGCTGGGAGTTTGCAAGACAAGCGACAAACCTTGCTATCTGATGTTATCAAGCTGCCCATAAAGCCTCACACTAAAACGACTGTTATCAACCGATATTAGCCGGGACCAACGGTTTAACGTGCCTTCCGAAGCACGGAGATGTTCGTGATATACGTCACAATTATAATATTAGTATAGATGAGATGCAAACAGTCAATGAAAAATATTTAACTCACTCTTCTTCATGGCGATGCCATAGCCTTTGCTATCCAGCAAGTCGCCTACCTGTAAAGAGTAACACATCAAAGTGAATTCTAGAGATTCAATAAATGAATTTGATATATTTAAGAACATCTTTCAAAAAGTTTATACTTTGGTTACTTCACAGTTCCGTTCTACCGTATACTCGATGCTAGTCGACTCCATCAGGAAGGCATAGTTACCGGCCACCACCCTATAAAAACCATAATTTAAGTAAATCAAGTTATTTTAACTAATGTATTTATTAATGTTCGGCGATTTCAGACGCGTACTTTTCGATACCTTCCGGGTTCGTCTCGGGCATCTTCTGAGTGCGCATTTGTTGGAACATCTTTTGGTACAGCGGATTTTGAGATTGCTGAAACATTTTTATATTGGTTATTATATTTGTATAAAAATCGGATGCTTGGTATTTGGAGATCATTGAATTCAAATACCTACTTCGAAGAAGGTATAAGTGGATCCGCCTTTCTTTGCGCCGTAGGTAATGCCGTGCTCGTTCTCGGCGAGTTCCTGCACGTTGTGGATGAGCTCAGTGGATGTGGTCTTGGCCAGCAGACTCGCCAGGTTCGCGGTGTAGGAGCTAGTGATCACCAGCGCGAACAGCCACCACATGCTCGCCACCGCGCGCGTTCCGTATGCACTGAAAAATACACAAAGTTAGAAAGACAATTTTAATGCCCACGACTAGGAACTCTATTTTTTATCGCAAGCGTCAATATTCCTAGTGAAAAGTTTTCAAGAAATTCAATGAAACGTCATTAAAACTCATGCTTAACACAGATGCGTGTAGTTTCAAAATTTAGTTGCTTTTTTATCGCTGGTTGGGTGATTTCAACTGATTTTTATTTCGAAAAAAAACAAATTAAATAAAAAAATATCGCTTGCCATACTAACGCGAGTGATGAAAAGAAGTACCCCAGAGTTCCCATTATGAGCAGGTATAAGACAGTTTTAAAATCGAATGTAAAACACCCTCACACGTACTGCCGTCAGTTGACAGTCAAACAAATAAAAAAGGTGACAGTTATGACGGCGGTTTTAAGTTTTTTCAGTTTGTCGGATTGTTGTTGGCCGTCGATATTTAAGTAGTTTGCTACTAACAACGTGCTGCTAAATCACCTTAGACAAGTTGTCGTTAAACAACGAGGGCTTCTTTATTGCAACTGGTCTGCATCCAGTGTGATTCGGCTATCTTTACAAGTAAGTAGTCTGTATTTACGTCTGTCCATTTTACCATTAGACGTCGTACGTTGTTTAAAAGTTAAGTCTTCCACAAAACTATCAAAAACTACTTACACGGGAGCTATCTCCGAGCCCTGCAGCAGCACCGCGCCCAAGTTGAACCAGAGCGCGTTGGCGAGCGTGAACTGGTTCTCGAGGGCGGGCGGGTCCTCCACGCAGGGGTAGGGGTTCTGCCACTCCTCGGGACACAGCCGACCCACCACGTACAGCACCAGGGACGAGCCCACGTAAGCGAAGCCTAGGCACAGCCACACCTGGTAGTAATACTTGGCATTAGGCTTATATGTTTCCGCGCAAGGCGGGATTAGTACCGCATCATACAACGTCAATCCCCTTGCTTCCACTGCCGACACACCTTTTAAATTACGTTTTTCTTTGCTAGCCCAATAATGTACCTAAACAATCTTTTCATAACTTTTAAAATAATAACACTGAATTAAATTATTTAACTATTTGATTACTAAATATCTCAGAATTCAACGGTGAATTAGGTACATATGTAATTTGTGAGTTTTGTGTTAATCTTATTTTAAAATAATTCACTTCGTTAAAAAGGAATGTCTGGATTGTTTACATTATTCGACTAGCTAAGGAAAACGGACTTTATCTCACTTGGCCGACAGTTGCAAATATGGTTTAGAATGTCTTAAACACTTTAAATTGTGCACCAGCGGGTCCCACCCACTCACTCTCACTTATACCACATCATTGCTGTTTTTGTATATTAAACAAGTAGGTAACTATGAACTTTCCTCGAGTTTTGGAAGCAATTGAGTTGTTTAGCAATATTTACGTACTTCGTTGGAGAAAGGCAAGAGAAACGCGAAGAGCTCCGGCTCGGGCGCCTTCGGCGTGTGGAACAGGATGCTGATGCCGAGGTTCATGAACGGAGTCGTGAAGTCCACGCCACGTTCGCGCTCCGCCGTTATAGTCAGGTCGGTGATTGCGAAGTCGATGTCCTGTACAGAAAAGCACGTGAGATTGCGGTTAAAGGCGTGTAAGCACCTCTATAATAATAAATTTAAATAAAAAAAAACAATGACAAACTTATGATAAGTTACATATTTGCAGTTCTTACTTCTTACAGCTATAGATAAACCAGCGGGATCTCAGAGTTAATTAAGTGCTACATGGTACACGTAACTCAAACTCAAAACGCGCGGACTAAGTCGCGGGGGACCGCTAGTTTATAATAACCGTTTACCACGTTACCGGGTTGTCGCGCAGGCTGCGCATCATGCCGGTCCACTGGCGCGTCACGTTGTCGTAGATGCCGTACTCGCGGTCCGGCTGCTCCACGAACGTGTAGTTGAACTGCAGCAGCTGCGCCAGCTTGTCGATCAGCTCGATGCAGAACCCTGCACGTGAATCACTGTTACGAACCTCATCGATCTACTTTGGGCCGTTTCACATGGCGGCATTCTGCGTTTTGCAGGTACCGTTTTCTGCAGGATGTCATTTAGTATCATTTTAATGCGTATATTTACACGGATATAGCCTTGAGAATCAGTAAGCTCTAGTGCCAATGAGCAGGCCACATAGCGCGAAGAACTGATGGCCGTTGGGAAAGAAAAGTTCTAGATTGTAGACCCTTCGACCAAGTCTTACGCAGCGTGTAGGACACCAATTAGATGGACAGACGACCTTGCAAAGATGCAGGATCAAACTGGATACTGATCGCTTGTGATCGATCGCTGTGGAAAATGGTGGAAGAGGCCTATGTAAGGCAGTGGACGTCTTTTGGCTGATAATGATCATGATGATGATAATGACATGGACATCCCGTTTGCAGGGACCCTTAAAAACCGGTACCTGTTTTTATTGATCCAATTTTTGACAATAAACTGGACCAGTTTCATTTCTAAAATGACAGTATGCACAAATATAACAATTACCATGGCAACACTGTAAAAGGTTGGAGTATACAGCGCGCTGCTCATCGGTAAGTGCAAGCAAAACAGACATGACACTGGCAATTGTTAACAGGACTCAGTTAACCGACAACTGTACCTAAAAAAAGTGCCGTGTGAACACAACAGTATTTTCTGCGGAATCCAGCAATGCAGTGATCCCGCAGAACTGGATTACCGTGGGAAGCAGCTCTTCCGTTCTTTGTTTGTTGCTAAATTCACTTTTACTAACCTTCGTAACGATCATTTCCAGACAGACGCTCCGTTGATTTCTTTTCCATTACGTATGGACTTGACTGAAATATTTTTAATGAGTAATTAATTATTTTACAATAAATATTTTTTTATATAATATATAAAATGACGACCCCTGTGGTCGAGTGGCTAGCACGCTGGTTTCAAGCGTCGTCATCTCATGAGGTTCCGGGTTCGATTCCCGGTCGGGTCAATGTAGAAAACGATCTTTTCTATATTGTCTCGGGTCTGGGTGTTGTGGTTGGTACCACAACGCCCAGCGGCAAAGCCAAAGCAACGGTGGTCCGTTATGTCTGATTTCCATAACACAGGTGCATTGTCTACTTACTTTGGGACCAGATTAATGTATGTAATTGGTGTCCAATATAAAAAAAAATACGTAGAAAATGTAACAAGAAACATACGATCGCTATGAGGACAGTGAAGGTCCTGTTGGTCATGGAGTCCTGCGGCGGCGGCGCGGTGTAGACGACGGGGCGCTGCCACACGAGGCCGGTGCGCGGCGCCCACAGCCCCACGTGCGCCAGCGACCCGCCGCGCACCAGCTCCACCGCGCCGAGCTGCACGTCGCGCCGCGCGCCGTCCGCCTCCCACGACACGCCGCCGCGCCACTCCTCCGAGCGCACGTAGTTGAGCACCGTGTCCGCGTGGAACGCGCCGACCCCGCGCGCGCAGTCCCCGGCCCCCGCCGGCCGCAGGTTCAGCCGTTGCAACGTCTCAGCCACGAGGCGAGCCGCGTCGTACGCGAGCAGCAGCGATACAGGCGGCGCTTCGGTCATGCTCGACGCTTCCTCCTCGTCGCCGAGACGACGCGCGTACGCGGCGCTCCATGCGTCTATGGTCTCTCTTACTTCCGTTGAGTTCAGATCGTACAATTGAAAAGCTAGAAATTAAAAAGAACTAATTGAATACCTCCTTGGGTTTCGAGGCGAGGGTGACGACTCTGTGTTTCAAGGCATGGCCGTTTTGAGGTCCGGGGTTCGATTTATGGTCGAGTCGATATAAATTAAAAATTTCCATATTGTCTCAGGTCTGGGTGTTGCGGTACAATCGTTATATATGAATACCATAACACAGGTGGTTTAGCAACTTTATTGGGGTTGCTTAAGCAGTCCCCCTTGACTACCACGCGTTTTGAGTTTGCTCCCTCCCCTCCCGTCGCAACGTGATGTTTTATAGCCTAAAGGTTTCCGAAAAAATTCAGATCGGTTTAGTAGCTCCTGAAATTAGCGCGCTCAAACAAACAAACTCTTCAAGCTCTATAATATTTGATGGTTTAGAACTTTAGACTGTTTTTAACACTCACAGTGACGTATTCTATATTCATAAAGATGAAATAAGAAACCAAAAATTGCGCACGGGCGGGACTCGCACCTGCAACTTTCTGGCTAACCCTTGCGAAACTTCTGGTCTCTTATGGATACGCAGACGTCACGCGTGATGTTCTTATTTTATCTTTACAGTATTTATGAAGATTGGTGTCAAACATTTGATTATTTAATTATCAAAAGCAAGTTCTGAGACAGTGCAAGTCATTAAATGACGGCTACGACTACCCAAAGAAAATTAGCTGACAGCACGAGAAGTCAATGATCGACGAGCGCCGTGCGCATTTGTCGTGGGCTGCTGTCTTTGTCTAAACATGTAAAAGTATCAGCAATGCTCACTGGTGATATTAGCGCCGCCGTGGCTGAAGTCGGCGACGTCCTGCGTGTGCAGGTCTAGCGTGAGCACGACGTAGGAGTGGCGCGCCGCCAGCAGCCCCACGCGCTGCGCCGCGTCCAGCACGCGCACCGCGCACTCCGCCTCGCACCAGATTATGAAGTTCACGGCGCCGGACTTCTTCAGCACTAGCAGCAGGTTTCTGAAATTGCATAGTATTTTTTTTAACCGGACAAGTCCGAGTCGGATCGCGCGATATAAATATAGTCCATAGCCAGCTCTAAAAAATAAAGTAACATTAATATAAATATTGAAAATAAAGATCATCTTAACAGTATAATAATTAATCTAATTTCCCTTATTAAATTTAAAGAAGGACGGAGCCATATTAGAAGATAAAAGTAAAAATCACCATAATCTTAAAGAAGGTATAAAATTCATTATCCCCCTAAATTACCTACGACTATTTAAACGTTCAAAATTAATATTAGCTAAACTAAATATCCCAGAAGAACATAATGATACCATTGACTGGGTTACAACAGTATATAAATTTCATATTATAGCCATTTTTAGGGTTCCGTAGCCGAATGGAAAATACGGAAACTTATAGTTTCATCAAATCTGTCTGTCTGTCCGTCTGTATGTCACAGCCACTTTATTCTGAACTTATTTGAATAACACAGATGAAACATGTATACTGTTAACCGCTTTACGATTCTCTTATCATCAATCATACAAAAAAATAAAAAAATGTGAAAATGGAGAGATATTTTTTTCTGTTCAAACTTATTTAGGTTGGTTGTCTATGGATAGGTCTCTTAAAATGACATCAAGGTTTCTCAAACCATTTTTCCTGAAAGTCTAACATTTGGGAGATACGACGCTTCTAAATGGTAAAATAAATAAATATTGGACACCAATAACATACATCGCTCTGATCCCAAAGTAAGTAGCCAATGCACTTGTGTTATGGAAATCAGACACAACATAGAAAATATCGTTTTCTACATTGACCCGACCGGAAATCGAACCCGGAACCTCACGAGATGGCGCCGATTGAAACAAGCGTGCTAGCCACTCGACCACGGACGTCGTCAAACTCAAAATGCCCCTCTAACTTTTGAACGAAGCAAGTGTAAAATAAAAAAAAGTGACATTGTCTTGTTTTTTAAATACTTTCAACAAAAATTAGTTTGAACAAGGGTGAACTACTTAGTAGATTTTGATAAATAGCACATTACGCAAATATAACTTTGTTATTCATACAAATACGTTTAACAAAAAAGTTATTTTTGCTGTCAACAAAATATTGTGGTTTTTTGGCTAAGTGGAAGTAAGTGGAACTTAATTTAGTTAAAGTTGGCACAGAACCCTAAGTGCGCGAGTCCGACTCATACTTGGCTGTTTTTTGGTGAGAATCCGTGTTTAGTATTTGTTGATAAACTTGGTTGGCAACGGAAATACATAATTTGTAAAAAAAAACAAGTGTTTAGCTATCGCGGTTGAGATAAGGCCTGTTGACAGACAGACAGAGAGTTTAAGTAATACCACCAAAAACGATACTTGTAAAAAAAACCAAGTCTCGCAACTCAGTTGTTCTGCGGTAAAAAGTTGTGAGATCCATGTAATAGGTACCAAGTCGGTTATCAATTTATTCAGTCTCTACTTAAGCGACTTTCTGTCTTAATACGTCCAGTCTCTAAGACCACGATCGTGGTCCATAACAATTGAAAATCAATTGTGTCTGGAATCTCCGTACTCGAAGCATTAAGTTGTTACGTAATAATTAACAGCATCTTATAGTGACGCATATCAATATTAAATTTCTTTAATGTTTTATATAAATATATTGAGACTTGGCCATCGCCTGAAAACACGTGTAAATTCAATCGCCTGAAAACACATGTAAATTCAATTATTGAGTGCGATGGCCAAGTCTCAATATATTTATATAAAACAATAAAGAATTTTAATATTGATATGCGTCACTATAAGATGCTGTTAATTATTACGTAACAACTTAATACTTCGAGTACGGAGATTCTAGACACAATTAATTTTCAATTGTTATGGACCACGATCGTGGTCTTAGAGACTGGACGTATTAAGACAGAAAGTCGCTTAAGTAGACTGAATAAATTGATAACCGACTTGGTACCTATTACATGGATCTCACAACTTTTTACCGCAGAACAACTGAGTTGCGAGACTTGATTTTTTTGACAAGTATTGTTTTTGGTGGTATCTCATTTCTTTTTGTATTTTGTATACAGTTCTACTTTTTTCCTTTTCGGTACCTTCTACTTATTGTATATATGTATATCTACCAGCAACGAATTTTCTTAAAGCCCTCTCTCTAACTTGCTGCTCGCTCGGCGACATTCACCTTTCCGCGCGCCCCGTCACTGTCCCCGCCCCGCGCCCTCGCGCTAGCACTGCGCAGCGCGTAGTAACGGCCCGCGCTCACTCGCTAGCATCGCAGCGCGTGGTATAATAATTAATTTACAACCTTACGCACTCGTAATAAGTACGAATACGCACGTAGATACGTTTTTTGCATAAAATAATTTAAATTACACGTGTTTTCATGACGGGAATACCCATTTTTGCTCGATTTGGCAGGGGCACTACCATGCGCCTATATTTATATGGGACTAGCCTAAACCCGTAACTTCGCACGCAATAAAAAAACCGCCGTAAAACATCGTTACGAATAAAGCCAATATTGAAAAATTTAACTGAAGACTTGGCTGTATGGGCTTAATTTTCTTTGCAGTCTTTTCTAGATTTTTTAGTTTTTTCTTAATTCACACACCAAACACTTCTTATATTCCAAATTTGAAGCTTCTAGGTCTGCTAGAAGTGCCTTAGAATTTTGATGATCGGTGAGTCAGTTAGTGACAAAATCAAGAAATTTGACCCGTTATAATTCTTAAAATACTAGTTCAAATTGAATGAAATTTGAAATATACCGTGTCTTTACAATGCCTGCATGGTTACTGAAAATTTCAGTCTTCTAGTTTTATCCACAACGAAGTTACAGGGGGACGAAAATGGTCTGAATTGCTTCGAGAAAAGGATGGTACGGCCGTGACGCTTTTGCTCGACTTGGTGGGGGCACTGCCGTGCCCCCAGATCTTACTAAGGATCCCGTTTTCACCTTTTGGATATGGAACCCTAAAAAGCAAACGTCGTGAATTGACAATAACTGAGTTCGTTATAGCAAATAGCGGATTTCCCGTAGTGATCGTACAATATCCAGAAGGAAAAAGGTACCTGAGCAAGGCGTCTTCGTGCGGCAGCGGAAGCTGGCGCGGCAGCAGCGCCAGGCGCTCGGTGTCGGGCGCGATGGCGGAGGCGCCCGCCGCGCTGCCGTCGTGCAGGATCACTGCGCTGCGCCAGCTTTTTGCTTCGCACAGGTCTGCACATGCCTGATCAAGAAATATCTTTATTTTAATATTCTACTATAAAAGAAAGTCCTGCTAGTTTCACTATTTATAAATCAAGACTGCAACGATTTGACTGAAAACTAGTGGGGAGGTTGCTTAGAACCAGGAGACGGGCAAATAATACTTTTTATCTCTAATAAATACTAGGAATTATCATGATTTTTACTTTGTTGGATTTGTCTTAGCCCGGTATAGGATAAAAACTGTAAAACAGGGCCTACCTAAACCCTAAACGGTAAATATGAATACATCAAACTACTACATAATCTTCTTATACATAAAACTAGCGGTCCCCCGCGACTTCGTCCGCGCGTTTTGAGTTTGCTCCCTCCCCTCCCGTCGCAGCGGGATGTTTTATATCCTAAAGCCTTTTTCAATAAATAAGCTATCTAACACAGAAATATTTTTTCAAATCGGTTAAGCAGTTCCTGAGATGAGCGCGTTCAAATCAACAAACTCTTCAGCTTTATAATATAATTAGCGCAAGCGCACGTTGTACTTGAGCTGCGAACATTATTTTGGTGCGGAGTTATGTTTAAACTGTGATAGCTCCTAAGATATTTATTGGAATCAAATGATTTAAAGGGCAACTTTGTTCTAAATAAAATGCTCGTGATGATGAATGTATTTATTTTGATAAGAATAAATAACTGTGTGTATAATACACCTCTAAAAATGATGCATTATTTTTTTACAAATTTATTAACATAAAAAAGGTTGTAGTAAGTCAACCATAAAAGATAGACATATGCTGTCGCGGACTTTATTATAGAACTCTTAATGCTGAACAATCCTGTCATACATGGTTTTTGTGTAACTTTAGCGGTTTCCGCAGCGTACGCAGCGGAAGCTCTCAAAAGGAATATCTTTCTCCCGTTTTCGCAACATTTTTCATTGCTGCTGTGGTCTTGTGAGTCGTATCTTTATGTAATATAGCTTATAGCCTTCCTCGATAAATGGACTATCTAACATAAAAAGAATTTTTCAAATCGGGCCAGTAGTTTCTGAGATTAGCGCGTTCAAACAAACAAACAAACAAACAAACAAACAAACTCTTCAGCTTTATAATATTAGTATAGATACTCGTGTCACAATGTTCGTTCCCGTACTCCTCCGAAACGGCTTTACCGATTCTTACCCGATTTTATATGCGTATTTAGTAGGTCTGAGAATCGGCTAGTATCTATTTTTCATACCCCGAAGTGATAAGGGTTATTCACCCTTATTTTTTTACATTTTTTTTTTATAATGTGGCATTAAAAATACATACAACCCAAAATTTTTACTTTTTTATCACCAACCTCAATTTTTTTTATAGCCATTTTAGTAATTTAAGGGCGAATCAAAATTTGCTGGGAATGCTTAACTTATAAAATAAAGGGACTCGGCAGGACGGGGCTGGGGGCGAAACAAAGTTCGCTGGGTCCGCTAGTTATTTTGATATAACCGTCTACTTTCTGTGCTTTGTGAAAACGTCCATACCTTGGCGAGCACGTCCGGGTGCGGGTACATGGCGAGCGCCTCCCACCGCGCGTCGGCGGGCGCGGGGCCCACGGCCAGCAGCGGCAGCCCCGCGCGCGCCGCCGCCGCCGCGCCCAGCCACGCTGCGCGCGCGCCGCCGCCCGACACGATGCCCGCCACCTCCTCGCCCGCCTGCAATTCAGTATATAAGACTTTTAACTTTTGCGTTGCAATACAATAAGAACTAAACAAGACGGGTCTAAACACAAAATATTAAAATGAGTAAGTGCTACTCACTGCTCGACGTTTCGGCTGTGTTGCAACAGCCTTGGTCACGAACTAAGTTATTGATATTGATTATGAGTAAGCTCGTGACCAAGGCTGTTGCAACACAGCCGAAACGTCGAGCAGTGAGGAGCTAAATGCTCATTTTAATATTTCGTGTTTAGACCCGTCATGTTTAGTTCATAATGCAATTGACCAAACCTTTATTTAACTTACTGGATCATTCTTTTCATTTTACTGTATTTTTTTGCTTTGTATTTCGTGTATGTTGTGTTGGTGATACTTAGTTAATCCTTGCAAACAAATAAGATAGAAAAATATGATATGTTATCAACTTGGTTGCGTAGATACAGCTGTATACTCAGAATATACATGAAAATTAAAAGCAAGATTTTAAAACTAATCAGCGATTTTTGTTTGTTTTTATTCGGTATATCTAGTTAGCTTATTATACGATAAAATATTTTTTTAACTTTAAAGTGAGGTGTCCTTTGCCTGTGTGAGCTACTGACAATGAAACTCGTTAAATTAGCACCGAAAGATTTGTAAAGTGATTTTTTGTAATGCCTCTTACTCAGAGGGGTGAGGGATGCGACTCGCCATTGAAGTATTTAATCGATAAAATTGGCCGTAGAATACGTGGATGAAGTATCGGGAATCTGATCCAAAACATATTAACTTTTTTGAAACTCTCTCTTGGAATTTGACAGGTTTGTCAGGTCCATATTTACGATAGCCGGCCAGTATAATAGTTTTGGTCACCTGCGTGCAGACATGCGCAGGCACCGCGAGCGGCTCGTCGGGTTCGACGGGCGCCACCAGCGCTTTATCTTCGCCCAGCGCCGCCTCCACCGCCGCCGCCAGCCGCTGCGCCTGCGCCGGTTGCGGCTCCACCACGCCTAATCACATACAAGGTGATATAACCACACGCAATTGTATATAAGGTAATTTACACACTGCGACTTCAACAGCGATGCTGTCGCGATGCATAAGCTGGCCATTGACGACTGTATCTGTATATTGGCAACAGTATCGATACTTACGCGCGACTGTAAGTGTGTAGAGTCTCTAACACTCAAACAAAGACTATACTAGGTTCCTAACTGGCAGCGGTAACAAGTATAGTCATCTTTTGGATAAAGTTCACAAGCTCACTCGATAAATACAAGGTCATTTACATACTGAGACTTGAACAGTGATGCAGTGGCAAAGCTGTCACGATGCAAAAGGTGGCCATTAATGATGGATTGCTTGAGAGCGTAAAAATCGAAATCAAAAATGTCTTGTCATGAGCTTTCGTGACACGCGCACTCAAGCGGGTATGGATACTAACGCGCGACTGATGCGATGCTAAAAGTCGCAGTGTGTAGAGTCTCTAACACTCGAACAAATTTGAATACTAGGTTAGTGCCGGAATCCTATCTGGAAGCGGTAACGAGTAAAGTTACCCATTGGATAAAGTTCATTAGTCTGGAGCTGGACTGACGAGACTAACGCCGGAATGATGAAACATTTTCACGGTTTCATTTTCTTTAGTCTGCCAGTCCGTGTAGGTTACACGATCATTTTGTCGAGCTAGACTAATGTCGACTAGACTAATGGACCAGACTGACGTTAGGCTGATAGTAAAACCATTCCCTGTTTCAGCCACTAGATATAGGACGGTAACTATCACTCTTAGAAGAAAATCACAACATAATATTGACATGCTTGTGACAAAAATAGAAAACTTTACTGATCATTTTTCTGGTTGGTTCGAGAGCTTTTACGTTTCAATCCATTGAAATTTGATAATTCACTCGTGTTATCACTTAAAGTGCTTATGCGATACAGCTACTGATACTGACCGATGCGTAAATCTTGCATCGTGTGCGCATGCATCGCGCACAGGAGAACAAGCGCAAGCGCGCGCGGAGACATCGCGCCGCGCACTGGCGTCACGCCTCTGGAGCGCGACCCGCTTCCCGGGTATTTCTGGAACACGTGTCCCCGACGTCGAGCCGCGCGTCGCCACGTCACGAGCGAAATGGGGAATTTCTTTTTATGAATTTTGCCACGTCACAGCAGTTCTAACACATCAAAGGCAAAGATAAAATGGCCGATTGTGGATTGACTGGACTCTTTACAGTCCATTATTTCAGGCTTAATGCAAGATTTTTTCATGTATAGGTATTGATTCCTCGTAGTTATTTTTTTTCAGGTAAAGTAAGTAATGGCTCATACTTGAATGAGGCATTTCCGCAGCAGTTGCACATTTTAAACAGACAAATTCTTTTTATATTGTTTCAAAATCGCTAGATGCAATAAATGTGTGTGGCTACTGTTCTCGTGACTGCTTGGTGCCAAAATTGTTATGTCTAATTCTCTTTTCTATCGTACTACGAAAGCACGATGCTAGCTATAGTAACTTAAAGTATTAGAAGTTGTCTATGGGAGGTGAAGATCGCTGATGGCCGCTGGCACGGCATGTCGATGGTGGAGCAGCACGATGAGCACGTCGGCGTCGGCGGCGTCGGGCCCGGCCGGCGCGCGAGTGACGCGTGCGCACGCGCCGGCCGCCGCGCACCAGCCTCCGCCCGCGCACTCCTCTGGCTCGGTGTTCATCGATGTTACGGTCTGACTGGCAGTGTCGCGACGCTCTGGAAAGTTTATACCTTCATGGCAGATAGCGTCATAAAGGTTGGAAGCACATCTATCCACCCGTAACGGGAACATCACCATATAAACTCGGAGCGTTCAGTATTTTTTGTACGAAACTCTATACTCCAACTTTGTAGCGAAACCATTTCGGATCGAGATCGACTTGGGACCCACTCTAAACGCTCAACGCTTACGACTAGTCGCCTGATATTCGTCAACTATCCGCCCACCCTGTCAAACGGGCTGTCATTCACGAGGAGAACTGTCATAAGTTGGAGCAAACGCGAGGCGATGCGTTTGCTATCCGGTGCATATACCTTGCTGAGGCGTGCTAATCCCTTTAAGAAATGAGCTTCCGTATGGTTGATGATAGTACAGTACTATTCCCATTTCTGGTGGATAGATATGCTTCTACTCTAATGCCAGCTGTGTTCGCTCTGTCGCTGAATATCTTACTGAGATCATGAGCGCCAAGTTTTTGATTACACTCTTATTTGCTCGTAAGTCAAAAAGCTCATTGTGGACATGTTCTTACTATTATTTAAACTAATATTATAAAGCTGAAGAGTTTGTTTGTTTGTTTGAACGCGCTTATCTCAGAAACTACTGGCCCGATTTGAAAAAATATTTTTACGTTGGATAGTCCATTTATCGAGGAAGGCTTTAGGCTATATAACATAAAAATACGACTCATAAGACCACAGCAGCAATGAAAAATGTTGCGAAAACGGGAGAAAGATATTCCTTTCGAGAGCTTCCGCTGCGTACGCTGCGAAAACCGCTTAAGTTACACAAAAATCATGTATGACAGGATTGTTCAGCATTAACAGTTCTATAAAAAAGTCTGCAACAGCATATGTCTATCTTTTATGGTTGACTTACTACAACTTTTTTTATGTTAATAAATTTGTAAAAAAATAATTCATTATTTTTAGAGGTGTATTATACACACAGGTATTTATTCTTATCAAAATCAATACATTTATTATCAGGAGCATTTCATTTAGAACAAAGTTGCCCTTTGTATTATTTAAATTCAATAAATATCTTAGGAGCTATCACAGTTTTAACATAACTCCGCACCAAAATAATGTTCGCAGCTTAAGTACGACGTGCGCATGCGCTAATCTATACTAATATTATAAAGCTGAAGAGTTTGTTTGTTTGTTTGTTTGTTTGTTTGAACGCGCTAATCTCAGAAACTACTGGCCCGATTTGAAAAATTATTTTTATGTTAGATAGTCCATTTATCGAGGAAGGCTTTAAGCTATATAACATAAAGATACGACTCACAAGACCACAGCAGCAATGAAAAATGTTGTGAAAACGGGAGAAAGATATTCCTTTTGAGAGATTCTGCTGCGTACGCTGCGGAAACCGCTAAAGTTACAAAAAAATCATATATGACAAGATTGTTCAGCATTAAGAGTTCTATAATAAAGTCCGCGAAAGCATAAGTCTATCTTTTATGGTTGACTTACTACAACCTTTTTTATGTTAATAAATTTGTAAAAAAATAATGCATAATTTTTAGAGGTGTATTATTACACAGGTATTTATTCTTATCAAAATAAATACATTCATCTTCACGAGCATTTCATTTAGAACAAAGTTGCTCTGTATATCATTTGATTCCAATAAATATCTTAGGAGCTATCACAGTTTTAACATAACTCCGCACCAAAATAATGTTCGCAGCTTAATACAACGTGCGCTTGCGCTCATTATATTATAAAGCTGAAGAGTTTGTTGGTTTGAACGCGCTTATCTCAGGAACTGCTGAACCGATTTGAAAAAATATTTCTGTGTTAGATAGCTTATTTATTGAGATAGGCTTTAGGATATAAAACATCACGCTGCGACGGGAGGGGAGGGAGCAACTCAAAACGCGCGGACGAAGTCGCGGGGGACCGCTAGTAATATTATAAAGCTGAAGAGTTTGTTTGTTTGAACGCGCTTATCTCAGGAACTGCTGGACCGATTTGAAAAAATATTTCTGTTTTGGATAGATTATTTATCGAGAAAGGCTTTAGGGTATAAAACATCACGCTGCGACAGGAGGGGAGGGAGCAAACTCAAAACGCGCGGACGAAGTCGCGCTAGTATTGTTGCCACGACAACAATACTAGTAAGTAGGTAAATTCTGTTTGAATTTTCACCTGCAATCATTCTCGGCAGCGACGCCACTGAATCTGTTCCCGGGCGGTACTTGCCGAGGTGGCACCGAATAGACGTGGCGGTGAGGAAGTGCGCACGAGTGTTGCGCTGCGGCCGGCACGCACACACCTGCAATGGATCGTTATATCGCTTACTAAAGAGCTTTATGAAATTTTATCCAGTTAACTATTACTTACAGGACCTATGTAACATTTTAATTACTATTATGTTCATCCGGGTACATTGCTAGTTTCAGAATATTTTCCGCATGCGACGAGTGAATTTTGCGCAATATTCACTTGCGTAGCTTGCACCACACACCGTGTGCGCCTCCGACGCATACTGGAACCCCGCCTTATA
The DNA here is from genome assembly GCA_963924145.1 of Pyrausta purpuralis. Classification (NCBI taxonomy): domain Eukaryota; kingdom Metazoa; phylum Arthropoda; class Insecta; order Lepidoptera; family Crambidae; genus Pyrausta; species Pyrausta purpuralis. The sequence continues at coordinate 27,943,007 of OZ001650.1, forward strand.
AGACTGCGCACAACTCTTAAAGTTTATTTTATATAACTAAACATAAGCATAAGTTATAACAATTTGATGTATTTTTTTAAAGTGTTTTTTTTTTAATTAGTAAATACATGGGTAATATATTACATAAATTAAAAATACGTTATTAAGTGAAGAGTTTAATGTTTTTTTGTTTCTGTTTTGGTAAGGATCGATTATAGGTTATTACAGGATTTGAAGATATTAAAAGCCTTTTAAAAACGTATTGTTATCTTCTCTTGAAGTCTTTCGACTTAATCGCACCCGATACACTTTGAAATATCTGTTTCTTACTTCTTGGGCTCAAACATCCGATTGGAACAAGAAAGTGAGACATTATTTTATTTCCATGAATAAGAATTATGTATAGTTGTTGTCATGGGATAAAGCGCAACGTACAGCTCTGCAGTTTCTATACAATAGTTTCTAAATTTGATTGTGTGTAATTTTAGTCCTGAAATACTCTGAAGAATTATATAAAATCTTCGAATTACTTTCTTGCCTATCCCAGTAACTTCAGCTGATGTAACAAAAAAAAATAAGCCATGTTTGTACCTTAAGTTTGATGTCTTCCTTCGTCACATATAGTAGAAGGAAGATCGTCACGCAAGTCGCGTACGCCGTTGCTACAACAATAGCATTTACTACTGCCTCTACTCTAAAGTCAAGGTGTATTCGTATCAAACAGACGTATTTTGTATCTTGTAACAAAAATATTTGAAAATGTGGTTTAAAGTTGTTGAATGACTGCGTAACTTGGCAATTTATAACAACTACATACAACAAACGCTATACATTCCAATCCTAAAAAAATTTGTAAGTTTCTTAATGACAGATGTAAAAACACAAATAGTTTGCCTTCGCGTATGTCATATGATGATACCATAAATCTAACGGGCGATGAGATTGCTGATTCGTTTGCTAAATACTTTTCGTCAACTTTTTCCGATAGAAATACTGAAGGTATTATTGCAGGCCCGGCATTTGATTGTACTATAACTGATTCTCTTATAAGTAAACTATGTTTCCAGGAAATTGCAATACAAAAGGCTTTTCATTTTATGTTAAGTAACTAGTTTAAAGCCTTTAACCAAGTCTGTCGTTTTTTCATCAATGTTGTGTTTACCTATAATGGGGTTGCATACTATATGCAACTTTTAATTTTCATTATATTTTTATGTAAATGCTTATATGTAACCTGTTGGTGTACCAAATAAAAAGAAAAGTGCATTAAACACATTAAACCGAAGTTACGCAAGAGAAGTTCGGCAAGATTACGCCTAAAGTTCAAGACATATTATAGTGTTTTATATCGCCGAATACGTCGTAACGTAAAATCAGCCGCGGACCGTCGGTCGCGTATCTTCAACACAGCACGGTAATATTATGTCTACAGTATTGTAACTTCATACAAACGGACGACGCGCGAGCTATACCTACTCGCTCGGATCTCGGCATGCGCTCGGCATGCTACAGTCGCGGACGTACCGCAATGACGACCGGACGGTGTGTTGGTTTTTAATCAGTAACCGCGAAAATTTGTACTAGACATAAATGGAAATAAGTACAAGTAGCTATTATATATGGCAAGTAGAATATATTGTGCTGTTTTTGGTTGCATGAATTCTTCAATAACGCACCCAGAGATAACTTTTTTTCGATTACCTGGAAACTCCGAAAGGTAAGACTATAAAATAATAAGACTTACTATTAGGTAAGTAGGTACCTACCTACTACGTAATTTGTGTCTTGTGTCTTAATGGATTGGTATTTCCTTTTTAACCGACTTCAAAAAAAGGACGTTATCAATTCAATGTATGTATGTAATATTGTTGGAATTGTACCATTTTTGCGTATGTTAATCTATACTACCTTCTGAACACGTGTGCCAAATAGTATTCATGTTTGTATGTATGTAATATTTGTTAAAAGTAATAAATTTACAATCTCAAAACTAGATAGAAACTCAAAGTAGGCAGATGCAATAAAATAAAACGCTGTAGGTGGGCGACAGCCCTATCGCATGCTGACGTACTGTGCTGCTGTAGGTACTTATTTCAAGGACACGGACCAGTTACAATACTGATAGACATAATATTACAGTGAACACAGTGTGTTAAGCCGCAATGGGTGGGCAGTGCGGGTACTCACCCAGACGCGCGGGCCCAGCGACAGCAGCACGCAGGCGCCGGCCGACAGCGACACGCAGGCGCACAGCGACGCCGTGCGCGCCTCCGTCGCTCGCGTACCTTCAGCACAGTGTGTTTTGCCGCAATGGGTGGGCAAACCCACCACCTCCCATGGCCATTCCAACCAATTGGTTATACTGGCCAATTCGCGGGAGACGCCGACCGGACTTCCACGTACGTGCCTTCTTCGTAAGGCTGCTTCACCGGTCGGCGCTTTTCCTTGTGCTCCCTACAAGTTCTATCTCTTCCTTTGTCCCCATTGGACACTTCTCCCCTTTCTGGGGCGTGCCATACTATCATTATTCTTATTATATATCATATATGTCTATTATATTATCATTATTAGTACAGCGAAATCGCTCTGCTCCACCTGCCTCTGCTCTTCCTCACCGCTTCTCCGCCCTTCTCCTCGACCACCCGTACGCAAACTCCCGCAGCCGCCGAAAATTCCCCTCCGAGCCCACAAGATCCCGGTACCAAACGGGACCCACCTCGATCGGAACGACACCATCCATCATCTTACGCCGCAGGTTCTCATACAACGGACAGTACCACAAAACGTGGTGCCTGTCCTCCTCTTCCGCTCCACATTCACACGCGCTCTCCTCTCGCAGCTTCATCTCACATAACCTTTTATTGAAGCATCCATGTCCGGTGAGCATCTGGGATGTTACATGATCTGGTATGACCCACCGCATGCCGAGTCTCCCAGCCACGTCCGGGAAGAACTGGTAGAGCTCACGACCCTTGGTATCCTGCTCCCAGCGGTGCTGCCAGTCTATGATCACCGAGTCCCGAATTTCGCGCTTACGTCTGCCCATTTCTTCCTTGGTCGCGCTCTGTCGCATCACCTCCGTACTGCCTGCACGTAGTATCTCCAAGTCCGCTGGCAGTACTCCAGCCAGTACCGGGAGCGCGGCCGTGCTGACAGACCGGTAGGCCTTTGTCAGCAGCACAAGTGCGGGCCTCTGTCCCCTGAGGAGTACGCCACGTATCGACTGCACTTTGACCCGTTCAAACCAGCACGCCGCGACATACACAAGTGTGGCAACGAAGGTACCCTGGTACAGTATGCGGAGACCGGGATATCGAATGCCCCAGGACGATGCCGACACACGCGACATCTTCCCGAAGCATTTGGCTGCACGCTCTACTATACTATGCGCGTGCCGCGAGAAAAGCAGGCTCGAGTCGATCACCACACCCAGCACAGTTGAAGAGTCAACCGAACGGATCGATGCACCGTCGAGTTTGATGGTTGGAGGCCTTTGGAGTTTCCCCCTGATCGTCGTCGATTGCGACTTGGCAGAGGAAAAGCCCAAACGGTTACGGGCACCTCAATCCGATGCGATACTAAGAGCCTCAGCGGCTTTGGCTTCAATGCCTGCTCTCGACTTTGCCTCAATCAAAATGGTGACATCGTTGGCATAGGCCACCATGCTCACCCCCTCTGGCATTGGTGATCGCAACAGGTCATCCAACAGGACGTTCCACAACGTTGGCCCAAGCACGGATCCCTGCGGACAACTCATGGTGGATACTTTCTACAATACCTTGTTTCCCACGTACATGCCGACTCGGCGTCCGTCGAAGTATTCCACCAACATCTTTAAGACATTAGGTGGACACCCTCCTTCTTTCACCCTGGTCAGCACCATGGGCCACCAGGCATTGTCGAACGCGCCAGAGATGTCAAGATAGATCGCTTGAACATACTTCGCAGTGGACGTCCTGGCAGTGCTAGTTATAGCGTTAATCGCTGTAACCGTCGACTTCCCTCGAGTGAAACCATGCTGGCAGTCCGAGATCCCCTCTGAGATTTGAGGTGCGCAGTGTAACATTATACGCTCAAGTAACTTACCAAGGACAGATAGGAGCGTGATCGGACGATACGCCTTCGGATCGGTGAGTGGCTTATCATTACCTTTTGGCAGCACGAGCAGTCGTCCTTTCTTCCACACATCAGGAAACAATCCCTCCTCCACGCACTTGGCATACACCAGATGGAACTCCACCGATGCAGCCCTCCATACATGCTGCAGCATTCTCGCAGTCACCCCGTCCAGTCCTGGTGCAGTGTTAGGCAGCCGCCTTACCATGTTTCCCAGCTGCTCACAGGAAGGAGGAGCGGCATCTGGACCCGCAGGTACCGTGGGAGCCGAGATCCGCACCTGTTTGTGATACTCCGTGTCCCTAAACGGGTCGTCGTCCGGGCACAGAGCGTGAACAAGGTCGTGCATGGCTTCCTCCACGGTCTCTGCGTGGCCACCCAGTGCGGGTACTCACCCAGACGCGCGGGCCCAGCGACAGCAGCACGCAGGCGCCGGCCGACAGCGACACGCAGGCGCACAGCGTCGCCGTGCGCGCCTCCGTCGGTCGCGTACCTTCAGCACAGTGTGTTTTGCCGCAATGGGTGGGCAGTGCGGGTACTCACCCAGACGCGCGGGCCCAGCGACAGCAGCACGCAGGCGCCGGCCGTCAGCGACACGCAGGCGCACAGCGTCGCCGTGCGCGCCTCCGTCGGTCGCTTACCTTCAGCACAGTGTGTTTTGCCGCAATGGGTGGGCAGTGCGGGTACTCACCCAGACGCGCGGGCCCAGCGACAGCAGCACGCAGGCGCCGGCCGACAGCGACACGCAGGCGCACAGCGTCGCCGTGCGCGCCTCCGTCGCCGCGTACCTTCAGCACAGTGTGATTAGCCGCAATGGGTGGGCAGTGCGGGTACTCACCCAGACGCGCGGGCCCAGCGACAGCAGCACGCAGGCGCCGGCCGACAGCGACACGCAGGCGCACAGCGTCGCCGTGCGCGCCTCTGTCGCCGCGTACAGCGGGAAGAACGCCACCCACGTCACGCACGTTGCATACGCCGCTGCACCTACAAACCTACAAGCAAAGTATTATTTGTATATTCGTAGTTACATACCTACTGCGTCTGCGCGTTTTGATTTTTATGGCCTTCCCCACACGTGGCGTAATGTTATATAGCCTATAGCCTTCCCCGACATACTAGCTACCTAACACAACCTGAGATTAGGGCGTTCAAACAAACAACGCAAGAACATAGCTTTATAATATTATTAGATGACCACCACATATTACTAAGCTAAAGACAAAATAAATAAAAAAGTTTTGCAGCCAATAATACATAATCCTCATCATAAAATTCATTATCATTATTACAGTCTAAGGACGTCCACATTTGAACATAGGACTCATCCAAGGTTTTGCAAAGATTTGGTTGCATTGCAAGCGTTCTGTATCTAGTATGATGACCTGCAAGTTTACAGAGCTAGTTCAACACACTGGCATAAAATAATATTTTAATATAATTATAATAACATAAATTTCACTTGTAAAAAGCAACTTTTCGCTGTGTGACAGACGAGGGTTCGTTTCCTCGTCTGCCACACTGCCAAAAGTTGCTTTTTACAAGTGCAATTTTTATTATTAAGATGGTATAGTGACAAAACACTATAAAAACAAAAACGTAATTGGATGATCAAACGAACTTACCTTAAGTGAAGTTCGATCCAATTTGTCCTGACTTCGACGAAGAGTTAATTGACCATGTAGTATGCCCTACTACGCGTCTATTCACTCGCACACAGGTTTAGCGCAAGAAAGAGAAGGTAAATGACCTCACTCCCTCCCACGCCTCACAGCACTGCCAGCCGCCTGTCGCTCATTCATTTCAGAGCAAGGAGACCGATGTATGAGATGTACAACATTGATTATACTTATTGTAAGGGTGACGATTATTTTTGCATAAAAAACGTACACGGGAATTGGGAAGGGTGGGACCTTAAATCTCTTCGTCGAAGTCAGGACAATTTGGATCGAACTTCACTTAAGGTAAGTTCGTTTGATCATCCAATTGTCCTGCCTTCGACTCTGAGATTTAATTGACCATGTAGATGTTTGGAGTAAAATCAATGTTGTTACAATAGAATAAGTTGACATCTCTGATGTTAGTAGTGATTGATCACTAAAACGATCATATTAAATAACAATTCATTGATCATGTCACTATCTTTGACATATACATGTATCACTATTACTAAAAAACATTAGTTGTATGATAACTATGATAAGATATAACTTTCTACTAATAAAAATATCTTTATTAGGAAGAAAGAAGATATTTGTTAGTATTTTTTATTAATGATTAACTAAAAATTGATAATTTATTTAGTTGAAATTTATAAAATTATTTTGCTTTAAATTTCCGCGAAGCGACGCCGGCGCAGGCAACTAACTACACGAACCATCACCGCGTTTAGTATTAGTTCAGGCAAATGCAGGAACTAAAATAATTTATTTATTTTAGTAATTTTAAACTGAAATAAGGCATTTTTGTTTAATTGTGGCATGTTATAAAAATTGCAAACAATACAGAATACGTATTGTTGGGCTGAGACGGTTTGCGAATAATATAGTTTTACACACTGAACTTGGCACGTAAAACAAATGATAATTATATTGCGAGGAAAGCCACATACAGAAAACACTTTTTAGTTAGCACCTTATCTTTGGTAAGGTAAAGGGCGTGAAGGTAAAGTCGTCTGACAAATCGTTATCTTATTTTTGCAGTATTTAGCATATTTTATAATTATAGTTTTGAAATACGTATGTACATGATATTCTATTGCTTTTCAGTATGGGATATGTAGGTATTAATGCGACTGTTTGAAAAATATTCGAACGAATACCAAACACATAAATAATATTTTATGCATTAAAATTTCGAATACCTGAGAAAATTTATTTGCTTAATTTGGTTATGAAATGTGTTTAATGATTTGTATAAAAGTAATTGATTAAAAGATTCATTCTTAGGAATGTAATTCTTTTAAGATCATGATTATATTCACGGGTGTCTATCAATGATATATGATTATTTGCTGTGTTAGTAAAAGAATACGATAATTCAATGGCTTTGAAATATTATCGTTATCAGAAAGTTTAAGGCATAGGTAGGTAGGTAATGATTTTTTATGTATTCTTTATATTTCATTGAGTATATTAGTTTTTTTCTAAAAAAGATTTAAAATCGGCTTCTGGGAGCTTTATTAGGGCAAACGACCACAAACAAAAAAAAATCTGATGATGGTTCAGAATAAGGGTACCTATTTTGACAAATTTATCCAAAAATAAACCGTATCGGATATCCTATTAAAAGTACCTATGTCATATCGAGATCCCAAGGGTAAACTGGTTTTATACATATTTAAAAACATCCTTAAATATAGTTAATAAAAAACATAGATAATTTGGTTTGAAATGATTAATTGATTCAATTTTTAATAAATGGTTGAATCACATGACGTCCTCTGGCGTAAGAATTAAGGAAAAGTCCTTTAAAAAAATCCTTTTCAAAATAAAATACTTTTTCTCAACTATAACACCCGACCTATTTTATTATTAATTTTTAATTTGCAATTGTTCCACTATATGTAAGTAACTGGTGAATATCAAGACAAAATGTTCTTGAAAATTTATTAAACACAGTATATCGAATGTTATAAACATCAAACAATAAAATGCATATAATAAGTACCTATTTTATTGCTTATTAGAGCAACGTTTTCAAGGAATTGTTCCTTAATAACTTAGTGGCTTTCTAGGGAAGATTGTTGGGGAGTGGGTGGATGTAATTGATTACAAAAAACTGATGATTAGAGAAAATATTTACTTGATGTAGTTTATTCTTAAATCACAGAATAAATAGTAGGAAAACAAACATGGTTCATATTTCCAATAACTCGAATTAGATTATTATAGTGCAATTTGATTCTAATGCTGCATTGCATTTAGGATAAGTCAGTTTTTTTATTTATTTTATATATATAAATAATAATTTCCTAGCCTTTTGTTAAAAAAATATATATTGATAGTGATATTTTTGTAATAATGAATATGGCTTGTATTTATTTCACGTCAAACGTAGGTGTGTGTGTAAATGGCAAATAAAAATAACCGAATTATATGAAATATTGTAATAATACTTGAGAAAATGAAATTGTGTCAATTGATATGCTTTGCTTATGCATTTCCATAAAAAGTAAAAAAGGCATTATCTTCATAAAATGAGCTTGTTTCAATTTAATAGCTACCTACTCTTATGGTATACCTAACAATGTGTCGATAAGTTTTGGTTTGTGCTATCTGCCGCATACTTTAATACAATAGAACGTTTTATTTGAATTATTCTTAGGTGGTGCTCGTGGTAGGCAGTAAATGGTAACAAAAAAAACAAGGTCATAGAAACAAAGGTCAATTCCAGGTGACCAAAGGTTGTCAAAATTTTTACTGGGCGGTGGCTGGCTTTTCCAAAGATAAAGGACACAGATCTTTATTAAGTTTTCTCGACTCGAGATTAAGTACCGAACTTTGCGACGGTTAAATGAACGCATTCATAAAAAAGCATATCACTTTCAAAGCATATTTTTCAAAAAACGAAATAACCTCTAAAACAATGGAATACAGCGCACCCTAATAAATCTAATATGACGGTAGTACTATATTGATTTCGGGATTTGATAAGATGTCTCATTGGTATATTTAAAAAAAAAAAAATACGCTTTCCAGGTAGTTGTTATTGCTTCAGTAAATAAAATCTAAGCTTTACCGAATTATTTACTGAGAAGTTGATTTAATCTTAGTTGGATATAAAATAAATACGGCAAATTTTCTACCATTCAGAATCATACATTTGCCAGGTATTTAGCAAAGCTCATTCTCATTTTTATTATAGCTGTTAAAATTAAAAGCATTTAATGGAGTTTTTAAACGGACTGGTTTTTATATGGACCCAACCATATTTTGGTACGTCCTAGGCAAGCTTACAGCTTGCTTGCTTGCTAGTTATAATTAAAGAGCCAACCACAAGCTAAATAGCTGTAGGTATGAGCAGAAAGCAGAAATGTATGTAGAAAAATCTTGCTTTCTTAAAAAGTACATTGTTTTCTTTTTACAAAATCTATTAAATTCAATATTTTAAGTAGTATTATTAAGCAATTTATGTTTACCATAGCATTGTCTAGTTAGACAATTTTATAGCCATTGGCAAGAAATAAGTACAAAAGAGTTGTGATCAATGGATAAGGACCCAAACCACCCATAACTATGTGAGCTATGGTGGGATGCTATGCTACCGTTTTTAGAGCTTTGTGGAAAACATATTAGGAACGTGTATTGCAGGTTGCAGAGTACGTGTATTTATGATTAAGGTCTAGGTTGTTAAAGTGTTTTTGAGTCTCTCATGTTTACTATTCTGAGTAAAAATTTACAAAATAAACATTAATTTATTCGATTTGAAATAAATCTTCTGCCACTTACGAAAAAGATACTTGGTAAACCATTTTATTGCTATTTTTGTTTGTACGTGTGATAGCTCACATTATGCTCCATTTTAATCTTTGCCTTAATATTGGCTGAGACAAGTGTTCGGTCGTGGTTTTGCTACGAGTGGAATACGGTAGCCCGTAATAAGTACATGTACGTACGGCCTTAAGGTGATATAACAAAGCATTCATAAGAGCACATACCTTTCTTGGTCAGATTCTGATTCCAAGTGCGAGACGTTGAAAACACGCTGGAATTGTGACGGCAGATCACCGTTGCGACGCAATTCGCGGCGCGTCATGGGCCGGCGCGTTGGCACAGGTATGGCCGGATGAGTGCGGGCGAGGGCCGCTGATTCATACTTAGAAGCCATAGTGGCGCATCGTCAGCGCTGCTTAATATTAATCATGAATGTCTTTGGCTGTAACTTATTATTATAGCATCAAAGAACAATTGGCTGTAACTTCAGCTAACTTGTTTCCTTTTTTTCGCAATGAAAATGAGGGTAGGATATTGGAAGCAACGCATACCAAGTCTCAGATAAGATCTAGAATAATCTAGATAATTAGGACTGGCTGACCTCACGTGTCAGCTCTGCCAGTATTTGCTACAGATCAATATCGCGTATTGATTCGGAGCGGAAAATGCGGACTGGCTAGCATCGCGTGCTAGCTCGGCCGCGAAGCGTAAAGCATGCATGGTGCAGCCACGCTGGGTAGTGCGTTTTACTTCACATTCACTTGTTAAATAAAGAAAAAACATTTTTGAACTAACATGTCACTATAAGATAAATTTCGTTTAGCACGAAATTTAAACTTAACGGTTATATACTGTGGTTACTGCTTGCGTTGGAACGGCGCGCGCGCACGGACACGAATGAGCGACAGGCGGCTGGCAGTGCTGTGAGGCGTGGGAGGGAGTGAGGTCATTTACCTTCTCTTTCTTGCGCTAAAACTGTGTGCGAGTGAATAGACGCGTAGTAGGGCATACTACATGGTCAATTAAATCTCAGAGTCGAAGGCAGGACAATTAAAATAATTGACAAATTATATTTAATTCAATGATCGTTCATTACCTCGTCTCATTAAAATTATGCGGCAGCTTGCGAGTTCGCACAGCAAGCACGACGCATGACGCGAGCAGTACCAGCGCCGGCGCCAGCGGGAGCAGCTGCGCCGGCGCGCGTTCGCCGCCGCAGGCGATCACTGCCCGCGCGCGCCCCGGGTGCAGCAGCCGAGGCGCCGCGCCCCACGTCGCCGCGCTCCAAGCTGCCGCCGCCGCGCCCGGCAACGTCAGGCACACCCACGTCCACACCTAACGGAACATGGATAAACATTTGGCAGTAGCACCGATACACGGTACACCTTTTTCTATGTGTCTTCTACCCTTTTCTTTCTTTTCCCGATTTCCTGTAAAATATTTAAACGCAAAACGTATACTCGTATATCTCTCCGAGCGTCTCTGCGAGAGTGGACGGTGGAGTGTTGCGGGGAAAGTGGCAATTATTTTTACCAACCAATTTCAACACACCATGCATCAATCGTCGCAGACTTTCGGTGCAGGTGTCCGGGACGGAGATGAAGTCACGAAGTTTACAGCCTTAGAATATTGTGTTTATCTTATTTTAATATGAACAATTTCGTTAAAGAGGAATGTCAAGATTGGTAATAATATTTGACAAGCAAAGATAAACGGATTTTAAGGTGGAATACACCTGCGGGCCTAAGATGCGCGCCTATTTATCATCAATCGATAAATTTCAAACGACTTTTTAATCATATTCAAAAAAGTTTTTACTAATTTTCATGTTATTTTTATTAGTTGTCATTTGTTTTTTAAAGGAATCAGGTTTGTATTATAAGTCAAACCAATGTGGGAAAACATGTTGTTTAAGAAATAAAATTATTTTATCGACACGATAAACGGTATCGAGACGTGTATGTTAGGACTACTGATTGAACAATAACGATCTTATTCATTTTCATTTATTCATCATCATCTTTATCATCTTGTTATGACTTCTCGTTTTCGAGAAATCATACACACTCTTACAAAGTTTTGCACACCGTGTTCCGGAGCCTTAATAGATCAGCATACTCAAATACCAAATTCTAACGATATATCATACATACAGGTCGAACTGATTACCTCCTTTTTCGAAGTCTAGAATAAGCGAGTAAAAGTGTTAAGAAAAGCAATGAGGCACTACTCGAACACAAACATAGTTGTGTTTTTTGGTGTTTTCGGTGGCGCTTGATGACGGTACTCGTAGTAAGCGTCAGTAAAACAATGGAGTATTTAAACAGTTTCTCGTTCGCGCGTCGATTCCAGCCGTCAACAAACCACCGTAAAAGTGTGTGTTGTGATCTTATTCTTAACGGTTACTCACCTGCGCCCGTGACGACAGAAGCTTCGGCCGCGCTGCCGGGCGCCTTTCAGCGGCGGCGACCAGCCGCGCTACTCGCACCGTCCGCGCCAGCACCGCGGCATATACTCCGCCCAGGGAGGGCGCTGCTAGACGTACCTGTAATGGTCAAGATTTTGTATCCAGGTAAGGATGTTTAATAAAAGTTATACATATTTTACCTGTTTTGAATCTGACAATAGTCTTTTTGTGTGAGGACTTAAAAGGACGCTCTTCGGTCTTATGGTGCCTCTAATTTGCTAGGTGCTGTATAGAGTTGCTACTGTTTGGATTTTTGATGATTCAAGGGTGAGCAGTTAAAAATCCACGACAGCCGTAGGAAAGTCGAAAGCAAAACCCACAGCAACAACCCAAAAATAATAAAAAATTCACGAACAGTTCTGTCCCATTCACTAGCTAAACAACAGTTGGTGCACAAATATATCAACGCGTTTTTATGTTTCCCATTAATATATTTTTTTGTTTTAAGTATTTCTAGTAATAGTGGCAACAGAAATACAAAATGTGTGAAAATTTCATCTGTAGCTATCGCGGTTCTAGAGATACAGACTGGCGACAGACAGGTTAACGGACGGACGAACTGACAGACAGCAGTCTTAGTAATGGGTAACGAATCCCTATAAGCTAGACCAGAGATGAACTAACCGTCATGCATGGTAAGACAGCAGGCCGTAGCGCCGCAGCCAATGCCGCTCCATGACACACCGCCGCTGACAGCAGCAGCAACGCGCACAGCTCTCGTGAGGCAGATTTGACGACCGGCGTAGACCGGTGCCTCCAGAACGTCACCGCGCACGTGAGCACTGCCGCCAGGCCCGCGCAGCCCGAGGCCAGAGCCACCGACCGCGCCCACTGCCCCTCGCCGCCCCACTCTACCGGCGACGGCAGGCAGCCTGATATTGTCATACATCCTCTATCATCCATATGAAATTGGCGGTGGTTCTAATATTGCGGTAGACATTAGACTGGTGCAGAAGAAACATAGCATATTGTGCTCATGGAGTGCACAGCTGTCGTGGTACACCAAGCAAATGTCCTCAAATTCCCGGTCGCATTCCTTAGGCGTGCGGAATCTAAACATCTGCCTAGCCTGGTTCTTGCTAGCCTTCTGGGAAAACCTGGAGTGGATAGAATTAAAAAGAGGGCCAGACGCAAAATGGTCCAATCGTGAGGCTAAGTGCGAAAACCATCCCAGCCAAACTAAGTGCGCGTTCACATTAGTGCGACAGAATTTCTATACATAAAAACAGCGGCGCTGCTGCCATTGATGCATCAAATTATCAGCAGCCTAAATGTGAAAGCGCTCTAACTGACTGAGGTTGACTGATCTGACGGCCAAGCCAACAACATTGCTACCCACGCCTATTCGCCCATTAACATGAGCTTCAAGGCAGTATGTCTCCGTCAAAAAAAATATCCTACTTACTAGTACGGTGGACATTAGGCCGGTGCCCAGGCGGGCAGAGCCGGCAGCCGATGGAGGGCGGCGGCGCGGTGATTGCGAGCGGCGGACACGTGACGCACGTCCAGCAGCACCGAGCCCGGCCTTCGCCTGGCCGCGCCCACTGCCCCGGGCCGCAGGGAGCCGAACACGCCGCGTGTACCCCTGAGGCTCGTCTAGAGATAGCAACATTAATCAGAGGACTTATATCCTAAAAGAAATATGTCCCTGGCACTGTCTCTATATCTTAATATAGAGACAGTGCCAGAGACATATTTCTTTTTCGTACTCATCTATAGATGCTGAGACAAACAGTATTTGACAATTCTGGAGTCTCCATGAAAAGGGGTTTAAGTCGACTTATATCAATTTTAATTTTTTAGCACATTACGAAGGACAAAAAAACACTTGTCTTGTCCACGTGTTCCTACGACATAAAGCGCCGTAGTTAGCATTCGTGCCTAGTGATGTAAGTAGGCAAATTTTTGAATATTTTAAGAATTTATTCGTGTATAAAAATTCATGTTTAGTTATAACAATATGTATAATATATAATAATAATGAATACCTAGCAAAAAACCACTATTTATTCATATATAACAATACAACTCGAGTTATAACGTTTAACACTAGTGTCAATTTCAATTTGGATTTCGTGCTCATAAATATAACTCAAGTTATATTTAAATACACATGATTAAATATTGATTTTTTATCGGTGATAACAAGTACAACTCGACTTGTATCGTTTTAAATGAAATTTTAGGAATGATTTTTTAATGTATAATGACAAAAGTGAAGTTGTATCATTGAAAACCAAATGAAATGGACGGTCATAAAAAAAGAAACGAGTGGTTCAAATGCCACGAACTGCATAAATAACATAATATTTAACGACAAAGAATTTACAGAACCTGCGAGTATCGCCTCGACATTTAATAATTATTTTATAAATGAAGGCTATAAGGTAAACAATAATACAGAGGAAAACACAGTAAAGACCCACTTACTAAACAGTATAAAAAGTAACAGCAGTAAAACCAGTTGACGAAGAATACATAAAAAAAGTTATAGTATCACTAAAAAGTACACAATCAGTAGGTTACGATGATATAAGCACAAATGTTATTAAATTGTGTAAAGATGAACTTAGTCAAGTGTTGACTTTTTTAGTAAACCTGTCATTACAGACAGGACAATTTCCTCAAAAACTAAAACTTTCAATCGTGAAACCACTGTTTAAAAAGGGTGATAATCGAGATGTTACTAATTACAGACCGATAGCGCTTCTACCTATACTATCCAAGATCTTCGAAAGAGTCATGCATGATCAACTGACAAACTTTTTTAACAATTTTGACATCATAAAACAATGTCAATATGGATTCCAAAAAAATAAATCTACAACTCACGCGGCATTTGACTTAGTTAACGAGGTTATGCAAAGTACAAATATGTATAATTATACGACTGTAGTATTACTTGACATGTCCAAAGCTTTCGACTGTGTCTCTTTTGATATCTTGCTATCGAAACTTGAACGTAGTGGCATAAGGGACCTGCACTAAATTGGCTAAAATCTTACCTGACAAATAGATCGCAATACGTGGAAATAACGCAAATTGACTCAAATTCTACAGCTCAGGTATATAAATCAGATAAAAAATATAATAAGTACGGGGTTCCGCAAGGAAGTGTGCTTGGCCCATTATTATTTATATTGTATATAAATGACTTGCCAAATATATCAAAACAAAAAACCATTATTTTTGCTGATGATGTATCTATTATAGTTAGCACAGATAAATCATTTTCATTAGAACATCACATAAATGACATTATAAATACGTTGACATCAGTAATTGAGTGGCTTGACAAAAATAATCTTAAAATAAATATATCTAAAACAAATCTTATTAATTTTAATAATTTTAAAAATAAATCCATTGACATCAATTATCATGGACAAATTCTTCGAAACGCTGACAAAGCAACATTTCTAGGCTTAATATTAGATTCAAAACTAAGTTGGAAGGACCAAATAGAAAAGGCTCGCAACAAGATAAATGGGTTTGCTTTTGCTCTTTACAAATTAGCTAAAGTTTCAAATATTAGTACTGCAATTACTGCTTATTATGCCTATGTTGAGTCAGTCTTAAGGTACGGATTAATAATATGGGGAAATGGCTCTGATATAAAAAAACTATTTACAGCCCAAAAACGTTGTATAAGAGCAATATGCAACATAGCGCCAGATATATCATGCCTACCTTATTTCAAATCACTTCATATACTACCCTTACCATGTCTTTATATATTTGAAGTAGGTGTGTTTGTCAAACAAAATATTTGGAAGTTTAAGCAAGCGAAGGATTTGTATACAAGATCAACTCGAAATTGTAATAGATTAGTATTAGATGTAGTCCCAAAAACTGAGAGATTTCAGAATAACTCATACACAATGTGCAAAACTATTTACAATAAAATACCAATGAGAATTAAAGAACTTGAATTAAACGCTTTTAAAACTTCATTACGTAAATGGTTGATGGATAATGCATTTTATAGTATTGATGAGTTTTTAAAGCACAAAGGACCATAATGGAACTGTTGACATTGTTGCTATTTACTTGTACTTAATTCATATTGATAAATAACATCTAAAACTAGTATTATTAATTCCTGAATATTTGGATGCTGTTTTTATATGGCTAAGTAGGTCATTGCACTGTTTCTCTGACATAAGACCGCATTTACATGTATTGTACCCTACTTAATGGCAAATAAATATATTTGTATTTGTATTTGAAAAAAAAAGATGTGTATACTGCACAAATAGAGTTATATCAAGAAGTATTGCAATATTTGAAGATTTTTTTTTGTGTTCTATATTGTGTAAAGCGGTATTTAATTTAATTTAATTTAATTATTTAGAAAACCAACAGCGTCATACATTGTTTTTTCTTAAGTAGAATTGTACAGGTAAGTAAAGCTAATTACAGGTTTCCCTTAAAATAACTGTAAGTAATGATGAGATAATTAACAAAATAAAGACTACCTACTTAATAAGAAACAATTTTGATCCCGTGCGTGATGTAATATTAATATATGTTTGTGTCATATTAATACACTATACTATAATATAATCTAATAAATAAAAGCTACAAAATTAAGAAAGAAGACTATACTAAATTTAAACTAAACTTTAAAAGCCCATGCCTGAGTCTCATGAGTATTTCATTTTGAGTATTTCCGTTGCCTTGCTTTTTATTGTACTCTTGCTGTGCCAGAATAAATCCACAGGTATAAGTGAGTCACCGCCCCTGCCTCCCTTCCACCTCCGTAACGCAGGAAAGAGAAGCTAGATATGTAAAACATGCATGCATGAGTGAGAAAAACATCAGTTGAGTGTTTGCGCAGCTCAGAAGCACTCAGTCCGCAGCCAACGTTCACGCACAACAGTCATTATGAAGCGTAATGTAAGTTATACCAGTTTACACTAATTTTTCGTAATTTTGATTCGTAAATAAGTTGTAACTTGTACCCGTTTACACGAAATCCGCGTTAATTTATTTTTGTTTAAAATGTTTTTTTCTTAATATATCTTAGTTTAATGTCTTCATGATTCCTTTACTAAATTCAAATTACGTTCTTAATTGCTTTACATGAACCAAAACTAATTAGATGTAAAATTTATTGAGTTGTTTTATCGTTTTTTTTAAATTTCATCATAGTGTAAACATGACGTGTTATGACACACACTCATAACAAATGCTGCGCATACAACATGCATTGGTTCTCAGTATAATAATTTTAAGTGATAAGTAATTTGTAAGTAGGTATTGTATAAAGTTATTAAATAAGTGAAGTAACTAAGTGCTGTACCAACTTGTCCCAAAACCATTTAAACAAGCTTGAGCGTCTCCTTAATGACTGCCTTCGATTTATTTTTGGCATACGAAAATATGACCATATTTCTCCATTCCGTTCTCAACTTAATTGGCTCACTATTCGTCAGCGCAGAAATCTTCGAGTCCTTTGTACCCTTTTCAGTATTCTCGATAACCCGAATTCCCCCGACTATCTCAAATGTAATTTTAAATTTATGAGAGACATAAGTTCTCGAACCCTCCGTCCTAACAATGCCCTCCAGCTATACACACCTCTTCACAAGACTGCTTATGTCTCTAACTCCTTCACCCTCAGTGCTATAAGACTCTGAAACTCCCTCCCTGATACCATCAAGACTTCATCGTCTAAGTATTCGTTCAAAAAGTCTATTCGAGAGCTTTTTCTCAGTGAGAATACCACGTGATGCTTGATAAGGTTTGTCCTTCTCTGTTTCCCCTTTATTAATCTCTGTTAGCCTATGTATGGATAATTGTATGTATTCAAGTATGTTTAAGTAGGTTTATTTATTATTATTTATGTAAGTATATTAGAAGTTTAAATTAATTTGTTGCTTTTATGTGTAACTAGCGGTCCCCCGCGACTTCGTCCGCGCGTTTTGAGTTTGCTCCGTCCCCTCCCGTCGCAGCGTCATGTTTTATATCTTAAAGCCTTTCTCGATAAATAAGCTATCCAACATAGAAATATTTTTTTCAAATCGGTCCAGCAGTTCCTGAGATAAGCGCGTTCAAACAAACAAACTCTTCAGCTTTATAATATTTTAGCGCAAGCGCACGTTGTACTTAAGCTGCGAACATTATTTTGGTGCGGAGTTATGTTAAAACTGTGATAGCTCCTAAGATATTTATTGAAATCAAATGATATAACGGGCAACTTGGTTCTAAATGAAATGCTCGTGATGATAAATGTATTTATTTTGATAAGAATAAATACCTGTGTGTATAATACACCTCTAAAAATAATGCATTATTTTTTTACAAATGTATAAACATAAAAAAGGTTGTAGTAAGTCAACCATAAAAGATAGACATATGCTGTCGCGGATTTTATTATAGATCTCTTAATACTGAACAATCCTGTCATACATGATTTTCGTGTAACTAAAGCGGTTTCCGCAGCGTATGCAGCGGAAGCGCTCAAAAGGAATATCTTTCTCCCGTTTTCGCAACATTTTTCATTTTTGCTGTGGTCTTATGAGTTGTATCTTTATGTTGTATAGCCTAAAGCCTTCCTCAATAAATGGACTATCCAACGTAAATACAATAATTTTTCAAATCAGGCCAGTAGTTTTTGAGATTAGCGCGTTCAAACAAACAAACAAACAAACTCTTCAGCTTTATAATATTAGTATAGATATAGATTTTACGCCGCCTCAATCGTTTCTGTTTCACCCAATGGTTGACTGGTAGAGAATGCTTTAAGCATTAAGTTCGCCATTTGTACTTTAGTTTTGTCAGTGCAATAAAGAATTTAAAAAAAAGTAATGTTAACCTAATCCATAGACTTATTCTGCCCTTAAAAGTCAAGTCCGTTTACAATTTCGTAACAATTGATTGATGATCTCTTCTATTATTTTCTAAAAAAAACAGCTTACAATGGTGATAAGATCTTTACGCTAAGGTAAAAGTTACCCATTTGTGTTTTTTCTCCTTGAAAACTGTGTTTTTTACGTTATTGTTATCCTTTTTAAATATTTAAGTAGGTATGTTATGGGTACAAACAAGTCTGTTAAATGATTAGAACTACAAGGTTTAGGGATTGTAACATTGTCCAGGTTGTCTTGTTTAAAATGTTGAAATTTGTAAAATTATTTTGCTTTAAATTTCCGCTAAGCGACGCCGGCGCAGGCAACTAACAACACGTACCGTCACCGCGTTTAGTATAAGTTCAGGCAAATGCAGGATGAACCACCCGCCCTCCCTCAATACGCATGCGGCACAGCTGATGCAATTATTAGTACCCAATACCAACGTGCAAAAACGACTGGTTCAGTCGTCCGTGCTCCGCCGAGGCGACATCTCCTGAGGATGCGTGTAGTGGCGAAACGCGTCGAGGTTTTAGGTAACGCCTGATTCCATTAATTGTTTAAAATGATATCTATATATATATAAAATAATTGCTGTTCGTTAGTCTTACTAAAACTCGAGTACAGCTGAACGGGTTTATCTTATCTTAGTCTTGAAGTATTCGTGGAGGTCTAGGGAAGGTTTTAAAGGCGAGAAAAAATCGAAAAACTCGCGGACGAATTCGCGGGGGTGGTACCCCGCTAGTATTAATATATTATAAAGTTATCGTGCCAAAATTTTACATATGTCAAGGGTTACCCGAGTTGTCAATCATGGAAATATATTATTGTTGTAAGAAAAAGTTTTTTTTTACAACCTGGATTATTCTATAACTTTTTCCTAACCTTAGCCTGCCTTATTAGCCTGCATTATGATTATAAATTTAAAAGTTCGTTTTTTTTTAAATGAGTAATTTCTTCTCATATACTGCTAAAAATACGTTCTGATCGTTAAGTTTATTATTAAGACTGGCAAGCCTTTTGTATTTTTTTGTACTTCTCTTTTATTGTATTTACCCTTAAAATAATTATGAAAGTCTAATGAGTATATATACCTACTTAAACCACAACTTTGATACCCTTATAATATAATAATTAAAATAGTATTTCTACTGAAGATAACATACCAGATTATGTACCTATCTCTTTAATATTTCGTTTACTTTGTGTAAGTGAAAATGTTACCTCAATTATTATAACAGGTACATAAACATAATTAAAATTGATTGAACTGAAATTTTGTGTTTTTGTTAACCAACACAACCATCATTATTTTTTAATTTTAGGAGGAATTTAACATTCTTCAATGTTAAGAACTTAGCACTAAGGCAAAAAATAAGCAATTTTCAAATAAAATATTAAAAAATTCCTTTAGATATTTACAGATCGTTTATTAGGGATAGAGTTAAATGATGATCATGTTATTTTAGTATATTATATTAACTTTTGAATAGAAACAAAATACAATACCTTTATTTCGTTTAAGTAAACTAACAGTCGTTTTTAAAATAATTAAAAAATGACCCTGTAAATGTATCATAATACACGAAATGCATGACAAGTTATATCATTTAAATGGCTAATTATATCACAATACACCCGTCTTATATCGCTCAAATGCGGTGTAAGTTAATTTAAATTAATAAAATGAAAGCAAATTAAAAACTACATACGACCAGAATAATCTACACACAAAAGTATAACTATTCGCTCTTTACCCGTTTATGATATACCAAACTCAAATGAAAATATGCTTGTTTTTAAGGAAGTTGTATCATTGAACACTAATATAAGTTTTGTTATGTAAAATGTTTGAAGTCAAGTTACATCAATATACACAAAATAATTCTTAAACATTCTAATGTGTCAAGTGATGTAATTAAACATTTTTGTAGATAAATAATTAACTAAATCATTTTTAAATTTTAATCACATGTAAAAAATACTTCAAATTAATAATTTTAATTTCCAAAAACCCGTTTCAAAAAATCTGTACCAGAAAAAGAAAAATATTTTTTAAAACTTTAAACGCCATTTCCCAAAAATCAAGATTTTCGAGTTATATCCCTTTTCACGGAGACTCACGATTTATACTAAATTGAAACAAAAAATACCCGTTAACAAATATTGGTCACCAATCAAATACATTGCTATGATTTCAAAACAGAAACAACGGCAGTGGTAAAACAACACCCAGATCCGAGGCATTATAGAAAATTATGATTCCTATATTGACCCAATCAGGCATCGAATCCGGAACCTCAATGTGGCAACATCTCAATACCCAGCATGCTCTGCTTAGCCTACACCACGGAGATCGTCAAAAGTCACCAGACATCACCAATGACCTGACGATGGATGAGCAATGAGCATTTCTTTTAGTAAAACACAGATTAAATATGGAGCTCGTTACATAAAACGTATACAGTATTAATATTACCTGGCGGCCGCGGCGGCCCCACCGCGCAGCTGCAGAGTGCCTCGCCGCCAGCGGCCTACGCGCAAGTACCGCCACCCCCCACTGCCGTCGCTCACCAAGTTCATCACATCGTACTCACTCAAACTGTGAATAAACGTAATCATCATCATCATATCAGTTAAAAGAGGTCTACTACGTATACTGAGCATAGCTTTCTGATACACGTACAGAATAATCTGATGATTCAGTGACGTGTGATGCGATTTTATGGAAGAGAAAAAAAAAACTACGCCGACCCAGGTTTACTGGAAGGGCAAGGAAATGTCGATGATGAGGAATCTGATAATCTGATAAATAATATTTTTATCATGAATTAGCGACCCGCCCCGGCTTAGCACGGGTGCAATGTTTCATCATCGTAGGGATCAGTAATGCGTTTGCAATGTAAGCGCAAAAAAAATAGTTTATTTAAGTTTTAAATAAACTATTTTTTTGCGCTTACATCACTTAAAAACCTCTTAAATGTTAGTGTTTTGCTACTATATTATGCACGTATTACACATATAAAACTTACTCTTATCTCGCATCCGTAGTTTTATTAAAATCTTACGGTTAAAAATCCGGTAAGTTTTAATCTGTCGGTTTTTTGTGAACTAGTTAGACATGGTCATGGTTTAGCAATTACGTCAACCTAACACTAAGGACCCTTCACCTACCCTAACCCAGTGTGCCCAGTGATTCGTCAGTTCAGTTTACTATAGAATGTATGAAGATCGGTACCGTTTACAAGAAATCATCATATTATTACAATTTAACGAATTTTAAATCAGTAGATAGTAATCACGCGGTTTTTACACTATGACGGGCTTACACTACGTAGGGAAGTCGTTATGTGTGTTCAATTCTACATGATAATCACGAGCCTCAGTCATCATGAGCATGTAGGGTTACATTACTGCGTTGTAAGGAAAAATAAATACCGAGTCGGGCGCGCAGCGAACACACGCCAGTCGTCTCCCGCTCGTTCTCGAATCTAGACACCTAGGCAATCTAGGCATACTTACTAGGCTCGTAACATTTAAGTTATTTTCGGACTGTGTAACCTCCAAATTAAGAGACAATATACCCGGACATTCGTGAACTGACTCTGTTGTTTTCGTCATTCCCTAAAACCTTCTGATAGTCTCGGAGTGTAGTAAATACCGCGCCCACACACACACACGCGCAATAAGCATCAGCACAGAAAGCATAGCGTCTTTCTTTGGTCATGATCGCTGTGGTCGGATACAGCTGTTGTTAAGTACTGCTCTAGTGTCAGAGAATTAACTAAAACATTACCATTTATTGAATTATAGTTTTGAGGTAATACCTTATCAACATCCCACAGGCAAAGGCCACTACATCGAGTTAGTACTCACTCAGGCAGCGGGTCACCATTGTCATCGAAGGCGACTAGACCGCCATCAGGCGCTCGGAAGCGGACTCGTGCCAAGTGCCACTTATACAGTGACACGTTGAAGGGCAGCATGGCAGGGCACAGCCCGGGCTCGCCCGCGCACAGCGCCGCGCGCATGTCGTGCAGCGCGTGCGCAAGCGCGTAGACGCCGCGCACCACGAGCGCCAGCTTCGGCTCTTGAGTGTACCCGGTGCCGAGCGACTCTGATCCTGAACATTATCAACAATCACTTGTCAACAATACAAGTCTATGGTGACATATAAACTGGCGAGTGTATCTATATGTATACTAATACATAAAAGAAAACCGTAGTACTTACACCACTTACGAGGGTCAAACTGAAAGTTCTTAGCACTGGCCACTTATAAACAATATAATAAAAAAAATATTCTAAAATTTGAAAATAGAACTCTTTGCCAATATTACTGAGTATATATTTCATTCATTTGTCATTTGTTTTACGATTTGGCGGCAAATTGAAAATTGTCTGTGTCACGTCAACATGAATTTAACACGAGAAAATTTTCGTGCAATGATTTTTTATGACTTTCGATGTCATTTAAGTCAACAAGAAAGTTATGATAGACTACGATTGGCCTTTCACGATGAAGCCCCATCTCGTGCGACTGTTTACAACTGGTTTAATGAGTTTAAACGTGGTCGCACTAATCTCACTGATGATGTACGTGTGGGACGGCCTTCTACGGCGACGACTGAAAATAACATCTGTGTTGTGCGGCGTATGATAGAGACTGACAAAAGAGTGACCTATCAGCAGATTCGGACAAGCTTAGGCATCGGTATGAGTCAAGTGCACAAAATCCTCCACGAACATTTAGCGGTCAGGAAGCTTTGCGCCCGGTGGATACCTCATAATTTGACTAAGGCTCAAAAACTCCATCGTGTGGATTGGTGCCGTAAAATGATTGAAAGATTTAACGGAGGTGACTCAAATGCTGTGTTCGACATACTAACAGGTGACGAAAGCTGGATTTACTGTTATGATCCTGAAACCAAAAGACAATCTGCTCAGTGGGTGTTTCCTTTCGAGGAGTTGCCAACTAAAGTGAAGAGAGATCGAAGTGCGGGAAAAAAAATGGTGGCCTCGTTCTTTGGAAGGATAGGTCATTTCGCAACAATTGTGTTAGAGGATCAAAAAACAGTTTCTGCAGAATGGTACACTACCAATTGTTTGCCACTTGTCTTGGAAAAAGTTCGAGAGAAACGACCTCGCAGTAGGATCCTCCTTCACCACGACAACGCCTCGTCGCACACCGCCAAGCGAACGATCGACTATTTGGCGACATCAAACGTTGAATTACTGGGTCACCCGCCGTATAGCCCCGACCTCGCGCCTTGTGATTTTTATTTATTTCCAAAAATTAAAGAAAAACTTAAAGGAAAGCGGTTTATGAATGCTGAAGAAGCGGTGGCTGCGTATCGCGATGCCATTGAAGAGACCCCTAAGGACGAGTGGGCAAAGTGCTTTTCCCAGTGGTTCCATCGCATGCAGCGGTGTATTGACGTCAATGGACAATATTTTGAAAAGATATAATAAAACTAATAACTGGCTAATGTAATCAGTTTTTGATTTTCTAAGAACTTTCAGTTTGACCCTCGTATAACTAAAGAACGGGTGGACCAAATTTCATGATTTTAACTGTATTTGATTTTTGTTGGCTCTTATTAAAATAATCACCATAAAAAAGGGTTGGAGCGGGATAGGGCCGAGCGCGAAATGAAGTTCTGTGGGACCGGTAGTACACAGTCTGGCCATAAATACTGATACAGTTAAAAATAAGAAAGATATTACATTTGAATTTAGAATCTGTCATTTTTATACGATTGCTTATTGCGTTTTCTAATTTTGGCGCCAATACATTTTATAATATTTTGGGATATCAAAATGGAGTGCGGTGATAAAGAGAACCGAATCGCTGTGATTGCATTTCACAAAGTTGGTATGGAGCCAAATGCAATTTTCAAAACTCTCCATACGCTTGGTATTAGTCAAATGTTTGTGTACCGGGCTATCAATAGGTACAATGAGACATCCTCTGTTTGTGACAGAAAATATCTGGCCGTCCATGTAGTGTTCGTACAAAAAAGGTGGTCAAAGCATTAAGAGAAAGAATTCGCAGAAATCCTGTCCGAAAGCAAAAGATTTTATCTTGGGAGATAAAGATAGCACCCAGAACCATGTCGCGCATTTTAAAAGATGACTTAGGACCTGCAGCCTATAAGAGACGCACTGGTCATTTTTTATCTGATAATTTAAAAAAGAATAGGGTGGTAAAATCGAAAAAAATACTGAAGCAAAGGGAGGTCACAGAAAATTTTTGTTTCTTTTTACAATTGATCAACATTTTTACAAACAAAGTGACCGTATTTACACTCAAACCTCTAAGGAAGCTTCCCAATTAGTCGGCAGAGTGCGACGTGGGCATTACCCGACTTCAGTGATGGTTTGGTGGGGTGTTAGCAATGAAGGAGTGACTGAGCCATATTTTTGTGAAAAAGGTATCAGAACATCGGCACAAGTGTATCAAGATACCATTCTTGAGAAGGTTGTTAAGCCCCTTAACAACACCATGTTCCATAACCAAGCATGGTTTTTCCAACAAGACTCGGCGCCGGGTCATAAAGCTCGGTCCACGCAGTCTTGGTTTGAAGCGAACGTTTCGGACTTCATCAGAGTTGAAGACTGGTCGTCGTCTAGTCCCGATCTTAATTCGCTGGATTATGATTTATGGTCAGTTTTAGAGAGTACGGCTTTCTCTAAACGCCATGATAATTTGGAGTCCCTAAAACAATCCATACGATTGGCAGTGAAGAATTTTCCCATGGAAAGAGTGCGTGCTTCGATTGATAACTGGCCTCAACGTTTAAAGGACTGTATTGCAGCCAATTGAGACCACTTCGAATAAGCTTTTTATAATTCAAATTGTTTTATATTTATTTATAAAAATAATACACAGTAAAGGTAATAAATATTATTTGAATAAAAAAAAATCTTTGTGACAATATTTATGGCAAGACTAGGTAAATAATATATAACCGGCAAATGTTGGGTAGCATCGTGTAGGAGAATGGTTCATATGTTAATGAGTAAACTTTGTACCTGTGCATTGACGTATTCCAGGGGCAGGATTTTCTGACATGGAACAGTTAAACTTCTGTTCCCAAAATTCCTGGTAAATAAAAATCTTGTGTAAGTATTGTGCTACTTTATTTATGTATAAATTGACATTTGAAAAAGATACCTTGAACCACGGGTTCCTGTGATTGGTGTGTGGCTTTAGCGAATGGTAGTAAGCGTCGAAATGCTTCAGGTACGGCGAGCGGATACGGAGGGTTAGCGCGTCGTTGGCGACGGCCTCGAGACCGATGACAACGTCGCGGCGGTCGGCCCACCCGTCACTCGCCACCAGCCTAAGAGGAGGTCCGCCCATCCGAGCTATCCCTTCTAACAGAGCGCGCGCCGTCCGGCCCTCACACCAGCACACGGCGACGCGTGGCCCATCCGCGAGCCTGCGGAGTGTTTCAGTCACTTCCGCTATGCCCGGCGCCGCCCGTAAAGCTTCTTCTCGTGCGACACACACGCCGCCTCGAGCAGCTTCCTCTCGGAACGCTGCCATTCCACTTTGTCCATAGCTCTCTGTTAAAAAAAATATTACTTTGAGGTCTACCTTAATTAAGGCCAATTTGCCGGTACAAATAATTAATCAGAAGTGCCAGTAAAACTAAAAGACCACCTAAAACCTAATTTATATTACCAATTTTATATAAAATATAGACTATTTCTGTATTTTATATGTGGAAAAAACCGGCCAAGTGCGAGTCGGACTCGCGCACTGAGGGTTCTGTGCCAACTTTTATAGTTAGGGAATACACTTAGCTAAAATACCACAATATTTTGTTGACAGCAAATATAACTTTGTTTTTCATAGTGTTTGTATTGCGGTTGTAGAAAATGTGCTATATCTCAAAAACTACTAGTTCGATCTCGTTCAGACCAATTTTCGTTGAAAGTTATGTATTTTTTTCAAAATTTCTGTATTTTTTTAAAAACCTATCCCCACACGCAAAGATTTGAGTAAAAACTTTTTTTCGGTTTGAGTTTCATGTACCCCCCCCCCCCCCCCCCCACACCTTTTAATATCATTATTTTTTATTTTTTGTATCAGAATCGTAAAGCGGTTAACAGAATACACCTTCCTACCAAATTTCAACAGTGTGATGCTTATAGGTTACCTACAGAATAAGGTGGCTGTGACATACGGACGGACAGACAGACAGACTTGACGAAACTATAAGGGTTCCGTTTTTTGCCATTCGACTACGGAACCCTAAAAATGAACTACTCGTGTAAACTGAAACGTAAGCAATTAGGCCGCACCGTTTGGTTGCGGTTACAGCTGGACCTGCTATCCGGTTAACCGAATGTTGCGGCCATCCGGACGGGTAAACGCGTCTAGTCGGCTAGAACGAAATCTTAGTTTTTGATACAGACCGTCAGTATGCACCGCGTGCACATAGGTCCAGTTGTGCGCGCGCAGCAGAGCCACCATCGTGCGCGCCTGATGCAAGTCCGATGGCACCACACGGAAGAACGTCGAGAAGCGCGCGCGGTCCGACAGCTCGCGCGACGTTGCCGAGTACGACACCTGCAGGTCACGAGGAGGCCACTTTCAGTCACGAGGAGGCCACTTTCAACTCGTAGATTAATAGAGATATAATTTTATTTTATTCTGATTTCCATAACACGAGTGCATTAGCTAATTACTTTGAGATCAGAGCAATGTATGTGATTGGTGTCCAACATTTATTTATATTTATCACATACATTGCTCTGATCCCAAAGTAAGTAGCTAATGCACTTGTGTTATGGAAATCAGACACAACGGTGGTACAACAACACCCAGACCCGAGACTATATAGTTTATTTATTTATTTCTATATTGACCCGACCGGGAATCGAATCCGGGACATCGGAGCGGCGAAGCCTTTGATACCCAGCGTGCTTAGCCACTACACCACGGAGGTCGTCAATCGAACCCGGGACCTCGGAGCGGCGACTTACTTAGAACTTTTTATTTGATACTGGTTTTATTATAACTTGATATGATATCTTTCATTGCGAGTACGCTTAAATATTATAAGCTGAAGAGTTTAATTTCCGATTTAGATAAATTTGACGATAATTGAAGAAATAGTTTTGTGCTAAACAGTCAATTTATTAAGAAAAGCTGTAATGCCAGAAAACATCTCGTAGCATTTTAAACGGATAAAAAACACTACGCGTTGACCTCTTTCTCTTTCTTCTTTGATGACCACTTAGTACTTACGTCATATTTAAAATATTCTACTAATTGTAAAGTAAAACTTTTTTTTATGTGCAATTGAAGCTTAATCAATAATCATCTAAGGAATCTTAAGAAGTTCTTGTCGACTCTGGGTATTCTTTAGCATTTCCTTTACAAGTTTTACCTGTGGTATCGAAAATAGCTGTAGCAAATTCTGGACCTGCACGGAAGCCGAGCTGGCCCCAGGACCTAGCACGCCGAGTAAAGGAGCTTTGCTGCCGCTTCCTCGTGCTCCTCCAGTTACCTGTAGTACCAAATATAATATTTTTTTAAACTGTTGTGACTGAGTGCAGTTGCAATTAGTGCAGCGCGCAGGGAGGGCGCCGAGAGCACTCGCTGTGACATGTGACGCGCCTGAAAGCCTTAGAGGTACAAAGTTACACATCTGCAAAAACAAAGCTCGATATCAAAGATTTATATCCTACAAAAACAAAGCTGGCCTGAAATCAGTTTGAAACATAATCAGTCCACCTAAAAACATGATAAATAAACATAATGGAAAGCTTAAACTTACAACTAAAAATTTAAAAAAATATATAGATTAGCTAAAAGAACAAAATTATTGGCGTAGTATCAAAAATAGAATAAAATTAATGAAATAAAATGAAAAATAGTAAAAGTAAAAATAATATAAATATCATCATTTTTATTTTTGAAACTAGAGGAAAGTCGTGTTGGACACACCTTTTATTTATAACTAAAGATCGGGTGGACTAATTTTAAGAATTTTTACTGTGTTTTGATCGTCTTTAACTGACTTTAAAAAAAGGAGGTTCTCAGTTTGATTTGTATGTTTGTCCGCAAATATCTCGCGTTGGGCTGGACCGATTTTGATGCGGTTTTAAACAATTATCAAACAACATTATCCATAAAAAATTAACCGCCTTCAAAAACAAACACTTAAACTAGGTACTAAAATAACGCTAAAAGGAGAAACAAACTCATTTGAAATCGGTGCATGATGTCAAGCTTATCAGACAGCAACAGTTTTCGTACACACATCATACACCGACTTCAAATGAGTTTGTATCTCCTATTAGCGTAATTTTAGTACTTCTAGTGTTCGTAAGGCAGTTAATTTTTTTAGGTTCTTTTCTTTCTTCTTTTTTTTCCTCGAATAGAACATAGGGGTGTAACAAAGTTCACTGGGACCAGTTGTTATAAATAAAGTGCAACATGGATGTTATAAAAAAACGCCCTCGTAGGTAGAAGTAGGAAAAAAATACCTGTGTGCAGGCAGGGGACACTCTGTTACGAGCGTCACCGTCTGGCTCTGCCGGGGTGATAGCATCGCGCACCAAGTCGATGGTCTGCCGCAGCGCCGTCGGCGGGGCCCAGCACGAGTCACGCAGGTCCGCGCCGAGCCGCAGCGCCGGCAGCAGCGTCGCATCGGCGGCGATCGCGTCGAGCGCCAGCAGCGTCGCCTCCACGCGCTGAATGCCGTAGTGTTCGCGCACGGCGCCGCAGCGCGAGCCGGCAAGGGCTTCCACCGGCGCGCCTGCCCACACAGTCAGTGGTTTCTATCGGGTATTACTTTTTCGGGCTCCGTAAACCGAAGGTTAAAAACCGGCCCAGTGCGTGTCGGACTCGCGCACTGAGGGTTCCGTACCAACTTTAACTAATACACTTAGCTAAAATACCACAATATTTTGTTGACAGCAAAGATAACTTTGTTTTTCATAGTGTTTATATGAAGAACTAAGTTGTGTTTCCGGTTGTTGAAAATGTGCTGTATCTCAAAAACTATTAGTTCGATCTCGTTCAAACCAATTTTCGTTGAAAATATTTGTTAAGATCTACATTACGTATTTTTGTCAAAATTTACACTCGTTTAGAAGGTAGATGGGGGTCGCTCATTTTACCAATTTCGAAGCGTCTATCCCTCAAAAGTATGACTTTAAAAGAAAATAGTTTTAGAAACCTTAATGTCATTTTAAAAGACCTATCTTTAGAGACCCATACGACACGTAAGGTTCGAGATAAAAATTTTTTTTCGGTTTTAGTATCATGTATGGGCGCCTCCCCTTAAATATAATTATTTTATATTTTTTGTATAAGACTCGTAAAGCGGTTAACAAGGTACACCTTTCTACCGTATTTCAACAGTGTGATGCTTATAGGTACAGAATAAAGTGACTGTGACATACGGACGGACAGACAGACAGACAGACTTGACAAAACTATAAGGGTTCCGAATTTAGCCATTCGGATACAGAACCCTATCGGATTACTATTCGGATACAGAAATGGGATCCTATTACTAAGACTTCGATGTCTCTCCGTTCGTGCGTCAGTTATCAGTAGTGATCGGATAATCTAATGCATATTTACCTAAAGTTGAGGTGTTAGCTATTATGGAATGCACTTTTGAATCGGAAAAATCCCGGAATTGTCATATTTTATTTTTTATACTATGGAATTGAATCGAGATTAGGTATATTTACTTATTTTAAGGTATTGGATAATATGGAATGCTCTTCCATTCCATACAAAAAAAACTCGGGAATTCTGAATCAACAAATCTAGTGTTTTGATTTTAAAACCAAATCAGGTGAACTACTGTGTGTATGTACTGTCTACTCCTTACACTCAACACTCTAATGAATTTATGGGGAGCTTAAAGTAATCTTTAAGTTCATATAGATTAATAATATGCAAACACGAAGTTCTGATACTAAAAAACTCTTACTAAAGACGTCGTTTCCTCATCATCGTTCGACATCGACGTTTCACATGCACGAATTTTTTGTAATGCCGGGATTTATATTTTAATACATTTTTTTATAAAAGCCGCCTCCATAATAACATAGCCCAAAATAAACTTTATGTAAATATGCATCAAATTATCCGATCACTGGTCATCAGGCTAAACAAATGAAATTTTTCATTATTATGTTAATCAATTTTAAGGGGCCTCCTATACAAACAACGCAATTTTTTGCTTTTATTTTCAGGTCAATGGTACGGAACCCTTCGTGTGCGAAATCGACTCGCACTTGGCTAGTAATTTTAAAAGCTTAAGATTGTCACTAAGGCCTTAATCTATATTTTTTAAATACGTCACTTAGTCAGGACTCAGGATTTAAAACCTGTAATGTTCAACATGTTCAAAAGGAACTTTTTAATTTGTTGTTTTGTTATTCATTATGGTCGCTCGCGGTCTAACCGTGCACCGAGAAAAGCGCGCCGAAGCGCACCGCGCCGGGCACCAGGGCGCGCGCGTCGCCGGGAGCCGCGCGCGCCGCCCCCGCGCCCGCTAGCACCAGCCACACTGCCGCCGCAGCCACCGCCATCGCCCGCACTGCTGCACGCACTGGCTCCGACGCGACGCGAGTGCCGCATGCTGCGCCCAGCGCCGCTGATGCCAAGCCCATGCCCCCCATGCCTCGCCATGCCCCTCACTGTCATACCATAGCTGATAGTAACTACACTAAAGTCCGTTTGTCTTTGCTAGTATTGTAAACAAACTTGACATTCCTATATAACGGAATAATCCATTTAAAAATAAAATAAACGTTAAACTCACAACCAACATAGGTTATTTATCGTTGAACAGTGAGACCTTTTTTAATCAAATAGTTAACTAATTTTATGCACTAGTACTGTTAAAAAAGTTATAAAAAGATTGTTTTTAATTTTGGACTAGCAAAGAAGAACAGAATATGTATTGTACATATGTACAAACGCAATTAAGAACGGTTTGTACTCCATTGTTTTGCATACATTTTATGTGTTCACTACTTTCTGAAGTAGGTACTAATCATTTATTATGCTGTTTCATTACGTAGCTCCTTAAATTATTTTATACTCTGGGCTAAATAATATCAACAGCCATTTGTTTAACAGTTTATTCTACCTACTCTGAAAAACGTTTCTCAATAAAATCATACGAAAAAACTGCTCGTCGCTAAACTATAATCTGAATTCCGTTTCTTTTTGCTTGTCAATTATTGTAAACAATCTTGACTTATAACGGAAAAATCGTTTTTTAGATAAGATTTCGCACCAACTTACATAGATCATCGTTTTGCACTAAGGTCTTTTAAGATTTTACCAACGTCATTTAAGGAATATTCGTCGAATACAATACAGAACCAATTTGTCAGCAATCATTTACGTAAATGTCATTTTATAAATGGTCGTTTCATACTTATTCTTAGGAATGCCCTATCTGCCCTTCTTTGATAAATAAACGCGACTAACTTAATCAAACAGTAAATGGTTTTTGTTCCCTCGTACTACAACCCAAAAGTACAGATGTGTAGTTTCTACAATGATTTATTGCAAGACTATCTGAGTATCAATATCATGGGTTCTAGTTCAAGTGCCTTCTTTAGATTTGTACGTGATGTTCTAAAATGTGTATGACATGTGTGCAAAACTTCTTGGTAATTTTATATTCAATACTGTTTAATTCGTTGAAATATATTTAGTATACTAACATTCCCCCCCGGCTTCACACGCGTTTAATATAAAATTTCACAAAATATCATTTAGAATGTAGCTTACGTGCTGTTCTTGGGTCTACCTTGTTTCGCATAATTTTTATTGTCATAATTTTATTTGGCATATCATCAAATAGCATAAACTTCCTTTCGCAGAACATCGATTAGCATTCACTCATTTATCAGACGTTCAAAACGCATAATCGTGTAAGCTAGAATCATCTTTAGGCAGAAATTTAATATCCATAATAGTCTTAAAGCAGAAACATCCTAACGCAGAAAGTTCACAGATAGAATCGTCTTGTGGCATACAATTCGTATATATAGTCATTAATAGGCAGAATCATCCTAT
This sequence comes from Pyrausta purpuralis, assembly GCA_963924145.1. Classification (NCBI taxonomy): domain Eukaryota; kingdom Metazoa; phylum Arthropoda; class Insecta; order Lepidoptera; family Crambidae; genus Pyrausta; species Pyrausta purpuralis. The sequence continues at coordinate 27,975,932 of OZ001650.1, forward strand.
CGCAGAGAATTAACAGTCCGAATCGCCTTTTGGCATATTTAATATTCTCCTATAAACCTTAATTTATCTGTGTATCCCAAGTAGTTCTATCTCAGCAATACTAACATACAACATGCATGGATCAAACATGTAGCATGCAAGCAAGCATTCAGCATGCAAGCAAGCAAGCAAAGCATGCAGCAAGCAAGCAAGCATGCAGCAAGCAAGCAAGCAAGCATGGAGCATGCAAGCAAGCATGCAGCATGCAAGCAAGCAACAGCTTGCATGCAGCATGCAAGCATGCAACATGCATGGTTTCTGTCACGGCTCCGGCGCTGCGGGGCTCCGGCAGTCCCACGCGAGCTTGTCGTCGCAGATGGTTTGCGCTCACCACCGCAGCTTCGGCTTACTGGCCGGCTTTGCCGGCCAGCCTCAGCCGCGGCGGCGAGCTTTTAAACCACCTGCTCCTCAGCTCGCGGGCTGCCTCGCCCCTCCGCGCCTACGCGATTTTGAATTATACTCTAGGGGTGGGGCAAACAAGACTGCGTGGAGTCGGTTTTGCACCGATTCGTTTCTGTCACTAACTTTTGTACCACAACTTAATGACTTTTTAATTCAATCTTGGGGTAAAATACTATTTAAAAGAAATAGCAATATGCGTAGTGAAATTATTCTAAAGGGAATTCTGCTTTCTTCATAGTATGCCTAGTCAAATTATGCCAAATAAACATTATGCTTAGCGAAAGTATGCAAAGTAAAACATTGCCAAAGGTAATTATGCCTTATAAATTTCTGCTATCTTAAAAGTATGCCGTTGTAAATTCGGGCATATAAATATTCGACCAAACAATAATTATGCTAACAGAAAATTCTGCCTGAATAATATTCGACTAAAGAAAATTATGCCAAGTGTGTTATGCCAAGTGACTTTCGGAACAAAAAGATTCTGCCAGATAGAGGGAACCCGCTGTTCTTATGTATAAACGCTATAATCTTATCCGTGCCAACTTTTACTGAATTAGAGATCCACTTACTTCCACTACGCCAAAATACTACAATATTTTGGCGTAGTAATATATTTGCTGTCAAATACAACTTTTTGTGAGCTCGGTGTATATGGAAGTTTGTTGAGATGGACTGATTCATACTTACGCAATCGTAGTCAGATGGTTGTTATCGGAGGTTATAAGTCAGACTTAGTCGGAGTACCTTCCGGTGTCCCTCAGGGATCGATTCTCGGATCGCTCCTATACGTAGCATATTTATATGATATCGATCAATGTTTTAAACATGCTAGAAATCTTATGTATGCCAACGACACAAAAAATCTATACTAATATTATAAAGCTGAAGAGTTTGTTTGTTTGTTTGTTTGTTTGAACGCGCTAATCTCAAAAACTACTGGCACAATTTGAAAAATTTTTTTTACGTTGGATAGTCCATTTATTGAGGAAGGCTTTAGGCTATATAACATAAAGATACGACTCATAAGACCACAGCAGCAATGAAAAATGTTGCGAAAACGGGAGAAAGATATTCCTTTTGAGAGCTTCCGCTGCATACGCTGCGGAAACCGCTTAAGTTACACAAAAATGATGTATGACAGGATTGTTTAGCATTAAGAGTTCTATAATAAAGTCCGCGACAGCATATGTCTATCTTTTATGGTTGACTTACTACAACCTTTTTTATGTTAATAAATTTGTAAAAAATAATGCATTATTTTAGAGGTGTATTATACACACAGGTATTTATTCTTATCAAAATAAATACATTCATCATCACGAACATTTCATTTAGAACCAAGTTGCCCTTTATATCATTTGATTTCAATAAATATCTTAGGAGCTATCACAGTTTTAACATAACTCCGCACCAAAATAATGTTCGCAGCTGAAGTACAACGTTCGCTTGCGCTAATCTATACTAATATTATAAAGCTGAAGAGTTTGTTTGTTTGTTTGTTTGTTTGTTTGTTTGTTTGTTTGTTTGAACGCGCTAATCTCAGAAACTACTGGCCCGATTTGAAAAATTCTTTTTATGTTAGATAGTCCATTTATCGAGGAAGGCTATAAGCTATATTACATAAAGATACGACTCACAAGACCACAGCAGCAATGAAAAATGTTGCGAAAACGGGAGAAAGATATTCCTTTTGAGAGCTTCCGCTGCGTACGCTGCGGAAACCGCTAAAGTTACACAAAAACTATGTATGACAAGATTGTTCAACATTAAGAGTTCTATAATAAAGTCCGCGACAGCATATGTCTATCTTTTATGGTTGACTTACTACAACCTTTTTTATGTTAATAAATTTGTAAAAAAATAATGCATCATTTTTAGAGGTGTATTATACACACAGTTATTTATTCTTATCAAAATAAATACATTCATCATCACGAGCATTTCATTTAGAACAAAGTTGCCCTTTATATCATTTGATTCCAATAAATATCTTAGGAGCTATCACAGTTTTAACATAACTCCGCACCAAAATAATGTTCGCAGCTGAAGTACAACGTTCGCTTGCGCTAATCTATACTAATATTATAAAGCTGAAGAGTTTGTTTGTTTGTTTGTTTGTTTGTTTGTTTGAACGCGCTAATCTCAGAAACTACTGGCCCGATTTGAAAAATTCTTTTTATGTTAGATAGTCCATTTATCGAGGAAGGCTATAAGCTATATTACATAAAGATACGACTCACAAGACCACAGCAGCAATGAAAAATGTTGCGAAAACGGGAGAAAGATATTCCTTTTGAGAGCTTCCGCTGCGTACGCTGCGGAAACCGCTAAAGTTACACAAAAACTATGTATGACAAGATTGTTCAACATTAAGAGTTCTATAATAAAGTCCGCGACAGCATATGTCTATCTTTTATGGTTGACTTACTACAACCTTTTTTATGTTAATAAATTTGTAAAAAAATAATGCATCATTTTTAGAGGTGTATTATACACACAGTTATTTATTCTTATCAAAATAAATACATTCATCATCACGAGCATTTCATTTAGAACAAAGTTGCCCTTTATATCATTTGATTCCAATAAATATCTTAGGAGCTATCACAGTTTTAACATAACTCCGCACCAAAATAATGTTCGCAGCTCAAGTACAACGTGCGCTTGCGCTAATTATATTATAAAGCTGAAGAGTTTGTTGGTTTAAACGCGCTCATCTCAGGAACTGCTTAACCGATTTGAAAAAATATTTCTGTGTTAGATAGCTTATTTATTGAAAAAGGCTTTAGGATGTAAAACATCATGCTGCGACGGGAGGGGAGGGAGCAAACTCAAAACGCGCGGACGAAGTCGCGGGGGACCGCTAGTATATTATAAAGCTAAAGAGTTTGTTTGTTTGAACGCGCTTATCTCAGGAACTGCTGGACCGATTTGAAAAAATATTTCTGTGTTGGATAGCTTATTTATCGAAAAAGGCTTTAGGATATAAAACATGACGCTGCGACGGGAGGGGAGGGAGCAAACTCAAAACGCGCGGACGAAGTCGCGGGGGACCGCTAGTGACTATATAATATGATATCAATGATTGCTTAAAACTTCAAGACGACTTGGCTATACTCGATTATTATTACAAGCAAAATCGTATGGGCGTTAACTCAGATAAGTCCACTGTTCTATCCTACACACGTTAAAACAAGTATTTAAACTTTGATTAACCTGAATTTGAATAACCTTAAATTGAAGCGAGATATGGTAACGAAGGATCTAGGAATATACTTGGACCCTAAGTTGACATTTGCTGATCTCGTAACCTGTATCTGTCAACAAGGCTTTTAAAAACCTGTGATTTATACTTCGCGTAATCTAACCATTTGCAGATACTCACTGCTTGAAAGTATTATATTATGCATACATGCAGGTTATCCTAGAATACTGCAGTGTAATTTGGAATCCTCATTATCTGGTATACAGAGAAAATATCGAATGAATACAAAATAAATCTACGAAGCATTTAAATTATAGAGCATTTAAAAAAAATAGGATTATTGGATTATTTAAAAAGAATAAGGATTATTTAAAAAAATAAGGATTCGTGTAACTATCACAGGGTGGTACCTCTTGAAATCAGGCACACTGTTTTGGATATGTCTTTTTTGTACGATGTGTGCAGCGGTTCGATAGACTCAACTGCCCTGACGATGCTGTTCTTAAAATTACATGCGCCGTCAATTCGGACTCGACACACAGTATCTACTCTATCCTCTGTACCCTTTCACGCGAACGATTTATGCTAAAAAACCCATTGTTTGCCGCATATTGCGATCATATAACAAACATTTTCACTATGTAGATCCATTGCACCTAAGTAAAAAAACATTTAAAAAACGTGTACTTGAACTTACGCAATCTAACTCCTAGAACAAACACACACACACACACACACACACACACACACACACACACACACACACACACACACACATGATAATTGTAATTGATTGCATAGAAAGATTGACGACATCAGTCACATTCACTAATATTATGTTATTATGTTGTTTGTTTATAAAATGTAAATCCAATGTTGGCTGTATATTTAGTATCAAGAAAAACATATAAAACTGTAATGAGAGTAGTTTAGATTAGAGTAATATTTGAGAGCTGTGGATTTTGTTGTAAAAATAAAATAAAAAAATTATCCATTATCAAAATTATTGTTTAATGTTTCAACGGGTGGTTGCTATGTTTCAACCAAGATTTAGCTATTCGTTTTGGTAAATAAATTGATGAATATAATTGTAGCTTTGATATCGATTTCCAGAGTAGGATAGAATGGCAGTTACAGTTTAGACACATTCTCGAATGATTAATGGTGAAATATCCTAGATAAAGACTACGCCTATACATGTCAAAACCCATCGAAACTCAAGAAGATCCACTATTCAAATATGAAGAAATACTCCAGGGACTTCGAGGAATTAATCATAAACCCGGCTAAGACCACCTGACGGCGTATATATGCATATTAATTGCTCTCTGGTTCCGGATTGAAATACTGGGACTGATAGACTGTTGCCTCCGTCTCAGGCACTTCCCAAAAAAGTGGAAAATTTATTCTGAGAAAATAATTCCCAAACCAGGCAAAAAAGAACAATCATAATCATAAATTTATTGTGAAACGTCTATGTTAGATCACCGACGGATCCACTTAAGCCTGAAAAAAATTCAAACCACCACTCAAACAACGCTTTATGTACAGGGCCTTGAACTATGAAAAACTACACCAAATGGCTTCTACATTGCCACTGAATCAGATTTCTAACTACACCATCTAGGAGAACCGACTCAGAGAGCTTGTAGATCAAAACAAAGTAACAAAGACAAAAATTTAAAAACCGCCCCCAAGATGATTGGATTCATAAGAATATTATCGACGGAATTAATCAAAGGAACAAGTTGTGGGCTGAAACGCAAATTAACTCACAAAATAAAGACATAAATTCAGAAAACTGAGAGACGATGTAGCCAATCTTATTAAGAAAAGCAAAGGTTCTTACTATTACGCAAAATTTAGCAACTGTACAAAAAGTCCAAAAAAATGTGGGAACTCATTGACTATCTCTCTATAAATAAAATCGAAACTAAAACTACAATCCCTAAACTCATTATCGAAAATAAAACGATAACCGAATCTACCCAAGTATGCAACGCGTTGAATCACATTTTTTCCACCATCGGTGCCTTACTAGCTAGCGAAATATTACCACACTCTCACAACGCTCTCCCAAATATACTTCCTCAATCACATATCTCTTCCAAACTCTCAGTATTTGAACAAACTACAATTGATGATATATGGCCTGGACGGCCTTAGCAATAAGGCTATTAAATGTATCAAACTTTTTATATCAGAGGCACTTACTATTGTATAAATAATTTGTTCTCAGAAGGTCTTTTTCCTCAAACTCTGAAAACTGCGAAAGTGAGTCCAATCCATAAATCAGGATCCAAAACTGTCCCAAGCAATTATAGGCCTATTTCAGTCCTCCCCGTCTTATCTAAAATAATAGAAAAAAATATTAAATAAGCGTCTAGAGACCTACCTAAACTCCATCAACTTTATTTCAGATCGTCAATTCGGCTTTCGTCCTAAAAGCAATACACATGCAGCAACCGCTGACCTTATTACTAAAATCAAAAAGAACATTGACAACAAAAACATAGCTCTGGGGGTATTTATTGATCTGAAAAAAGCCTTTGACACTGTTAGTCACGATTTGCTTCTCATGAAACTTAAAGCAATCGGTATCGAAGGCCAAGCCTTCAAAATGTTCGAATCTTACTTGACAGATAGACAGCAAATAGTTAAAATGACAGTCCATCAAAGTAATGCTCTCCCAGTATCTTTCGGTGTACCTCAGAGCTCAATATAATGATACTTGTCTTTTTTACTTTGGGACTAGTATTAGTCACATTATTAGTTTGGCTCAAAGTGAGCTTAATAATCTTCTTAAATGGCTACAATGCAAACTTCTAACGGTCAACATTTCGAAAACTTCCTACATCATATTCAAAGCCAAAAATAAGATCATACCACCATACTAATCACTTACAATAAATAACATCCCAATAAAAGAGCAAAGTACCGAAAAAACCTTGGTTTGCATGTTGACAATAGATTATCATGGAGTGTCCACATTGATCATAATAAAAAAATTGGTTGCCTGTAAAGTCGGTATACGGGCGAAAGTTTTACGTGACAACGACTTTTTATGTCTGTCTCTCTCGTTCTTACGCGTGCCTCTCACTCGCTCTCAGTGCTGCGCGCGCGGGCCTCTCTCTCGTTCGGTGACTCATCGTAACGTTACCGAGCGTTACACTTTTTCATAAGTGACTCCCAACCGCAACCTAATTTAAGACGTTGTCACGTCAAAAAGCTAAGTTCTTTAATCGGCTCACTACGCAACGTGATATGTTGCCTACCACGCAAAATTCGAATGACCATATGCAACTCATTATTCAAATCTAACTTAATCTATCTAATCGAGATCTGGGGCACCGCAACCAAAACAAAAATATCTGAACTTCAATTCATTCAAAATAAATTAGTCAAGATGCTCTTTCACTACCCTTACCTTATGCCTACGACATTGATCTACGCAGAAACTAACATAATGACAATTAAACAACTATACATTTTATATTTATAAAGATCAAATAAGAAACCAAAAATTTGCGCACGGGCGGGACTTGAACCAGCAACCTTTTGGCAGACCGGGCCAAACGCTCTTACCAATTGAGCTACCGTGCTGTCAGTCCGACCCTGCGAAATTTGTGGTCTCTTATGAAAACGTCAATTGCGTGACGCTTAGCGCCATCTAGCCGTCTGTTTATGAAACAGATGGCCCAAGCAGTTATTCTTTACAGAATAAATTCAACTTGGAAATCGATGACGCCTCGCTATCTAATGCGTTAGAACTATACATTTACCACACATGCATACTTATTCCCAAAATTGTAAACAAAACCATTCACACCTCAAAAACACTCACACAGTTTTCTAGTATTGCCAAAGGTTCGCACACAATCCGGCAAAAATAAGATAACCTACGGAGGCACGACGGAGGTGTACAATTATACAACCGTCTACCCACCGATATAAAAAAGTGAAAACTTTAAAAAAAAATGGCACAGTATGTTAAAGAACATTTTTTATTATAATTAAGTGAGAGATACTCAATAATTTACCTACTTTTTTTTTCAATAACTATGACTAATAACATAACCTACTTAGATTGTATACATTTATTGCAATGGCTCAAACTAACGGATACCTACCTAGCAGCGTAGCAGCGACTCGACATGCTTATCTTGTAAAATGAAATTAAGTATTATTTCTTAGTTTTAAGTTTCCATGTAAGTGAAAGTAATGTCTTAATGGAAATAAAGATTCTTTAAACCCAAATTTATTGTCAATACTGTGTATAGAAGGTGGTAACAATGATTTATAAGTTCCAACAGTTATCCATTTCGGATGTACAATATCATAATATAAAATTTAAAATAAAAAAATAAAAGATGTCAAGCAATAATATTATGTCAAAATTTATCAAAATATTCATATAGGTTATAAAAAAAATTCTGTATCAACCATTCTCTCAATTTCTTTTTGAATTGCGGGTTTTCTAGTGCTTTTATTGCACAGCAAGTGGTTAAACACTCGAGTTCCTGTAATCACGGTACTCTTGTTATAAATATAACTTGAAGATTTCAAAGTACAAATATTATAAGCATGTTGAGATCTAAGATTATTTTTAATTTTTTCACAGAAATGATTCTTATTATTCTTTACAAATACACATGTTTCAAGTATATAGATACTCGTCAAAGTCAGAATTCAAAATTTCATATTTGTCAATGTGGTACATCACGCGAAGGCATTTCTTTTGAAGTAAGAATGTCGATTGAACATTGACAGAGTTGCCCCAGAATATTACGTCATTTGTCAATAGAGGATATATGTACCCATAGTATGCGTTCTTAGTTACATTTTCTCAGGAAACACTGCTTAGCTTAAAATTGACAAGGCATAACAACCACTTAATATTTTTTTATTGTTTTATTGAATTGAATACGACTCTCGATCCTGCTTCCGGCCCATTGGATTGAGCAATTGTTTCGTTAAATTTTGCTTAAATGGCTAATCACAAACAGGATCATACATCACTTAGACATTACAACATCAGTACATCCAGCCGAGGCTTCTCTCAGTACAACGACTGTTCGCCATCAAGATCGTGCGCAGACTCGTCGCGGTACTCGTGCGAGGCAGTCGTGTTCCGTGCGTAATAATTATTGCAACCGGGATCGCAAAGTAGGCAAATACGCTACGGGCGGCTGGCAACAGCTGGCCGCTTATCGGGCCGCCTTTTGTTTTCGACGTAGCGCGATGCGTAAGCGCCGTACCTGAAAGGTTTTTTATAGTAACTTGTTTACTTCAGAATGGCTGATGATAACATAAACGATACAATTAATTTAAACGAGCCGTCAACATCAGGCGAAGTAAGAACACCGAGTCCGAGTGTCTATTTAACTGCGTGCGTAAGGGAAATGGAAGAGAGTTTCAGTAATATGGGAGAATATGCCAATTTAGCGGAGGAAAGTACAGAAAACATACCTGAAAAACCAGTAAAAAGATTCAGAGAGGAAAAGGATGAAGAAGAGTGGGAAGTAGTAAAGAGAGAGAAGAAAACAAAAAATATTGAAAAAAATGAAGTTTATATAACAAGCAAAGAAAAAATTCCGAAACAATTTGCGCTGGTCAAAATATTCAAAGAATTAAAAATTATACACATAATAAAAATCAAATATATAAACCCCTATAAAATTAGGGTGGATTTTGAAAACGATTTAAGTATGAAAAAAATGCTCACTTGTACACAATTGACGGCCAAAGGATGGATATTCCAGAAAGCCCAACAAGTAACCTACTCTTACGGCACTATCAAAGACGTGGATTTAGATCTAAGTGACGATGAAATAAACAGTATTATTAAGTGCGACAGTCGTGCGGTTCTGACATCAGTGTCTCGGTTAAAACGTCGAGGACCCAATGGAGAATGGACACCAAGTGAGACCGTTAGACTGACTTTTAAAGGATCATTTTTACCGACTTACGTATTTGTGGATGATTTGCGTATCAAGGTAGAACGTTTTGTCTTCCCAGTTTCCCAATGCTCCAGGTGCTGGAAATTAGGGCATACCCGATCAAGATGCCCGTCAGAAAGACCTACATGTCCCAAATGTGGCGGCAAACACGAAAATTGTGACACACAAGTCTACGTGTGCGTTAACTGCGAGGGAGACCATATGGCTCTAAACAAATCGACATGTCCTCAGTTCCTAAAAGATAAAAGATTACGCTTAATTATGTCAGAATTTAACTGTACCTACAGGCAAGCGAGAACAATGTACGTGCCCAAATCACCAGATGCTGACACCTCGAAACACTAACAATCCCCTGAGTTATCGCAACGTGAAACTAGAGGTGCGCCTTCGTACCCGAACATGTTCTTTCTTCTCGATGAAGAGTCCAAAGAGATGAAGAAACAACCCTCTACAACTCCCACTTACGCCTCTGTAATAAAAACCCAGGGCGAAGTTCACGATGACAAGCTCCGTAACAAAAGTCAAGAAACAACAAAGAAGAAGAAATCAGAATCCACAAGACGAAAAATGAGTGCAACATGCAAATTTGACCCTTTGGAGCCACACACACAAACCGATGACCCGCCGTACCGCAGGGATATTTTTCACTCTGTGCAACCAGAATCTCAAACGAAGAAAGAGGTGACCTTTGGGGAATTATTGACGAGACTAAAGGAAATCGTTTTTATGAACAGTGATCCGTTTAAAGAAAAATTTAAGAGTATGATCACGGACGAGTAAAAAAAGTAAGGACTCCGCGTCACCTACATTTAAAGTGAAGCACCCAAAGTAAGCCAGCATACGTGTAAATACGAAGCTACACGCACACACTGACGCAAAAGTAAGCCGATCGGCCGCCATTACCCTCTCTGCCATTGTCTGTGACAGTGCAAACCTTCGCGTATAAAAAAATGAAAAAATACCGTCGTGTATCGTTAAACGGTGTAAAAATATTACATTTCTACAAAAAAAGTGCCAAGGAATTACCTTTTATAGGTTAGCCAGTACCTATTACGTTAATTTCTGTTCTTTTTAAAATACAAAAAAATATTTATTTGGAACACAAAACCTCCACTCCACGTGATTTGCCGGTGACGGTAACAGCCAGTGTGGCCGGAAAATAAATAGGGACTTTACCCGAAAAAACAGGCTAAGTGCTAGTCGGACTCGCGCACTGAAAAATTACAAGTTTGTTTTAAAGCAGTATTCTACTGCATAAACACAACTTTATTAAGTTTTTAAATTTAACTTAAGTATATAATTTAAACAGTTATTTATTTTTTTGACATTTAAATAAATTGTAGTGTTTGTGTTACAAAAAATCAAGCAAATTAATTATTGTTTTGTATTCGTAATAATAATTAGAAGAGCTGGCAAGCGCTTTTTATTTACATAAAAATATAATGAAATCCAACCAAAAGAATTACAGGTATGTAATTTATCTAGCCATTCCGATATCAGGTTGGCGATTTACATTATTTTAAATTTAATTGCGGTTTTGAAAGGCGCATTACTTCAAATTTTACGCACATTGCTCACATGCATAAACGAATAAAATTTGCAGTCTCACTACCGCCATTCTGATACACCTACACAATAAAGGGAGAAATATATGTGTCAACTGGTATACCCGTGACGCACACACATACAGCATAAAAGTGGCTTCACTTGCTAGTATCGCGGTGCGGAGTCCTTTCCTTTTTACTCGTCCGTGAGTATGATTAAGTGCTGTATAGAATGGCTAATTTCAAAAACAGTAGAAAATATTGCTGAGTGGCCAATTTTGAAACTAATATTAGAATATGTTAATAGTAAATAATAAGATAAGTGGTAATTTTAACATTCTTTTGTGGAACAGTCAAAGTGTACGCCCGAAATTGAATTGCTTCGAGACTATTCTCATCCAAGAGAAGGTCCATATTGCTGCCGTGTGTGGAACCTGGTTAGAGCCTGAAAGTAGATTCAAGGTAAGAGATTACAATATTTACCGTCAAGATCGGGACGATTCCTATGGAGGTGTGGCAATTTTAATGCATAGGTCTTTACAGTCTCAGTCGGTAAAGGTTAACCATCCCAATACAGAAATACAAATTGTCCACGCTAGGATATTCAACTGTAACCTTGAAAATGTTATCGTGGTGTGATGCCCTTCTAAAGTACGTACAAGTGTCAATGACTGGGACCATATTCTATCTATTGGTAATAAAAGACTGTGATTTTAGGCGATTTTAATGGTCACCACTCAATTTGGTCTCTCAAAACCGATCAAAGAGGAAATCAGATATATGATGCATTAGTAGAGAGTCATTTTGTTGTGCTTAATAATCGAAGTCCCACAAGGTTAAAACTAGTAGATGGTATTCTACAACAATACAATACAGGCTCTTGAATGAAATGCTGGGAAGCGATCATAAAATGATAAAACTTTCTATTCTTAATTCCTCAACAAAAGCTCCAGCTTACAGGAAAAGAAACTGCAAAGAGGCAGACTTTGTACTATGCAAAGAAATAAATGAAAAACTTTTTGATAACAACCAAATCCTTAATGATCTTCAAAAATCTTATAATACATTTATTGATTTCATTAACATTGCAGCTGAAATAAGTATTCCTCTTACAAATATGAATTTAAGCCCAACAAGTACATTTTCTCCGAAACCCTACTGGAACCCAACTCTTTCCAAAGCAGTGGCAGAACGTCGTTTGGCTCTTTCGCATTTTCGTCGGAATCCGACCCCATATAACTATGATGTGTATAAAAATAAAGTCAGTGTGGCACAAAATTTGATTCGTAAAGCTAAAATTAACAGTTTTCAGAACTTTTGCTCCTCTGTAGACTAGACAACAAGCGCTAAAGACCTCTGGTACAAAATGAAATGGATTAAGGGATACAATGCCCCCCAGAATGATGAAACATTAGTTTGATATATTGTTATTCTGCTTAACAAAACAGTTACGAAACGTTTTTTTGGTGAACTGATATTCGATGATATGAAACGACTATTATTAACTATTCGATTAATCAAGAAAAAAAGATATTAACAATAATTAAACGGTTTTCTGTGACATGAAATTCGATATCAAAAAAAACTGTGTTATGATAGATACCCACCTAAAATAGGCGCTGATGTTGCTAGAATTATCGTGACGCTTTGTCACTATATTACTATCACATACTGTTAGTTGTGGTTTCCTCTTTAATGCTATTGTTTAACTTATCACTCTCTTATTTTCCTTTATTGTATGTGTTTTGATAATTAGATTCTTTAAATTGAATGATTCCAAATATCAAATAGCTCATTCCTTTGCCTCTCTTTTAAAGTAGCCTTAGAAATGTTAATGGATTAAACTGGAAAATTCATCTCTAATACTGAAGCCAGATTTTACTGCTTTGTTCATCTCGAATCTAGTCTTAGTCGTCGCTTTTGAATGTGTGACCTAGTAAATGAAAGCGATTTTTATGTTCAAGGATACAGGAAAAGTATTCTGGTCCAACGTGCAAAATTTTATCGTTAACTTTTGAGCCTTTTTAACATTGGGAGATTAAACCTTGCCAATGGCTTCGCCATTTGCAAGGTTAGTTAGTAGGCTTATTATAAAAAAGAAAACCGGCCAAGTGCGAATAGAACACACGCACGAAGGGTCCCGTATACAAGTTCAAGTAATTTTAAGTGAAACAATTTTAATTGTGTCTTTGTACAGATCATAGAAATATGACAATATCATTTTTTGTGAAAAACATATACTTATACAATGTGAAAAAAAACCCTGTCCGACCCATTAAGGGTTTTTTAGGTATCGAGATCAGGTTTTATTTGTGTGATAATTTTCATAAAATAAAAGAAAAAAACTTTAGACAAAAAATACAAAATTCACTATATTAAAAAAAGCATACATGGCAACTCGAAGGGGGGTTGACGGGGCTCGCGGGAGGCGCGGAGTTGCGCCGTCACTCGCAGGTAGCGCGATAGGAGTGGTAACGCCACAGAAAATATAATAGTACTACGTACAGAAGGATCACTGTGTTAAGAAAGATAAAGTAAAAGCCACTTTCGCTGAAATAAAGAGAAAGGGTGGTCCGGTAAACCAACGTGACTGCACGGAAAGCACCCCGTGGCTGCAGGTAGCGTCATAGGTGACGTTTAAAGCTGTTGGGACATATCTCCAATTTTAAACTTTGGTGATTTCATATTTCACCAACACGAAATGAAACAAATATTTTAAATAAACAGGCATCGCTGCGGAGCTATTTTAAAACGGTAAGGGAGTCTGTCCAGTAAAAAACTTGATTAGGTTTTCGCGTATGCGCATCAGTAACGCACACGCTGAAACGAGCAGCAACAAGAGCTACCTGTAATTCCAATCTTGGGCTTGGTTTTACGCTCATTTTCGCTAAAATTACTTCAAACTTCATATAAAAGGGATACTTTCTACAAAAAGTGTGTAATTATAAATTTCAAGCATTGCATTTTTGCTAACATACTACAGTACTTACACAAACAGTGAACAAAAAAATGCTACAGCGCCAAAACTAATCGAATCTTATTTACTTACTTTTGCTTACATTCCAAACCATTTTGAACACCAGTTATGAATAATTGCTAATGTACCAATAAACTTTAAAATTCAGAAAGCTTGAATTGCTAAAGTAACAGCGTAATTCAAGTTCTTAAGTAACAAATAAATACTTATAGTGTGAAAGCAAAAATAAAGTGCCAGCAAAAAAAAACTTACGCGACTGCAAAAGCACTGAAAACACGTCGTTTTAGTAGTGACAAGGGCGATGATTTTCAAAATGCTTGCAAATTATGAAATGCTAAAGCGCCAAAAAAGTTATCTTATTGAGTTGAAACCTTCATAGATCGGCGCAGAAAAAAAAGCCTATCCAACAATGTATGTAACTCGTTTTGGCCCGCATGGCGCTTTAGCATTTTTTCCTTTCCAATGACGTATTATGTTCACCTCACTAGCCAACTCTCTCAGACTCATACGACAATTTTCAAGCACTAGCTTCTTGATTCTGTCGATGTTTTCTTTGGTCATAGCGGTTGAAGGTCTACCAGAACGAGGCAAGTCTACTACTACTTCTCGGCCTTTTTTAAAAGCCTTATACCATTAATAAGCCCTTGTTTTCGATATACACGACTCGCCGTAGGTATTTCGCAACTTTTTTAGTGAATCGAAACACAAAATTTAAGGCACACTTTGTTCAACAATGTTTTCCATTGTCAAAATCGCCGAGGACTCAAAACTATGACCAACAACAATTTAAAACAAATTAAATGACAGATCCCGCTCAAATTCTTCGCGCTTATCAGTACAGTGCTACCAACATGCAGTAAAAAAAATAAAAACCTCTTTAAAGCTGGAAACACATTATCGGGCGCGGCTGACAGACGCGGCTTACAGTCATGACTTAAAGGTATCTAGGTAATGAATGTACACTGAGCCGTTCAAACTATCGGACGTAAGTCGCGGACGTAACTTTGGGCTGACCTTCAGCTTTCGGACGTCCGACAGCAACACACACGACACGTTATTGACATATTCCCAATACTTTTAACACAGAGTAGTATTACTAATTCCGTGCCGTCGTTCGTTGTAACATCATTACACCATACACACCCACCAAACACATTCATAAAATTATTATAAAATACGTACTGGTAATATGTTGACGCAGTTTATAGTTAAATGTGTTAACTTAGTTTACACTTTTTATCTCAGATATTGTTATAAAAATATCGATCGATTTTTTCTCACAGACTATAATAGCAGAAACCCGCAACCTTAACCTTGGCACCAAAATTACCACAGGTTATATCAAATTCCAGGTTCAATTTTGCCCCATGAGATAGCGCTATGAGTGACAGCTAAAGGTGGGAGTGAGTAAGATTAATGAACAACAAAATCGCGGCAAGTCGCTTCCGCCTGCTTAATAATCTGTGCAATAATCGACCTAACTAAAAAATGTATTGCCAAAGATAAACAAAATGTGACAATGTAAAATGTAAAAAGAAAAAAAAGTGTCACTATGTATGGCAGACCACCGAATATTATATTTGTTGATTTTAAATTGATAAAAACTAGACCAATTGTACATTTTTAAAATCAGTGACCATAATAAACACACTTTTAATGTTTAGCTTATCTTAAAAATTTTAAAAGCATTTTTAGGGTTCCGTAGCCGAATGGCAAAAAACGGAACCCTTTTATAGTTTTGTCATGTCTGTCTGTCTGTCTGTCTGTCCGTCCGTATGTCACAGCCATTTTATTCTGTAACTATAAGCATTACACAATTGAAATTTAGTAGGAAGATGTATCTTGTTTTCTTACAATACATTCTCATACAAATAATAAAAAATAATGACAGTTAAGGGGGGCTCTCATACATGAAACTAAAACCAAAAAAAAAAAAAAATGACAAACATACCTGTGGGGTGTCTATGGATAGGTATTTTAAAATAACATAGAGGTTCCTTAAACCATTTTCTCTTAAAGACGTTTCATAACTCGACGCTTCCAAAGTGGTAAAATGGGCGTCCCCCCCCCATCTAATTTCTAAACCAAGCAAGTGTAAATTTTGAAAAAAATATGTGATGTAGATCTTAATAAATACTTTTAACAAAAATTGGTTCGGACGGGATCGAACGAGTAGTTTTTGAGATATAGCACATTTTCAACAACCGCAAACATAACTTTGTACTTCATACAAACACTATGAAAAACAAAGTTATATTTGCAGTCAACAAAATATTGTGGTATTATACTAAGAAGTAAATGAATTCCCTAATTCAGTTACAGTTGGCACGGAACTCTCAGTGCGCGAGTCCGACTCGCACTTGGCCGGTTTTTATTTTAATAATATAATGTGACTCAATTATCTTTAACTCCGTGTCTAAACGTAGCAATTAAAACAAAATTACTTTCCACCCTAGGGATGGAAAAGCTATTTTCCACCCGTCTATCTTCACATGAAAGTTCAATTTTCCGATCAGAAGAAATGAAAAAATATTTTCCTTATAAGAAGGCATTTGCTATAAATATTGCGATTGTTCATTAATTTGGTTTTGCTATAGATTTTCGAAGTTAGCGTTAATTATTTATAATCAAAAAGCGCTTTAATAACCTTATTTTGAACTATTTGGGGTTCGATAAGCCTTGTCTTCGCGGCGCTGCCCGAGATTTCGATTAAATATAGTCATTTCTTAAAACAGCACCTGGACAATTTTTAAACTTATCTCCGGCATACGTTTCGCCTCTCTCATTTCATTGCCCAATCCTTCTTTTCCTCTTATTTTAAGGGCATTTCTACAGAAGCGACTGATTGACCGACTGGAGCAAAAAACCTACCTTTAAAATTGAATAACGTGTCTGAAAAAAATCACACGTATTAATACAACTCTTGGCCTGATGGAGAGCATATCAAGAAGACCACCAGCATATCAAGAAGACCACCAGGTTGTACATACGGTCTAAAAAAAATCGGAAAGTTCAAAAACGGGCAGAATTTGGCCTAAAATGGAGTGTCCGGTTTCCAGAATTTACTCGTTTTCGTTTCATAACTTTTAAAATATTAAGTTGCTGATTATTATTCCTACATTCCTATAACAAGGAATAAATAATGAAGCCATATACGTGCTTACATATATCGTGAATCCTTTAATTTGAATACAGTGACACATTTAAATTTTGTCCGAGGCTTGTGCCTCAATTCGGTGAAATTTACTTTTATGTACCTGTAGCACTAACTATGCATAATAGGAACGCGCACTACTTGTTCCCGTCATCTGACAGTTGCGCCCGAGCGGACGAACAGTGTAAACGGGCGGGAGATCTGTAGCACTCAGGAGCAATTTTCAAAGGTACGAAATCGTTCGGTGTTTTTGGTACAGGGTAATTTCTCAAATCGGTGTGCCACCTCGATTATGTATCTAAAGTATTTTATGAGATTTGTGCTAAAACTATTGAGTGTTTAACAGCTTTCTATCGTTAGGTTTAGTAGAAAATACTGTAACTCATAACATTTTTGGGTAATTTGATGTATTGTGTTATTTTCTCAATTCCATGGATCTCAATTCCGTGGAAAATGGTGCACCGAATTGAGAAAACTTACACCGAATTGAGGTTTTATTTTTATATTACTAATTTAGCTATTTGTTGTTGTTGATTATTGTTGTTTATCGAGAAAATCAACAGCACATTCATTGCTATACATACATGGGCCTTGATCCATCTTTACAGATGATTCAATCAGCGTCTATTACAATGTGTTTCATGACTGTAGAGCCCTATACGCGAACGAAAAATCGACAAATACGGTCACACACTCGGCATTTACACTGCATGTTGCCCGGGATCGCTTTCACTTCTTGTAGGCCTAACATGCACGCCTCGATACCGTTTATCGTGTCGATAAAATAGTTTTATTTCCTAAACAACATGTTTTCCCACATTTTTTTACTTATAATGCAATCCTAATTGCTTTTAAAAACAAATGTATACATAAAAGTAAGTAAAAATCTTTTTAAATATGATTGAAAAGTCGTTTGAAATTTACGATTGCCGCTATATAAATGATAAATAGGCGCGCTTCTTAGGCCCGCAGATCTATGCCATCTCAATCGCTTGTCGGCGAGAGACTCAAACCATGCATTGTCGTGTGATGTGCAACCCTCCGCAAGTAATTTCCTTCGTCGCAGTCATTGGCAAAGCTTTCCCACTTATCACAATCGATCTTAAACGTGATCATGTCTCGCTTTGCACAATCCTTAAATCTTAACAAAGGTCTTCCTACATTTCGCTTCGCAAATGCAACTTGTCCTAAAAGGATTTGTCTAGGTAGCCGAGAAGCCTCCATGCGGTGCACGTGTCCAAGCCATCTCAACCGCCTTTGCTTTAGTAACGCATTGCTATAACTCACGTTTTAATACATTGGGTATGGCCAATTACAGATCTCCCTATAAATTATCAGTAAGTTAGTACAAAAATACTAACAAGTGTCTTAAAATTGACAAATTAACAATTCAACAATATTATATTACGAACGTACCTAACATATTCAATTTCCTATTTTATGAGATTAATTGTATTTAAATATTAAATTATTATAAAATATTATGAAGACATAATTTACTAACAAACATGCTGCACCAAGTAGCTAGTTATGGAACCCCCTCGCCCTTCTGTCTTAGATTAGGGTTGCCTCAGCATATTTAAGGGTAAGCTCATGTATTTTATTATCGATTTAGCCGTTTCAGCCTCAACGGCCCGTGCCTGTATTTAGAATTAGTTAGCCAGTAATAAATCATCTTCGAATCGGTGCAGAAATCACTCGCATTTTAATTTTTATTAATTTAGTTAGTTTTTAAAAACTCCCCACCCGGCTCCCGATACGTAACTAGCTACTGTCATGTGGTGAATTTAAACTTTCGTTCATTTAGCAGAATGGTTCCCTTAGCGCTTAAATTAAGTAAAGCAATAAAGAATAAGGATAAGAATAAGATATAAATATATACAATAAAGATAAAAAGACAATATAAATATATAAAACAATAAAGATATAAATATATCGATAATAAATAGTATTGTGTTATCCTCTTTGAAAATTGTAAAGTTTAAATTGTTTGAGTTTTAAAAACAAGACTGATTATTAGTTATATCGAAAAATAAACATGTTGATCATTTTTTTTTTATTATTAACATTACAAAGAATTATTGATATAGATAGGCACATAAACTATTAAACCGATAGACCAGCAGTCAGTTAACATAACGCTTTAGGTATTTTTTTTATTTTGATCATTCAAATACATTATATATACACAATAGAATGCAATACAATACAATACATTAGATAATGTTGCATCTATTCTCAATTCGGTGATTCATTTTCTCAATTCGGTGCATCGTTTTCTTAATTCGGTGCTTTCTCAATTCGGAGCCTAACTTTTCTCATAGATCAATCAACAAAATTTAGGCAAATCGTTATTTTATGTTTCAGGATGGAGTAAACTTCATTTTTTATTATTTAAACTACTACAAAATCCAAATTAAAAATCAACCACCGAATTGAGAAAAAAAGTGCCCTTCTGTAGAAATGTCCTTAACCATAATTATTAAAAAGAAAAAATAAGTAATAAAAAAAAACCTTAATCTCTTATTACCGCCAAAACAAGCGTTCCATTAAAATATATTCATTTATTCAAAAAATCGATGAATCAGCACTTTAAATATTATCATATTAATGAAGTGCCTTATGTATATATATATAAGCCCCTCCTAAATTTATTTCTTTGTGTAAGAATCTACCAAATTTCAACATTGTGATGCTTATAGTTACAGAAAATCACTGGCTGTGACATACGGATGGACAGACAAGCAGACAGACAGACCTGAGGAAACTATAAGGGTTCCGTTATTGGCCATTCGGCTACGGAACCCTAAAAAACGGACTAATTTTCTGTAATAAACGCGAACTTTACTCTGAATTTTCTTGTGAATTGCACTTTCTTCAAGGACTCTTATCTTCATTTGGAACAGAAATATTAAAAAGTTATAAAAAAAAACTTCAGGTCAGGATCACATTTACTACTTTAAATTTATGTAAATCATGGATTCAAAGTACGCTCTGTAAGATAAATTTGAGAAACAGCTCTTCATTTAGTTGTTGCAGCTCATGTAAAATCTAATAGTTCTAATGTTTTAAGAAAATACTTAAAAAGATTGCCTACACTAATTAGCAAATTGATGTTTCGTCGGATTCGTATTTGCAGAGTTGTCACGCTTGAGTTCTCACGTCACGCAAAACAAGCTTTCGGAACAAACCTAAGCGTTTTAAAAAAATCGATATTGAATTTTTTTTATTAAAAATTGGCGATGTTTTCTATTAATTATGATATTTTATTGTAAGTGCATCTTATAATTATTATTATTGATTTTTTACATGCGGTTTAAGATGCTCTATGAATTTAATAACCTAAATCTTACGTAGGTTAACTAAATCCGTTGTTCTGAACGATT
The DNA here is from genome assembly GCA_963924145.1 of Pyrausta purpuralis. Taxonomy (NCBI): domain Eukaryota; kingdom Metazoa; phylum Arthropoda; class Insecta; order Lepidoptera; family Crambidae; genus Pyrausta; species Pyrausta purpuralis. The sequence continues at coordinate 27,996,602 of OZ001650.1, forward strand.
AAAAGTTAAAAAAGTTAGAAAAGGTGTATCGCACACGTTTGGTACATATGCCTAAAAACATCTGCGTATTGTCAGCTATCCAACAAGGTGTAACACTCTAGGGTTTTATTTAGCCCAACTCAATTACGTCTGTCGAAGAATTAAAAGACAGGATAATTAACGCGGCATACGAAATAAGAAGAACGTTGACTATCGGTGTAGTAAAAACTGGGCGTCGCAGAAGAATGCGAAGATGTGTACAAAACTACTACCTAGATTGTACTTCCTAGTTTGTTATACTTTGTTGGATAGCTGACAAAACGTAGAGATTTTGAGCATATCTGCCAAACAAGTGCGATACATTTTTTATTAGATCTTAATATAAAAAGGTAAATTGTCAATTTTTTCATGAACTTTTTGAACTTTCAATCTTCCAGAACAATGTATTTAGTTAACCTTCGTAGGATTTTGGTTATTAAATTCATAGAGCATCTTGATCCGCATGTAAAAAAATTTATAATAATAATAAGATGCACTATTTTTAAAATATCGTAATTAATAGCAAAAAGTCGGCAATTTTTATAAAAAAAACAATGTCGATTTTCTTAAAAACGCTTAGGTTTGGGGTAGGGTGTTCCATAGTGTAATATGTCAGAAAAGATGGGTACTACACTACACTACACTAGACTAAACCTGTAACCCTGTATACCCAAATACTAGTTACAATAATTCTGAATGATATTTTTTAACCTACAAGAAGCTAAGATGTAGCTTCTTGAAGGTTAAATAAAACCGGCCAAGTGCGAGTCGGACTCGCGCACTGAGGGTTCCGTGCCAACTTTAACTGAATTAGGGAAACCACTTACTTCTACTTAGTAAAATACCACAATATTTTGTTGACTGCAAATATAACTTTGTTTTTCATAGTGTTTGTATGAAGTACAAAGTTATGTTTGCAGTTGTTGAAAATGTGTTATATCTCAAAAACTACTCGTTTGATCGTCAATCCTAGCAATTTTTCAAGAACTTCCCACAGTTAAATATTAGTTTTATAAGGGTTGAGACCGAAAGATTTACTCCAGTAAAGGATACCATTGAGATCAGTGTTAACCACCTCTATAACCGTAGGTAACCCATCAAGGTGCCCTGGTGAATATATTTGGAATCTACATAAAGATGAAAAAACGACGTTAGATTACGCGTGATAGAGTTGATAAAAAAATTAAAAAGAAGAGGAGACAGTACGCCGCCTTGAGGCACACCAACAGCAACCTTGATGTGTCTGTATGCTGCTGTCGTCGGGAGCCGAGTCTGCGTGACTCGATTAGCGACAGAAGGAAATAATACCGCAGGATAAAGTTATCTGGGTTTGTGCTACTTACCAATGGGATGAATGGCAATTTCACCTTCCGCTTAATATCAGACGGGCTGTGGTTAGTGGTGTTGACGTCGCCCCAGCCAGCGGCCCAAAGTTTGAAGTTCGGTGGTGGCTTTTTAGTGACATCGACGAGAATATTAGGCAGGCATATGGGCTGTATGAAATCTGAAAATGTTTTTTTATAAAAATTTAACCACCTCAAAAACAAACAATTTTTTTTAGTTATTGTTAAAGTTACAATTTACTAGATTGAGCTTAAATAGTTACTTAAACCTACCTTTTCTTTAGTGTAAAAACATTTCATAAAAACGGATGAATCCTAAATTAAGTGGATAAGTATTTGAGTTAGAATCAGTTATAAATTACCGAAAATTGTTTGGGCGAGGATCTAAATTAAGTGATATTAATCTAAAGTTAAAGCAGAACCTGAGTATGTAGCGGGCTTTATCAGTCTTATTAAAGCAATGTCGTATCTTCCGATGCGGGATTCCCGAGAGAAATTCTGGTGGACAATGATTTCCTCTACTCCTATGGTGACTTCATCTTCAGGTTTATGACAGTTTCCATTAGAATCGCAGTCTTTTTTCGTTCTCTTGTCATATTCGCCCAGAACAACAGCATACCTAAAAATACATATTATAGAATGAAATGTTAAGTTTCATTCGAGATCAAGTTTTTTTACTTATAGGTTTTACAAAAACATATACATAAGCAAGGGCACGAAAGTACACAATGTATCACTCAATAGCTTAGCTGTAATAAACCTCCTCAATGCTACATGAACATTTATGCTACAATTAGTCACAAATATAGTTTTTTTTTATTTCATCAATATGGCGACGAAAAAACGAAATCCTTACGGTTTGATAGAGCTGTTGTCTAAGCAATGCGCTGCCTAAGATGTTTTTAAATTATATAGATACTACCTACGCGCTCTAAAATGTTAGCCCGGAGTGCATTCAGTTGGACACGCTTTCTCTTTATAGCTATACGTCCCGACAACGCCTTAAATTATTTCTCGTTTGCTGGTAAAAATGCTTTCCTGTGTGTTTAGGAGTAGTACCAATTACGCTACAACTGTTAGAAACAAGAAAAACGTGTCATTACATTCATTAGTATAGTTTTTTCATTTATAAGTATTAAAACTTAAAACACCTATTTATGCTTTACCATAATTTAGCTATGGCTGACATTAGGTTAAAGAGCGAGATGTCACGCGCTCGCGCCAATGAGCGCTCAGTAGCAATCAATACGTAACGGATGTTATATATTTATCTCTTTCTATCAACAGGCATGCCCCATCTGTTGTCTTTATTAGCGCTTAGTGTCGTAATACACAAATATACGTTCGTATATAAAGTAATCCTTGTGCCACTTTAAAATGCTTTATTGTTGGTGTAGAACGTGTCTATACTTTTACGTCATTGTGCGCTGCTGTCAGAACGTATCTGTGGCTTAACGTATAATAACGTTGGTTTTAATCAGTAGTAGGGAAACAGTAGCACTAATAATGTCTTCAATGCGTTCTATGTTTTTATAGGGAAAATATTGACGGCTGATTTTCATCTTTTACTCGAATTTAATTGCCAGTTCCTGTTTCAAATTATGAAATGCACCAAAAAGGTTCCATATAAATTTATAAAATCATAAATTCATTACAAAGCCACATCTCAATCTCAAGAAATCCGCATAAAAATGCTTGATCCCTAGACACTTTTGATGTGTGTATTATAGAATGAAATTTTAAGTTTCATTCGAGATCGTTTTTTTTACTTATAGGTTTTACAAAAACATATACATAAGCAAGGGCACGAAAGTACGCAATGGATCACTCAATAGCTTAGCTGTAATAAACCTCCTATATGCTACATGAACATTTATGCCACAATTAGTCACAATATAGCATTTTTTTTATTTCATCAATATGGCGACGAAAAAACGAAATCCTTACGGTTTGATAGAGCTGTTGTCTAAGCAATGCGCTGCTGTCAGAACGTATCTGTGGCTTATCAGAACACCACTGCAATTCATATTGTCCTGTTCGTATTTCAGAACTGCTAGCCACGGGAACTGTTCAATAGTTGTACCATCACCCCCTGAAACAATTTTAATAGAGACCCATCATTGTATATTTGAATGAATGATTGAGAAAGTTTATTTAGGATACTAGCGGTCCCCCGCGACTTCGTCCGCGCGTTTTGAGTTTGCTCCCTCCACTCCCGTCGCAGAGTGATGTTTTATATCGTAAAGCCTTTCTCTTTCAACACAAAAATATTTTTTCAAATGGGTCCAGCAGTGCCTGAGATAAGCGCGTTCAAACAAGCAAACTCTTCAGCTTTATAATATACTAGCGGTCCCCCGCGACTTCGTCCGCGCGTTTTGAGTTTGCTCCCTCCCCTCCCGTCGCAGCGTGATGTTTTATATCCTAAAACCTTTCTCAATAAATAAGCTATCTAACAAAGAAATATTTTTTCAAGTCGGTTCAGCAGTTCCTGAGATAAGCGCGTTCAAACCAACAAACTCTTCAGCTTTATAATATAACTAGCGGTCCCCCGCGACTTCGTCCGCGCGTTTTGAGTTTGCTCCCTCCCCTCCCGTCGCAGCGTCATGTTTTATATCCTAAAGCCTTTCTCGATAAATAAGCTATCCAACACAGAAATATTTTTTCAAATCGGTCCAGCAGTTCCTGAGATAAGCGCGTTCAAACAAACAAACTCTTCAGCTTTATAATATATTAGCGCAAGCGCATGTTGTACTTCAGCTGCGAACATTATTTTGGTGCGGAGTTATGTTAAAACTGTGATAGCTCCTAAGATATTTATTGAAATCAAATGATATAAAGGGCAACTTGGTTCTAAATGAAATGCTCGTGATGATGAATGTATTTATTTTTTATTTTATGTAAAAAATAATTGATAACTTAAATACGAACACTAGCTCAGGATTAGATAAAATAAATACAAAATCAATAAAATGTATTAGACAACAAATTGCTTACGAACTGACAAATTGCATAAACCACAGTCTTGAGGAGGGTGAATTCCCAAACAATCTTAAATTAGCGAAAGTTACACCTATTTTTAAATCAGGGTCGCGGGCAGATCCAAATAACTATAGGCCAATATCTGTACTTTCAGTCATATCTAAAATCTTCGAAAAAGTTATTTATAATCGCCTAAATGAATATTTAAATTCTATTAATTATCTCTACCCTAAACAATATGGTTTCAGATCCAAATCAAATACCTTATCAGCTACGGCTGACTTAGTCACTAAAGTTAAAAACAGTATTGACGAAAAAAAGATTTGCCTTGGTATATTCATAGACCTGAGGAAAGCATTTGATACTGTGAGCCATAGTATTCTTTTAAGCAAACTTCGCGATATCGGTGTTGGGGGAAATGCCCATAAAATTTTCGAATCCTACCTCACAGCACGGTCCCAGGTAGTAACAATCTCTAAATATCGAAGTGCACCAGCGCTCGTCACTTGTGGTGTCCCTCAAGGATCAATTTTAGGCCCTCTTTTATTCCTTTTATATATAAATAATATAAGAAATCTTCCATTAAAAGGAGACTTAACACTTTACGCCGATGACACATGCCTATTTTATTTTGGGTCCACAATAGAATCTATCATTCAAGATGCTCAAGGTGACCTTGATTTGCTGAATGTTTGGTTCCAATGTAATCTATTAACAATTAACGTTGAGAAAACACACTATGTGATATTTGCAGCTAAAAACAAAGAAATACCAAATTTTGAGTCACTGATAATCAACGACACTACAATCAGTAAATCAGAAACCGAAAAATACTTAGGCTTAGTTTTAGATAATCGCCTGACATGGGGACCACACATTGAGCATGTCAAGTCAAAATTAACCTCCCTGACCGGTGCTCTCCGTGGAATAGCCAGATGTCTGCCATATAGCATACGATATAATATATATAATTCTATAGTTAAACCACATATAGATTATCTCATTGAGATCTGGGGCTCAGCCGCTACAACTAACATAAAAAATATTCAAACTTCTCAAAATAAATTAATCAAAACACTATTTCAATATGACTACTTAACGCCAACATCGAAGTTATACAAAGAAACTAAATTAATGAACATTGAAAAAACTTACAAATATTATTCATGCATTCTGATAAGGAAAATTATTTGCAACGAAATTCATTCCAGTATTAAATTCAAAACTAAAAGTGAAATTGCCCATCTAAAACGATTAAGAAGTGCGAATAATCTGATACTACGTCCTCCTCGAACAAATTATGGAAAGAAGAACATTACCTATGAAAGTGCACAAATTTATAATAGATTACCTAATAAAATTAAAGATTCTAAAAATATTAATATTTTTAAAAAGCTCTTAAAATCGTATTTCATATCCTAAGTACCACATAGAAATATTAAATATATAAATAACACAAAATCAAATTAAATTTTGCACCGAAGAAACTAACATAGAACACACAAGCTAATATTAAAACATATTAATAAATAAATTAGAAAATATTACAATGTCATATAAACCTGTCCTTACTTCGATCTACGTTCGTGCCACATCTAGTTGCGCTTATCCGCGTTAGCCGAAACCGGTTTTATTCTGCAGTGAGCCCGGTCGCACTGCTCGCATATACTGAGTGTTCGTCTTGTTATGAATGATATCTACACGGTTACAATATTTTTGAGTTTAATGTTTAAATCGCTCGCGCCTGAAAGTTTGTTACAATTTTATATTTTAGAATGTTCTCATATAAGTGAAATGTATATTTCTTTTGAGAATAAATTTCTTTAACCCTATTTTGATAAGAATAAATACCTGTGTGTATAATACACCTCTAAAAATAATGCATTATTTTTTACAAATTTATTAACATAAAAAAGGTTGTAGTAAGTCAACCATAAAAGATAGACATATATTGTCGCGGACTTTATTATAGAACTCTTAATGCTGAACAATCCTGTCATACATGATTTTTGTGTAACTTAAGCGGTTTCCGCAGCGTATGCAGCGGAAGCTCTCAAAAGGATTATCTTTCTCCCGTTTTCGCAACATTTTTCATTTCTGCTGTGGTCTTATGAGTCGTATCTTTATTATAGCCTAAAACCTTCCTCGATAAATGGACTATCTAACATAAAAATATTTTTTCAAATCGGGCCAGTAGTTTCTGAGATTAGCGCGTTCAAACAAACAAACAAACAAACTCTTCAGCTTTATAATATTAGTATAGATTAGCGCAAGCGCACGTTCAAGCGCACGTTGTACTTAAGCTGCGAACATTATTTGGTGCGGAGTTATGTTAAAACTGTGATAGCTCCTAAGATATTTATTGAAATCATATGATATAAAGGGCAACTTTGTTTTCAATGAAATGCTCCTGATGATAAATGTATTTGTTTTGATAAGAATAAATACCTGTGTATAATACACCTCTAAAAATAATGCATTATTTTTTTACAAATTTATTAACATAAAAAAGGTTGTAGTAAGTCAACCATAAAAGATAGACATATGCTGTCGCGAACTTTATTATAGAACTCTTAATGCTGAACAATCCTGTCATACATGATTTTTGTGTAACTTAAGCGGTTTCCGCAGCGTACGCAGCGGAAGCTCTTAAAAGGAATATCTTTCTCCCGTTTTCGCAACATTTTTCATTGCTGCTGTGGTCTTATGAGTCGTATCTTTATGTTATATAGCCTGAAGCCTTCCTCGATAAATGGACTATTCAACGTAAAAAAGATTTTTCAAATCGGGCCAGTAGTTTCTGAGATTAGCGCGTTCAAACAAACAAACAAACAAACTCTTCAGCTTTATAATATTAGTATAGATTACACTTTACATCCATTGTTTGTTAGTACCTAAAAATAAACTTACTTCCTATGTTTGTAAAATTTAAATAACTTATTATGATTATCATGGACGGACATCATTATGAGCAATAACCTTCACTAGAGTGTTGGTGCTGCCACATACCTGCTCCCTTAGCAACGCCACTCTTTTATGCAACACGGTGTGGAAGCCGTCAGTATTGTTACCGCAAGTATCTATTGTTAGCCCAACGAAAACGGAACGTCCTTTTTTGCGTTGTCTATGGCAGTCGATGACGTCTGTCAGAAGAGTCCCCTCCCTTCCCACCTCTTGTCTCACCCGGTCGTCGCTTGCGCGTGTCTTGATGTGACATATTATTGTAAATGTTCCCGTAGTGTTTAATAAATTATAATTGTAAGCCTAAACGTATTTGGTTTGTATTGTGTTTGACCCCGGCATACGATTACATTTAAGATGAGTATGATTTTGGTATTTTATTTATAACCTTTCCTAGTGAGGGTTTAATACATGTACAACTTACTTTGACTAATTGAAACGATCTCATATTAAGATGTTTCTACTTGAGTTAGAGAATTCCTAGCATGTGGATTGTGAATTAATCAAGGTAACAAATCGGACATCTTTGAAACATCGGTACCATTCGACGCTTACCAATAATTCTGCGGTAGGAAGATGTATCCTGTTAGCCGCTTTACGATTATTATACAAAAATTAAAAAATAATGATATTCAAGTCTGCCGTTTGGTTGATAGACGTTTCCAAAGTGGTAAAATGGACGCCCTCTTACACTAGTAGAAGTAAGAGGGGGCTCTTACTTCTAAACTAAGCGGGTGTACCCCGGAACCCTCAGTACGCGAGTTCGACTCGTACTTAGCCGGTTTTTGTGTCAAGGCGTGCTTCACCAAGTGCTTCCGCTGCTGACGCCGTTAGAATTTTCCTTTCCAACATTACGAAACTGTGCAACCTTCTCTTATCTGGCAGGGTCACTGAAAGTTTTCTTCCGTTTTTATTTGGTGCTAGACTTTGTGCCTTTCGAAAAGAAGATGGTAGCATTCGCTCTATTGTTATTGGCTCAACGTTTCGTCGTCTTGCAGCCAAATTAGCCAATCGTGATCTTATAAGGTTGGGAGCTCGGGATCATAAAGTAAACAACTGAATGTTAGCTATCTCCGTTTATTAATGAATGATTAAATAGGGATCGTCAATATTTATACATACAAGTACAACTACATGCTACACACACTACACGCCCACCAGCAAAAAAATATAAAAATAATACGTTACAAAATTATTTTTATAAAAAATATTACTAAATCTTCATAGGTAAAGAAAAACTAATTCCAATATTATTTTCATAGAATAAAGTTACACATTTCCTTACAACTATTGTTTATATGGTCTAGTCCTATTCTTATGTACTAACATTGGTTTCCCCTTATAATCTATTTTTAGATTTGGTTCACAATCTTTGATAACTCTAAACGGTCCTAAGTAGAATGGATCAAGTTTGTTTACACTTTGTTCGTTCTTTAGTAGTATCATATCACCAACATTGTATGAAATAGGGTTTGTATAGCAATCATATCTCATTTTCCTTATTTCTTTACTTTTAATTAAAATTTGCCGTGCATCGTATTGCGATTTTTGTAATCTGAATTTAAGTTGTTTAGGGTAATCATAATGGTTGTATAATGGTTCAATATCTAAATATAAATTACTAGGTAAGTTACAAGGTTTTCCAAATACCAATTCGTATGGTGTATACTTAGTCTCTGTGTGCACAGTCGTATTATAAGCGAAACACCAATAGGGTAACCACACACTCCAATTTTGTGGTTCTGTTTCCGTTTGTATTCGTAGGTATGACATTAAGTTTTTGTGACTATTTTCTAAACTGCCTATCGATTGATGATGATATGCTGTAGATGTGGTTTGCTCAATTTTGAGTGTTTCACACACTGATTTCATAACTGTCGAAACAAACTCAGTGCCTCGATCAGATATAATTTGTCGCGGAATACCATACCGTATTATAAAATTATTTACAAATGCGGTCGCTACCGATATAGTATATTTATTCCTGAAAGGGTATGCTTCTACATATTTACTTAAATCACATTGTAGTGTAAGAATATATGCATTATTATCACTATCCTTAAGTAAGGGCCCAACTAAATCTAAATATATCCTATCAAAAGAAGACTGACCTGTATCAGTCAGAACCATAGGTTCCTTTATATGTCTAAAATGTTTATGCCTTAAACATTTATCACAACGATTCACAAAATCCGTTACATCTCTTTCTAGGCCTGGCCAAAAAAATCGTCTCTTTATATTACTTATCATGCGCCTTATGCCAGCGTGGCCACTTGTAGGTAACATATGATAGTCGTTTAATATTACGCGTTGTGTATCGCGATCATCTATCCTCATGACACTATTTAAAATATAAAAACGTGGTCCGGACCAATTTTTTATATCATTTACAATACGAGTTAACTCTTTTATTTCATAGTCATAATACTCACTTTTAATAATATAAACATTTTTAATTTATGACATGTATTTTCCAACTTCCTCTTAAAGGCATCTCGTGCACAATATGATCGGAAAGAAGGATTAATATTAATAATGCGTTTCTTTGGGTCATAAGCAAATAAATTACCTTTTTCAGGTGCATTTCGTTCTATCGGTTTCCATTCACGTCCATTCGCATATCTTAACTCAACACAATCCTCTGGTTTTTTAAGTATTCCCACAACATTTGGTTGATCAGACCGAATGTTGATAGTACTCTTATCCACCATAGGGTTGTTATAAGTGTCCTTTGAATCATTTTCATTCATTCTCTTGCTTTGTGCTCTAGTCAAAACGCACATAACATGCTCGTTCATCTCTTTCAATTCGTCACTTGATATTCGGATGCGAGACAACGCATCTGCAGCTGCAGCGGACAATGCAGCTGCATTGTCCGCTCCCCTGACATACTCGATTACGTAGTCATATTCTTCTAATAAAAGTCTAAATTTTGTCAAACGACTAGAAGGATTCGACATGTTAAATAGGTAAATTAATGGCTTATGGTCCGTTTTAATAATAAATTTACGCCCATATAGGTATGGTCTAAAATACTTTACCGACCAAACAATGGCAAGAAGTTCTTTCTCTATTGTTGGATATCTAATTTCAGCTTTGTTTAAGTTACGACTTGCGAAGGCTATTGGTTTATTGTCGCTATTACTTAATACGGAGCCGATCGCATAGCCTGAAGCGTCCGTTTGTAAAATAAAGGTATTTTCGCAATCGAAATTTGGATACTGTAGTATTAGTGGAGATATTAATGACTGTTTTAGTGACGAAAATGATTCCTGGCAATCAGTTGTCCATGCAAACTCGACATTTTTACGACAAAACTTGTTTAGTGGTAATGCCTTATCTGCGAAACTGGGTATAAATTTTCTATAGAAATTTGTAAACGACACGAACCTTTTGACTTCATCGGCGTTTTTTGGTACCGGATAGTTTTGTACTACTTTATTTTTTTCTGGATCAGGTTTTATGCCTTATGTTGAAATGACATGACCTAAAAATTGCATCTCTTTTCTTAAAAAATCACACTTGTTAGGGTTTAATTTTAAATTCGTTTGACGGAGTCTAATTAGAATGTCTATCAAATTTTTGTTATGAATTTCCAAATTACGACCAAAGCAAATTAAATTATCCAAATAAATAAATAACTTGTCGTACGTAAGTCCTGACATAGCTATTGTCATGAGTCGAGAAAAGGCACTAGGGCTGATTTTTAATCCCATAGGTAGGCGCGTCATTTGATATTGTCCTGAAGGGGTTGAAAAAGTTGTATATTTTCTTCAATCCGGGCTTAGATTTGCTTGGTAATATGCTTGTGACAGATCTAACTGGGTGAAGTACATTGCGCCCGACAATGAATCAAGAATATCGGTAATATTAGGTAATGGAAATTTATCGTCTAATATTCTATCATTTAGTTTTCGAAAGTCGATCACTAATCTCCATTTTTTAGACTGATCGTCTGATTTTATAGGAACCAGTAGAATGGGGCTCGACCATTCACTCTTTGCGGGCTCTATAATGTTATCAGAAAGCATTTTTTGAATATGTTTTTCGACCTCAGATCGCTGTGAAAAAGGTAACCGATATTGTTTGACATACACCGGGTCTGCATTTGGTTTTAACTGTATTGTTTGGTCGTATAAATGAGTTGTAGTTAATTTGTCGTTAGGTAGGTGAAATACGTCTGAAAACTTGGCACAAATATTACGAATGGAATCACTTTCTTCTTTACTTAAATGATTTAAATTAAGTTGCGAGAACATCTGGCGTACTCTTTCTCCATCAACACTACTAGTCTCAAAATTACATAAATCGTATTCGGTTAAGCTATGTATTTCCGGTCTAAATTATCTAAGGTTCACTTCCGACTCGCGGGTATTTAGTATATTTAAGTAAATTTTACCATCCCTCGGCCTACATATACTACCGGCCATAAAAACTCCTTCGCATAATTCCTCTGGCAAAACTACACAATCGTCGTCATAACTACTGTCTATTATAAATACTTTTTCGCACCTCGGTGGTATTGTTAAGAAACTCCCTTTTCCTAATGATCCGTTAATCATTGGTACTGTAATTATTTCGTTATTTAAAGTATTTAATTTGAGTGTATTATTTTCAAAGTCTAAAACTGCTTGATATTTACTTAAAAAGTCTCGACTAATAATTCCAAACTGTACACAAGGTAGATAATCGATAACATAGAACTTGTGTTGAAATTCTTTTCCATTTAAGTTAAGTGTAACAGACACATGTCCAATTGACTGTACATTGCCCCCGATACCATTTATGTGTTTGCACTCATTATGTATCGGAAGATTCCATCTTAATGCAGTTTCATATTTCAGCGCCGACATCGAAGCGCCCGAGTCTACAAGAAAGCTATATTTGGCATCTCCAAATAACAATACCACCGAACTACTGTAATCACATGATAATATATAATTATCATCGAAAAAACTGTTGTAAAGTATTACTCTCCGGTTCTAAACCTTGGTTTGATGTTGAAGTTTGAACGGTGTTCTCAACAGAGTTATTGTTGTCGCTATTCATAAAATGAACATTATGACCACGATTAAAGGGCCTATTCTGTCTACCGCCGCGGAAAGACCTATTCTGCCGAAAGCCATTATTCCCGCGTGGCTGCTCTATCGCTCGACCTTGTGATCGGTTGGCAAACCCATTTCCTTGGTAACCCCGTGAAAACGTAGAATTACCCTAACCCCTGGAGTAACCCTGTTACCTTGGTAATTTCTACGTGTGTTTGATCGTCCTCTTTGACCAAAATATACCGTGACCTCTGAACTATTACTGCTGCACGAAACTTCTTCATCTTTCGCCGCACGTATTGTGTCTTTCAAGGAAGAATAATTTCTGGCTGATAAAATGGTACTAAGTTGACGATTTCGCAAGCCGTCGGTAAAACTCTTTATGGCAAGTTTTTCATTTAAAGGTCGCAAGATTTTATACGCCGCCTGATTACCGTCGGCCTGTGATATTGTCAAATTGACAAACAACTCCTCAATTTTACTACCGTATTTATCAATGGACATTCCGTTTTGTCGCATCATTATTAACTCGTTATGAATGGAAGTGCTTGATTTCTTAGTAAACAAATGGTCTCGCATATCTTTTATTAATGTTTCATAACTATCGTATGATTCTGACAAGCGTAATTTAGCACTTTCATTCAGACGTGTTTTTAACACAAAATTAATTAACATTTTCCTACCTTCATCTTGGAGTGTGGGGCCATATAGCTCTATGGCGTCAATCAAGGATTTGGTGATAGCCTCCTCGCCAGTCATCACCGGCAGTAATGATACCGCTGTTTTAAAATCAAAAGAAGCCATGGTGTTTCGCGTTGTATTATTTTCAGTATTCACGACAGTGCACTCAGCTTGGGCACAAAACCATTCTATTTGCTCATAAATATTTTTAAATAAATCGCAATATGATTGTACTTCTTCGAGAATTTCACCTCTTAAATTACTGAGCTTAATTTGATCTAATATAACTAACATACATTCGTCAAATTCATTGCGTAATTGATTGGCCTCATTTAATTTTCGTTGCAAAGTAGCACGAGTCCTTTTAGAATAACTTAATTTTACAAGGTTAACTTTAATATTTTTTAGTTTGGCAAATATATTCTTTATTTCTTCAGCCATCCGATTACGCAATAATTTTAAAAAATAGATTATTATTTTATGTAAAGTTTATAATTGTTTATTATGTTCACGGTGACGAGTAAAACCACTAGTTAATTAGGCACTGTATGAGTAATGAAAAAGTTTTCTCTTACCGACTCACTTATACACTTTCACTTTTTGTGCACACTGGGTCCTGACGGCGTTCGCACTCGTAGCACACGCGAGGCTCCCGGGTCGGTCGTCGCAAGGATCATCTCAAGCTCTGCGCCAAGACCTCGTTACGAATCCAACTGTGGTGGCACCTCTTGTAGATCAAATATAATCCGAATAGTCCAGCAACCGCCAGCATGGTGCATATTAACATCAGCACGACACTTATATTGGATATATGTGATAATCTGCTGCGTTAGACCCCGAAGAATTTTGGGTCAAAAACACCTCGTCCTTTTCTATGTTTGATCGACACATTTTCACTGATTTTACTTTACTTTTAAAATAAAATACTTTTGCTCTTCACATCTCGCCCGACCGAACTCCGGCAGCCCCCAAAAATGGCAGGGTCGCCATAAAAGGTTGGGAGCTCGGGATCATAAAGTAAACAACTGAATGTTAGCTATCTCCGTTTATTAATGAATGATTAAATAGGGATCGTCAATATTTATACATACAAGTACAACTACATGCTACACACACTACAATCTTTTTTCTCTTTTGAAAGAGTATTTTCAACCCATCCAACTTGGTTTCGGCAGTAAGGGAGGTGTTGCGTGGCTGTGGTTCAATTCGCTCGCAATTTCTTCTCCTGTGACGAATCTGAAGTTTTGTAAGTGGATGTGAAGAATGCTTTCAATTCTCTTGATAGGTCTGCCTTGCTGAATGAAGTTCAGACTCACACTCCTCAGATTTATTCCTTTGTTTTTCATTGTTACAATTATCAATCAAAATTACTTTACAATGAACATTCGATTGTTTCTGCAGTTGGTGTGCAGCAAGGCGACCCTTTAGGTCCAGTCCTTTTTAGTTTAGGCACTCATCCTGTCATTATATCCTTAAATTCTAAATTCAATGCCTGGTATCTGGATGACGGCTCCTTCGGAGGCAAAGCAGATGTTGTTTTCCAAGATTTTGTCCTGGTTAGAATGTTTTTAAGGAATTACGCTTAGAACTGAAGCTTTCAAACTGTGAACTTTTTATTAATGGTCACGTTTCGTCTGGTTTCCATCAGGATATCATTGATAAATTTAATTCCCTTGCTCCTAACATTGAAATTCTGAATTCTGAATCGCTTTGCCTTTTGGGTGCCCCTCTTTTTGATCCCAGCATCGAACCTTTTCTTGATAAAAAATTGAGTGATTTCATCCTTTCAGCCCCCAGATTTGAACACCTTAATTCACACATTGATTTTACTATACTCAAATCGTGTCTTTTTGTACCTAAATTTACATATTTTTTTCGTGCTATCTGCGTCCTATCTGGAAAAATAATAATTATTGAAAACTATTTGACACTACTCTTAAAAATAGTATGGAAAAAAAATACATTTTGATAATAATTCTTGGGCTCAGGCTTCACTTCCTATTCGTTTTGGTGGGATCGGAATTCGCAAAATTTCTAGTATAGCCCTCCCCGCTTTTTTCTCCTCTTTGCATAGCACTTCCGTTTTAGCCGGAAAAATCTTTGATCATTTTTGGCAAGGTCTCTGTCCTAAACACCAAACTTCCAAAAGAACGTCAACAGCAAAAACTTTGGGATGTCCCTCTTGCGAGAGATACCTTCAATTCTTTACTACAAAATTCCGTCATGACAGTAGTCGTGCAAGGCTCTTGGCGGTTTCCTGCAAAGATTCTGGTCACTGGCTTCATGCTTTACCGTCGAAATTGGGCACTCTTTTCGATAGAGAGTCTTTTCGGGTGTGTGTGGGCCTCCGACTTGGTACCCCGCCTTGATATGTGAAATTTTTATGTGTCCCTGTGGCAAGGATGTTGTCAAATTTGGTCTTCACTGCCTTTGTTACCAGCAAAGCGCTGGGCGTCTCGCCCGTCACGCTGCCCTTAATGACGCCATCAGAAGAGCTCTAATCAAATCAAATCAAATCATTTATTGCTCATAGTCACATAACATTTAAAGCTGGTACATTACAAGACAGGTATACATGTGACGCCCTGCAAGGGCATGACAACAATGAACGCTAGTCGCTTAGAATTACCTAAATTTAATTAGTATCATATTTAACTTCAATTAAAACATTAAATTATGAAGTTTTATTTATCCTTGTCATAAAATAATCTCTCTTAATCTTGCCACCATTAATGTTCCTTCCACGTTAAAACCACGTGGTTTGGTCCGTGACGATGGCAAGAGACCGGATGGCCTTACGCTTATTCCCTGGGAACGGGGTCGGGCCTCACTTTGGGATGCAACTTGTGTCGATACTTTGGCCCCCTCCCATCTCAGAGAATCAGCCCTTAAAGCTGGAGCAGCAGCGGAGTTGGCTGAAAATGCCAAGCGTCGCAAGTACGTCACACTTGCAAGTGATTATGTGTTTGCGCCGTTTCGCGTTGAAACATTTGAGCCGTGGGGACCTTCTGCTAAATTGCTGTTTAGAAAAATTGCGCCAAAATTAAATTCTGTAACAGCCAATAATAAAGCTGGCTGGTTCCTAGCTCAAAGGATTAGCGTAGCTATATCCAACTCGGCAACGCAGTCAGCATCATAGCCCCCTTGCCGCAAGGAAATAGTTTCGTATTTGAATAGGTAGATTTTAAGTTATTGCCACGCTTTTATTAGCTTGTGTTGTATTTATATATGTATGTAGTATGTATTCTTGTTTGTTATTAATAAAGTAACATTTTCGTGAAGTACTATCATATTTATACGAAGTTTTCGTCCGAAGATATTAGTATACTTATGTGCTGTGTGCTCATGTGTCACTTAGCACAATTTTAGAGCTAGAAAATAAATTGCAAGGAAAAATGTTAAATCCGAATTAAATTTTAATAAATAAAATTGAAATATTTCCGTATCCGGTTCAAAGAGGTTAACAAATTAAGAAGATCATTTCCGTCTCGTCACGTCTTTCACGCCATTGCTTTTGAAGTCCTCATTCGTTAATTGTGCTTCGCCACTAAAGCACTTCCATTTTAATTTCGTTCAGAATAAATTTAGTAATATTTTCAGTGATCATAGTGAACTATGAGTAATGTATCTTTGCAGTATGTAAAATATTGAATGATTAATTCAAATGAATCACATATTAAAAAGTAGTAAATCGGTTACAACAACGCACTGGATTACAATAGAAAATTACCTAGAAAGTCTAAGTTGTCTCTTTGTCATTGTCATTTTCTTAATAGTGACTCGGTTTACTTTGACACACACGCCTGGTCTGCCGTCCCAGGTGTAGCATTCATGTCGTGGCGGCGGTGCAGAGGGTGGCTTGCAACACAATTTCTGCGATTCCTGTTAAAATATAGTGTTTTGATAAACATTAGGTATATAACTGCTGAAGCTAATATTATGCTGAAAACTTAAAGAGAAGAGCAAACACTGAAAACGTACTGCAATTCAAAGCTTACCTAATTACGTACGGCTAATATTAATAATATTCGCTACCCTCAGAAGTTTCCTGACTTCAAAACACTATGATTTGGACATTTAAAAAAATAAAATAACATACTATTAATGTTTAATAATCATATGCTTCAACATCATATCAAAGAGAAAGTAGCTATATGTCTGGTTATTTATACAAAAAAAAAAACACACACACACACACTAAGGTTATAAAATTGCTACCATTGGCATACCATGTAAGATTTTTTAAATTTTTATTCATTATTTCAGACTCTTTACAGTGCCATTCTGTATTTTACGATAGAGTCAAAATTAGGAACATCGACTTAATAGTCTTTGGGTTGTATAAAAAAGAAAGAAGGTCAAAAAATACCTGTCTTCCGCATCTTGAGTTCTTTAATGACAGCTTTGTTGTGTCGGGAAGTGTACTGAAATGTGAAAGCATATCCTGAAGCTCCACAGGACATTGTTCTTTGTGCAAACATTGTTCACTTGATATAGAGCAGTGACTCTCTGTAAAAGTAAAATAAAATTTTGACGCCGCGCGTCACAATACATTATGTACACATGTAGGTATGGACCGAACCACAGACTGCACTCAATTACAAATATCAAACAAAATGTATTTACCTAGTCTTGCCATAAATATTGTCACAAAGATTTTTTTTATGCAAATAATATTTATTACTTCGTTAGTACTTCGTACTTACTAGTTTTATACACAAGTATAAATATAGTATACAAGTGGTCTCCATTGGATGCAATACAGTCCTTTAAACGTTGAGGTCTGTTATCAATAGAAGCACGCACTCTTTCCATGGGAAAATTCTTCACTGCCAATCGTATGGATTGTTTTAGGGACTCCAAATTATCGTGGCGTTGAGAGCAAGCCGCACTCTCTAAAACTGACCATAAATCATAATCCACCGGACTAAGATCGGAACTAGACGACGGCCAGTCTTCGGCTCTGATGAAGTCCGAAACGTTCGCTTCTAACCAAGACTGCGTGGACCGAGCTTTATGACCCGACGCCGAGTCTTGTTGGTAAGACCATGCTTGGTTATTGAACATGGTGTTGTTAAGGGGCTTAAATATCTTCTCAAGAATGGTATCTTGATACACTGGTGCCGATGTTTTGATTCTTTTTTCCCAATAATATGGCTTAGTCATTCCTTTACAGCTAACACCCCACCAAACCATCACTGAAGTCGGGTAATGCCCACGTTGCACTCTGCTGCAAAGCTTCCTTAGAGGTTTGAGCATAAATACGATCATTTTGTTTGTTAAAATGTTGCTTATTTGTAAAGATGACCAGTGCGTCTCTTATAGGCTGCAAGTCCTAAGTCATCTTTTAAAATACGCGACATGATTCTGGGTGCTATCTTCATTATATCTTCTTACTGCTTTGAGCACCTTTTTCATACGAACACTACGTGGACGGCCAGATATTTTTCTGTACCTATTGATAGCCCGGTACACAAACATTTGACTAATACCAAGCGTATGAAGAGTTTTAAAAATTGCATTTGGCTCCATACCAACTAAGTGTAATGCAATCATAGCGATTCAGTTCTCTTTATCACCCCACTCCATTTTAGTATCTCAAAATATTATAAAATTAGAAAACACAATGAGCAATCGTATAAAAATGACAAATTCCAAATTCAAATGTACCTAATATCTTTCTTATTTTTAATTGTAACAGTATTCATGGCCAGACTGTGTATTTACGCACACATACATTACATACATATTAAGTACTAATGAAATAGTTACACGTGTTATATTAAAGCAATGTAAGTGCGAGTCTGATGCCTATGCTAGGTATCGAATACCTGTATTACAGGACATCAAGCTCTCACAACCTCGAGCGAAATAAATGTGATATTACAATACAACAGGAACCTATTAAGGCTAAGTGACTAGTTAAAGCTTTAATTTATTGTGCAACAGCTCTTCCTTAAAACTATGCAAGATCTTAAACATAACGTGAGACTGCTTTGCGCTATAATGATTCATTTTTTTCTGTTTGCTCTGATTTTATAAGTCGTATCGTAATGTTTTATAGCTTAAACTTTCCTCTATAAATCAACTGTCTAACACAAAAAGGATTTTTCAAATCGGTCCAGTAGTCTCTGAGATAAGCGCGTTCAAACAAACAAACTAACAAACAAACTCTTCAGCTTTATAATATAAGTATAGATAAAAAATATTAAGTACTTACTGTAAGCGCAGATGGAGCTAAAAAACGATGACAAAATAATACAGCTGACTAACTTCATAATAATAAACTGCACTGTTGATTGGAATGAAAATTGTAATAGACTCCTATTGTTACACAAACCCGTCCGCAGATGTAACAATAATTTTCCTTCAAAAGTAAAGCGTTAACGATAACGGTTGGATTATTGTTCTGTATAAAATATAGCCGGAGTAGAATTTCCTGTATGCTAAACATCCTGCGCAGATAATATACTGAAGTGAACGATGATTGATGGTGACCATTTATATAGGCAAGCGATGAGACATAATTACTGCATATGCCTTTAACCGCATCAACTTATTGTAAATATTATATAATAATATTATAACTTATTGATATAAATATTATAGTTATCATTTGCATGCTATCATATATGGCTAAATAGGTGCACTATGTTTTTGTACATTGACCATCAACATTTATTTGTAACCACCCTATTTAAGAGCAAATAAAGTGTTTGAAATTTGAAATTTAAAGGACATGTTATGGTTCCGTACCCAAAGGCTTAAAACGGAACCCTATTACTAAGATTTCGCTGTCGGCTCGTCCGCCAGTCCGTCTGTCTGTCAACAGGTTGTATCTCAAGTACCGCTTTAGTTAGACAGTTGATTTTTTCACAAATGTGGATTTATGTTGTCGATATAAGAACAAATATCAAATACAAAATAAAAAAAATACATTTTAGGGGTCTTCATACAACGAACTACCACCAAAACTTCCACCTCATAAACTGGAGGCTTTCATGTTACTTCATTGGTCAACCGTCGCAACCAACATGATCCAGTAACCTTACATAAGATCCTATATGGTGCAATTAACTGTCTTGATCTTTTGTCATTGATATCAATAAATACACAATGCCGCACTCGTTAGTATAAACCTTTCACTACAGATTTTTAACACATTAAATGTTTCATCCTATAACCCTTTATTTCGAATGTGTCGCCTGTTTAACCATTTGTCTGCTGATGGCACGCATCTTGACATCTTTGATTCAAACTGTAAACGTTTCAAAAGAGATTTATTGGCGCACGTCGCGCGCACGCATCGGTGCGAGTTAGGCGTGTTAGCGTATATTCGTCGCGTAAGCTAGCGCATACAAATAAATAATGACGAACGTTGTGAAGTGCAATGTATGTAACATCGTAATTGACGAACTGTTGTCATACATACAAAATAAAGTATCGATCGCAGACGAGGAAACTTTGGTGCGTATTTGTACGACGACGTTTACAAGCGATGAAATTAAGAAATCCAAGAAGCTATTGTTTGAATCTATTCCAACGGACAAAAGGAAGATAGTACGAAAGAGCAAAGGGAAGGAAGACCGTGATGTAGCAGATATCATATCCTTGTTTAAATCTGAGGAGCCTGACAATATTCCAGTGTTTGTGGCAAGACAGCTGGAAAAATTACCACCTATCTTGTGGGATCATTTAGATTGCTCGAAGTTGCTAAAGGACATGATAACGATGAAGTCCGAAATTGAAGCCATAAAGACGACATACGCTACGCTGAAGTGTGTTAACGAATTAAAAACGGAATTTAGAAGACTAAAAACCGATTTCCTACCTCCGGCGACGTCATTATTCAAAGTGAACACGAAAAGAGGTGCATGGCTAGACAGTGGCCCGATGGAACTTTCACACGATTATGATATGTCGATTAATGAAATAAATACACAAAACGTTCATGATTCATTGAACAAAAAATCACCTTCATTGCATCATGAAATATCGAGGGTAGAACGAGAAAATCAAGCAGAACAAAATCAAAACGATTACCAACGGTTATCAGTGGAACGCGAACGGGCCCAAGCAAACGTAGGCACCGTCAGCGGCGAGGGAGGAGTACAGAAAATCGTGAGTCAGGAGTCGAGCGAGCCAACCGGTTCGGTCGTGACGTCAGACACATCGAGTACGACTGGCACACAGACACAGTTAAAGGAACAGCTGACCGTCACTGATAAGGTAGGCGATAGTTGCGCGCTAAAACTGTTCGAATCTGAGCACTCGTCAAACAATAGCCCAGAAAAATGGCAGAAAGTGGTATTTCGCAAAAACCGGAACAAATATCGCTACCCGGGAAAGTCGGGCATAGCAAGAGATTTAGAATGCACCTTCAGAGCGGCTGAAAGAAAAACTCCAATGTTTATTACAAATGTGCATATCTCTGCCATTGAAAGGGACATAATAAATCATATTTATAATAAGACACAAGAAAGAGTGTCTCTAGAGAAAATAAATATGAAAGTAGAAAGAGGGCACAAAGCGTACAAATTTATGATATCTGAGTCTAATTTATCTAAATATATGGACGAATCGCTTTGGCCTGAAGGCGTTATATTCAGACGATTTGTGAATTTCAAACACAAGAAAATTAACGCTGCAGATGCTGCCAACGTAGACGGTCCGAATAAACAAAACAATGGATAGTTGCCCATTTACACTTGGTACTTTTAATTGTAAAAATATAAAACGGTCAATAGAAGATGTTCGGGCACTATGCCGTTCGTGTGACGTGTTATGTCTTCAGGAAACGTGGCTAATGTCGCATGACATCCCCTTCATCGGCACTATTGATAGCGGTTTCGGATATACGGCGACGACGGCTATGGATACGTCTGCGGGCATCCTAAGAGGACGTCCGTACGGCGGTACTGCAGTGCTGTGGCGGTATAGTGCGTTTCAGCAGGTTTCAGTTTTACAGTGTGCAAATAGCCGCATATGTGGTATAAAAATAATAACTTGTGATAAGCCTATGATCGTAATTAGTGTTTATATGCCTACTAATTCGGCTGATAATTTACCTGAATTTATAGACTGTTTGAGTGCAGTGAGTGCTATTATTGACGAATACGGTAGTGAAGCTGTATTTATTTTGGGAGACTTCAATGCGGACCCGGGTGAGTTGTTTTACAGTGAACTTTGTAATATTTGTAACGACCAACTATGGTCATGTGTAGAGACGGAGTTTTTAGGGTTAAACTCAGGCACGTTTACATTTATTAGTGATGTGTACGGGACCTGCAGCTGGTTAGATCACTGTATAACTTCTCAGTCGGCAAAGCAGTCTGTAATTGATGTTGATGTATTGTACGACGCTCAGTGGTCAGACCATTTCCCGCTGCTTGTACGTTGCGATTTAAAGTTTCTAGCCCCAAAATATTGCCTAAAGTTATAAATATCTTTTAAATATCCTTTGGACATTCCCACACATCGCCATCTAGCCCCAAAGTAAGCTACTCAAAGCTTGTGTTATGGGTTCCAGGCAACGGATATAATACTTAAATACTTTTTTTTTGTAAATACATACATGATATACATAGAAAACACCCAGACCAATACAAACAGACATGTTCATGCACACAAATGTTTGTATTGTGCGGGGATCGAACCCGCACCCGCTGCGTAGTAGGCGATTTCTCGACCACTACACCAAATGCAAATAAAGGTATAGTATGGGGTGAAAGAAGTGTAGAACAAATCAATATGTATACCAGTGAGTGTCATAAGAGGCTAAGGTTGATTGACTTTCCTTCTGATTGTGTAAATTGTGCTGACCGTGCATGTAAGGACCGTGGCCACTGGCAAACTCTAGATACGCTGTACGCCGACATTGTGACCGCCCTGCGTGACGCAGCGGTGGTGGGTCGAGGAAGCGGGAAAGGGAGGGGGAGTGGCTCATGCATTACGGGCTGGAACAAACACGTCAGTGCGGCTCACGGGGAGGCCAGGTCTAAGTTGCATTAATGGAGGATGTGTGGAAAACCGAAGTCGGGTTGTGTTTACCGAGAAATGTGTGAAAGTAGGCGAGTTTTCAAATCTAGATTAAAGTGGTGTCAAGAACACCAAGAACAAATAAAAATGGACTCACTGGCCGAAAAGCATACGAAGAGGAACTTTAAGGGCTTTTGGAAAAACACCAGTAAAATGAATGGAAGGCCTGGCCTTCCCGTGAGCGTTGACGGTGTGAATGACCCCAGAGAAATAGCTAATGTTTTTAAGAACCATTTTTCTGTGAAATCACCCCTAGGCCCGGCTGAGGAGGTGCTCAATAAATATATATATAATCAAGTGGCTCCAGTGGTATTTCTGGCCAAAGATGTTTCAAAAGCCATAAAAAGCATATCACGTGGTAAGTCGCCTGGGCACTATGGTCTAAGTATTGAGCACCTGCAATACGCTGGACCACATATCACGAGGGTATTGGCTATGTTTTATTCGCTGTGCGTGAGCCATTCTTACTTACCGGTTGAGTTTATGAAGACTGTTGTAGTGCCTGTCGTCAAAAATAAAACTGGTGACCTCACTGACAAAACTAACTACAGGCCTATATCCATTGCTACTGTTATAGCAAAAGTGTTTGACGGTTTGCTTAATGCACAGTTAAATAAATACGTGAATCTTCATGATAACCAGTTCGGTTTTCGACCGCGGCTGTCGACAGAAAGTGCAATACTGTGTTTTAAGCATACCGTTAAATACTATACGAACCGTAAGACGCCTGTACACGCCTGCTTCCTTGATTTATCAAAGGCTTTTGATCTGGTGCAGTATGGCCGTTTATGGGAGAAGCTGAGAAGCATTAACTTACCCGAGGAGCTCATCAGCGTGTTCCAGTACTGGTACTCAAACCAATCAAACAGCGTGCGTTGGGCGGGAGCAGTGTCGGATCCGTATCGGCTTGAATGCGGCGTGAGGCAGGGCGGATTAACATCTCCGACTCTGTTTAACTTGTATATGAACGACTTAATTGTATCTCTCAGTAGTCAGCGTGTCGGATGCTATGTCGATGGCGTATGTGTGAACAACTTAAGCTATGCCGATGACATGGTCCTACTGAGTGCGTCGATCTGTGGCTTAAGAAAACTGATACGTATATGCGAGGAGTATGCGAGTGGACACGGTTTAAAGTACAATGTGAGGAAGAGTAAATGCATGGTCTTCAAGGCAGGTACCAAATGTCCCAAGGACTTACCACCGGTATTATTGAATAATGTCCCTTTAGAAGTTGTCGATCATTTTATGTACCTGGGACACGTAATAACTCATGGCCTCAAAGACAATGCGGATATCGAGCGGGAGCGGAGATCGTTGTCCATTAGAGCAAATATGATAGCCCGCAGATTTGCGCGATGTTCACAGGCGGTCAAAATAACATTATTCCGAGCTTATTGTACATCGCTCTATGGGGCCAGCCTGTGGGCCGACTACAATAAACGGTGCTACAGCGATCTCCGTATCCTGTACAATAACGCTTTCAGGGTGATTTTGGGGCTGCCCCGTTTTTGTAGTGCCTCGGGCATGTTTGCGGAGGCGCGCACTGCATGTTTCCACGCTACCATGCGTAAGAGGTGCGCCTCAATGGTGCGAAGAGTGCGGGCCAGCTCCAATGTCATCTTGAAGGCGATAGGAGACAGACTAGACTGTCCCTTCCTCCGGCACTGCTGCGACAGACATGTCCCAGTAGTTGCTGAGGTAAGGGGCTTCTAAAATAATAAAAGTAAATATCTTTATTTTTATATAATGTGATTGTAATGATAATAATAATAATATATATTTCTGATACTTTGTAATTTTAATATTTATTTCAATTTAATTCCTATTAGTATTTTCTTTTTGACATATTATTATTATTTTATTACATATTTTTTTTCCCTTTATTTTATTTAATGAATTGTATGAATATATGGATCAATGTTATCTGAAAATAAATAATTTTGATTTGATTTGATTGATTTGATTGGATGTGTGCTGAAATTCATATACTTGACTTTTAGTTTTTATTGCTTTAGTATACTACTACTACTAGTATTATACGAAAATTTGCTGCATAAACGGCTGTACCTTTTGATTACGTTGGCTTAGAAGTTTTTACAGCCATGAGGAACCGAAAAGATGAGGTATTGATATAAATTTCAGCTCAAAATCTATCAAACTCCTGAAAATCTTTTCGACTAAATTCCATTTTCGTTGCTTACGAAACAATTGACAAATCATTTCCCGTCAATTGTTTTTTTTTATTACTAAGAAGGTTCCAACGTTTAAAAAATATAAAAGTCGAAATTCAAATAGTTCCAATTAGCTAGAAGTGCAAAACTTTTGTGTGTGCCCCATGTAGAATCTGGCTTCAGTATTAGAGATGAATTTTCTAGTTGAATCTGGCAAGTCTATTAATATTTCTAAGGCTACTTTGAAAGATAGGCAAGCTATTGAGCTATTTAATAATTCAATAAAATATTAAATAATTTATAATTTAAAATACTATCATCAAAACACATGATAAAAGGAAAATATGAGAGTGATCAGTGAAACAATAACATTTACGAGGAAACCACAACTTACAACATGCGATAGTAATGTGACAAAGCGTCACGGGATTTCCATCGAGACATAGGAAGTAGGTAAGGAGAGTAATAAAATGTTAACTTTCATCGCACCTCTGGACGCGGCTGCAGACTTTCGTTTTTTGTCGTTGATGAAAGGTCGAGACATTAATTTAACTAGGTACTTACGTCGCGATTATCCGTATATATAGTTTATTTCCTATGCTTAGTAGGTTTTTTTTATTTTGTTATCTAGTTAACTTTATTGACAATAGGTACGCCGTGCGCAGTTGCCCGCCCTCGAATTCACTATCAACTAATGATGACGCCCAAATGATGCTGTAGTTTTTGCACCTTCACACATAGGTTTCACAACTGAGGAGTGACTTTTCAAAAAGCCTTATTTCCATTTGCATAAAATTTTCAAGAACTGAAAATTTCTGTGATGATTACAAAAGATGCGGTTTCTTTTTTTTACTTCAGTAAAGTATACTTCAGTAAACCTAAATTTATATATGGGAAGAAAAAAAATCTAAGTGACACTTGTTTTTTTTTTAAAAAAAATGATTGGAAATATGACCTTTTGCATGAAACTTTTAGAAATAAGCCCTTTTGTATGGACGTCCATAGTAAATATGGCTTTTTGTTGAAAACTGATTTGAAAAAAATAAGGATTTTGAAAACCTCATACTTAGGGAGAAATAAATATTATATGATCATCATTGTCATGATTTCTAATAATGTGGTAGTATTTTTCTAAACATGGGCAACACCGCATGAGCCCCGCCATTCGTAACGGTCGCAAACCGGGGGTTAGTGGTGGGGTGAAAAGCAAGTTGTTCGATCGAGTCAGTTGCTCGATTCATTCGTATTTCGAGCGTTGATCAGTAAGGTTGTGCTCCAGTGATTTTGTATGTCGAAAAAGTGAATTGTTAACAAGTGGAACAAGTGAAATAAATACACTGTTGTACCGTAGTCTGCAGTTTCATTAAACTTCAGAAGCGGGATTAACCAAGGTATGTACATGCTCACTTATTTTATTTTACGTTTTAAACGAAATTAAAGCATTGAAACTTAATTTTGATATTTTTGATGTCCAAATACGTGATAGCAAACCAGTTTGGTATGAAGTGATTGGATTTAAACATCATTTGGTAGTGTTAATTTTACAAAATAATGATGATTTTTTTCCTTTTAATCGGCCGTGTTGTATGCTATTAAGGTATTAAAAAGTAGTTCTTAACTTGAAATCGGGAAACTAATGTTGTACCAAGTAATGTAACTTTTTTTCGTTTTGAGTATGATCAAAATCTAAACCATTTTGTTTATAATCATTATCTACACTTTCTATGGTAATGGTTGGTTTATTGAACATTCCAATGTGTTATGAAACCAACTGAACGTGTTAAGAGTCACGACATACATAGGTGTGAAATAATGTGATTTGTAAATATTCAACTATGATTAAATGAAGTATAATAACGATTGAACTAGATACCAACCAGGTAGATAGACGTTGAATATTTTAATTGTAGGCCCAGTTTTAGGTTGGAATGTTATGACTAAGTGGCTTTACAATGCTTTCTATTCATTTAAAGTATTTTAAAGTTCAATTTACGACATTGTAACTCAAAGTGAGTCCGTGTTATACAGTAAGTAAATGTTTTTTTTCTCTCCTGAATCCATTAAGTGTGTCCTGAATCCTGTCCTGAATTAATAGCTGTGTATGTGCACAAGAGTGAACTATGTATGTTCGCTGGATTGTTAGGAGTGAACTATGTATGTTCGCTGGATTCCTATGAGTGGACTAAGTATGTTCGCTGGATTTATATGAGTGAACTATGTATGTTCGCTGGATTGTTAGGAGTGAACTATGTATGTTCGCTGGATTTTTATGAGTGAACTATGTATGTTCGCTGGATTTTTCATGAATGAACTATGTATGTTCGCAGGATTAACATGAGTGAACCATGTTTGTTCGTTACATTACATGAGTAGGCTAAATTATATAATTATATTCCTGGATTATTATTCGATTATGATAAATGGACAATGATTTATATTTATTTATTTATCAGGGATTTACATTTAAATTGACTTGATAATGGAGCTGATAAATTAGTTAGACTGATATTTGGCTTTCTAACTAGATTGATATGTTTTTAAAATTAATAGACCTATTAGGTATGAATAATTTTACATGAAATGGATGTCTAGTCGAAGGATTTTCTCTAATTTTCAGTTATGCCACTGGACAAGGACGATGAGGGAGTGACTCCCAACTCGACACCTCCAAGAAAAACAAGAAAACGAAGGAAGAAAAGAAGGAGAAGTACTTCAGCATCATCTTCCTCTAGTGAAGATGGAGCGCCTAGGAAGGCCCGGAAACAATCGAGCAGTTTGACTACGGAGGAAGTGCTGAAGCTCCTAGCTAACTTCAAAGGAGAATCAAGTAAGGGTTCGTTTTTTAGTAACAATAGTTTAAACAATGTTGTGCCGGAATTTGATCCCGCGAACAGATCTCAAACCATTGAGTGTTGGCTAAAGAAAGTGAACGAATGCGCTAGTATTTACGGATGGGACGAGAAACAAACCGTTCACTTCTCTTTACAAAAATTGACCGGGCTAGCCAAGAAATGGTTCGAGAGTCTACCTACTGTAGTATACTCATGGAGTGAGTGGCAAACAAAACTCCAGAAGGCGTTCCCTAGTGAAGAAAACTATGGACGACTCCTGGAGGAAATGTTGAGCCGGACTTCACGAAGTGATGAAAGCCTACGTGAATATTTTTATGATAAACTTAGCTTATTGAATCGGTGTGAGATAGCTGGCAAGAAAGCGGTTGATTGTATCGTGCATGGTTTGAGTGACGGATCGATTAAAAGCGGTGCGCAAACTCTTAATTGTACAGAGCCCGAAGGGTTATTAAGTTTTCTGTGTACTCAACGTTCGCAACCATCCAATCACATTAGGAGTCAGGAAAGGGGTAGTCAAAGAGCGGGTAATAGGAATCCTACAATCCCTGTTAGTAAAAACAACGGTGTAATAACGTGCTTTAACTGTCGTGCAAAGGGACACCCCTTTTACAAATGTCCAAATCCATTAGTTAAGTGCAAACGTTGCTATAGGATTGGTCACGACAGCGATGATTGTAAATTAACACCACTTTCGCGTCCACTGCCACAGACACGAAATGACACTCCATCTGAGAGAAAAGTTTTAAAAATCGAAGTCTCCAATAAACCCAATGACAAGTTTTTCAAAAGTATTACTGTTAATGACAAAAGTTTCGAAGCGTATATAGATTTTGGTAGCGAATGCAGTCTGATTCGTGAAGCCGACGCAAAGGCGTTGCGATTAATTGAAAACTATGACGGGATACCGATGGTGAGAGGTTTTGGCAATTCTTCCATTTCGCCTTTATTTAAATCGCACATAACTGTAAAGGTAGATGAAGTTGATGCATCGATTGAGGTTCTTGTAGTTACTGACGAGATAATGCCAACATCTCTGATCATCGGTCAAAATTTTACCGAACTTTCCTTTGTAACTGTATTGAAAAATAATAGTCGTTTAACTTTTTATAGAAGCCCATCTGGCGACCTGTTCAATGCTGAAACGTATAAAAGCCCGATTAAGCTTTATGTAGCCGATTTTACTCAAGTTACACAAACAAACACTTTAGCGGTCTATGCCGATGACTCTACATTTTCTGGGGACGTATATGTCGAAGGATATTGTGCAGTGGAACCAGGACGAGAATTTAGTTTACTTCAAGGCGCTTATCGCCTTAACAATGGCAAGGGTAATTTGGTTATTACTAACTTGACATCAGATGTAGTTCAGTTCAATACAGGAACTTTAGTGGCACGGGCTATACCCTTTGTAGAACGAGACTCTTGTGAAATGAATAGGATCATTACAGATGTTACTACTATAGAGCCTTTACAAATGGCGGATATCCATGTAGGTGACAGTTTAGGGACAGAGGATAGAGATAGATTATACACTCTACTGCAAAAATATCGGGATTGCTTTGCTGCAAATTTAAGTGAGTTAGGCTGTGTCAAGGACGTTGAAATGAAGATCGATCTTTTAGATAATAGGCCTATTGTGTATCGACCATATCGTCTCTCGCATTCAGAACGTGAACAAGTTAGACTCACTATTGACGAACTCCTTCGTAACGACATTATACAAGAATCTAATTCCAGTTTTGCTAGCCCTATCATCATGGTAAAGAAAAAGACTGGCGAGCAGAGGCTTTGCGTCGATTTTCGAGCCCTTAACAACAAGACCTGTAAAGATCGTTTTCCTCTCCCAGTAATTGACGACCAAATTTCCAATCTAAGCGGTAACGCTTTCTTTACGACATTGGATCTTGCTTCTGGCTACTACCAGGTCCCAATGGCGGAAGACAGTCGGCACCTTACTGGATTTGTAACGCCCGATGGGCATTACGAATTTAAACGGATGCCCTTCGGGTTGGCGAATGCGCCGGCTGTCT
Organism: Pyrausta purpuralis; assembly: GCA_963924145.1. Lineage (NCBI taxonomy): Eukaryota > Metazoa > Arthropoda > Insecta > Lepidoptera > Crambidae > Pyrausta > Pyrausta purpuralis. The sequence continues at coordinate 28,026,723 of OZ001650.1, forward strand.
TTCAGAGGATGATCGATAAAATTTTGGGCAGCAAAAGATACGAGTATGCCTTGGCGTACCTGGATGACGTATTGATACCTTCTCAAAATATTGATGAAATGTTTTATAGATTGGAGGAAATTCTTAAGCTCTTCAGGCAATATGGCCTAACTCTAAAACTTGCAAAATGTCGGTTTTTCACTACAAAGGTGGAGTATCTCGGATATGAGGTGTCATCTGAAGGCATTCAGCCTGGTAGTGCTAAGGTGCAGGCTGTAGAGAAGTTTCCAACGCCTCGAAACATCCATGAAGTTCGCCAATTTCTAGGTTTGACGGGATATTACCGTAAATTCATACAAGGCTATGGGGAAATTGCTCGACCCTTAACGTCACTATTAAAAAAAGAAGCTATCTGGCAATGGTCACATGAGCAAGATAAAGCATTCTCTCTTTTGCGTGATAAACTTATAAGTAAACCGGTTCTAGCGCTATACGATCCCACACTCGAGACTGAATTACATACTGACGCCAGTTCACTTGGCATTGGAGGAATTTTGATGCAATGGCAGAAGGGTACTAGGTTGCTTAAGCCCGTGGCCTATTTTAGCAGACAAACGACGCCTGAGGAAAAGCATTTGCATTCTTATGAGCTTGAGACGTTGGCAGTCGTTTGTTCGCTGAAAAAGTTCAGGGTATATTTACTTGGCTTGCATTTTAAAATCTATACAGACTGTGCAGCTCTCCGAACCACCCTAACTAAACGTGACTTACTACCACGGATAGCGAGATGGTGGCTACAGATTTCAGAATTTACCTTTGATATTGAATACCGTCCGGGTGTTCAAATGTCACATGTTGATGCTTTGAGTAGGAACACCACCCTATCCTCGGGTAATGATGACAACCCTTGCCTAAGTATCTACAATATTGGGCAAGATAGTTGGCTCCTTACCTTGCAGCTCGCGGATCCTGATATTGTTCGCGTGTTTAAGGTTCTTAAGCCAGATGAAGATAAGGAGTGTAGAGAGATCAAAGATAACTATGTGATCAAGAATCGTACCGTCTATAGGAAAGTAAATGATGGCCTTCGTTTAGTTGTCCCAAGAAATGCTAGGTGGCAAATATGCAAAGCGAACCATGATGATGTAGGTCATCATGGTTTTGCTAAAACTTTAGAAAGAATCCAAAATGAATATTGGTTCCCCAAACTCAGGAGGTTCGTGAAAAAGTATGTTGCTGCGTGCATAGAATGTGCATATAATAAAGATAGTGCATCGCGACAAAAAACCGGTCATCTATTTCCAATAGAGAAAATAAACGTCCCATTCCACACCGCGCACATTGACCACTTGGGTCCGTTCGTCAGGAGCAAAAACGGGAATACCCATACCCTGACGATAGTAGACGGTTTCACGAAATACGTATTTGTTCGACCTGTGAGAGACACTAAAACTAAGAGCACTATTAAGGTACTCCAAAATATTTTTTATGATTTTGGCGTTCCTGCTAGGATAATATCAGATCGCGGTACTTCTTTCACATCTACGGCTTTTAAAGATTTTTGCGACAGTCATGGTATAAAGCACGTTTTAAACGCAGTCGCTTGTCCCAGGGCCAACGGCCAAGCCGAAAGATACAACCAAATTATTTTGAACTCATTGGCAGCCCAAAATTATAATGGCCATGAACGAGACTGGGACAAGCAACTAGGAAAAGTCCAATGGGGTATTAACAATACCATCAGTGCTACAACCCAAAAGACACCGACAGAGGCATTATTCGGTGTTAGAATGCGAGACGATTTGACAAACAAATTAGAAATTAACACTGAGTCTCATAACGACAGTTTAGATGTGATTAGGCAGCAAATCAGCTCTAACATATCGGAAGATCAAATTAAACAAAAAAGTAGACACGATACTAATCGAGCCCCAGCAATCCAATACAAAGTCGGCGATTTAGTAAAGGTAACGCGAAATAATTACGGCAATGACGGGAAAAGCACTAAATTACTATCAAAGTTTATTGGCCCTTATAGGATTTCTGAGGTTTTAGGAAACGATCGTTACCGAGTAACTGACGTTCCAGGTTTTCCAAAAAAGGGTAAGGTATATAACTCAGTGATTGCCGTGGACAGGATTAGGCCGTGGATTCACGTAAAGTTGTTAGATGTTCACGGTAGTGACCATAATAGCTCAAGTCCAAACAGTGAATTAGATAGTGAGTAAACTTTTATACTTGCTGATACCTGCTTACAATCCGCCTTTGCCAGCTATTTCAAATTCTGTAGTACGGAGTAGTCTAGTAGTTCTAGATGTATTAAAAAAAATACGTATAGTATAAGTAAACTAGATAGACATTAAAATAAATTGTATTAAATTGTCATCAAACCAGTTCGCTAATATTTTCTTCTTTAAGAGGTTTTGTAAACTTTAATTTTTATCTAACCTCTGGTTCAATCGTATTATTCGGATTTGTGAATTTAATAACTATCTATTATTTATATGTAGGTACTAGATGTTACTATTTTTTTATAAAGTTTAATTATGTACTCATAATTTTTTCTTGTTTTTTATACCGAATGTCATGATTTTGCATATCATACTTGTTCAATTACTAATATTTTTAAAATTTTAGCATAACGTACTTTAAGTTTACCTACGTACCTATATGATGATTTTGTATCACTTACACTAAAATCACTAAATACCATGATTTTACCTATTGCCACATGAATAAGATTTGATAAATACTAGTGATTCTAAACCCAATAAATTGTTTGTGACATTAAGTGTGAATTTACTTTTTTTAAATTTATGGAGCGAGCACCTGACTCTAAAATCAGAGACACGACGTGCGCCGGGAGGCTGCACGTGGTAGGATGGCCGAATGTCATGATTTCTAATAATGTGGTAGTATTTTTCTAAACATGGGCAACACCGCATGAGCCCCGCCATTCGTAACGGTCGCAAACCGGGGGTTAGTGGTGGGGTGAAAAGCAAGTTGTTCGATCGAGTCAGTTGCTCGATTCATTCGTATTTCGAGCGTTGATCAGTAAGGTTGTGCTCCAGTGATTTTGTATGTCGAAAAAGTGAATTGTTAACAAGTGGAACAAGTGAAATAAATACACTGTTGTACCGTAGTCTGCAGTTTCATTAAATCATCATCAATCCCCTGGCTCATAACATAGTATTATATGATATAAATGAAATTTATTTTCTACAATTAAAATGAATTTCAACCCGCTAGGAAACATTATTCTTAAATTCTAAGGCACGACATATCTTCGGGTTCAATGCATTCACATTCTGCATCATGCTCATGAGATTCTGTATTAACATCATTTACAACTTCTATAATATTTTTATACCAGATGAGATCAGGGATAGTTTTTTCACTCTTCTCCAAACTGCTTAATTAACAAGTTATTAACATCCTTCTTTTTAGCAGCTGTCAATGGTTTCAGTATTCTGTCCACGGTCGGTATATTTAAAGGAATTCTTTTGCTTTGCTTTAATAGAGAAATAGCTGTTCATCACTGCTAAATCTAAAATTTTCAGATGATTTTCATTTGTCAGACAATAGAAAATGTCAACATATATTTTTTACCTTGTCTATGGTCACAGTGGTACTATGAAACTAAAATATTGCAACAGGCTTGTGACCAAATTCCCGAAAAGATTTCACCTTTATTTTTTAGCCATTCAAATATGCCCTTTTGTTTAAAATTTGTTGAACTACTACAAATTGACGCAGGAAATGTGGCGTTTTGTTTAAAATTTAATTAACCGTTTGTTCATACATGGAATTATGCCCATTTTGTTTAAATACCTGTATTCCGATTCCGATTTTAGGAAGGAAAGAAGGCTTTCTGTATCGTTCTATTGACGTAAATAGGTGCTATTTAGCCTTGCCGACTAGATTCCGTCGAAATTTGCTCTCAAATAAAAAATGGAAATACGGCCTTTTGAAAAGTCACTCCTCAACTAGGTTTTATTTTTATTTTTTATAGTTTACATACACTTGTATATTATTTTAAATTAAGACGTTTACTTTACGTACTGTTGGCGCCAATTTCTGTGTACCTCACTTAGCAGGGGCCCACTGAAAACCAGCGTCAGGTTCTCCAGGGGACCTGCCTTATGCTGAATGAGGCTAGTTAGATAGTCTTTTAAGCTCTTTGCTATTACTCAGAAAGTCCACGTTGAAGTCACATCCAAGAACAATATTTCTTGTTAACTCTCTAGTAGAGGCGAGGCTTAGGAGCTTGACTAGATGCACAAAAAAAAAATTCGATTCCTCTTTTACTATCGGGCCAGTAGAGGTTTATAATTAACATTTTTTTTGGGTAATTCAGCAGCACAGACCTCAAAAATCATCTCTACATAGAGTGTTAATCTAGACGTTCGTAACATTCCAATGTGTCTTTTATTAGTAAGCATACCCCACCACCATCATGCATTTTCCGGCAGAAACTTGAACACATAGTAAAATTTTCAATATAAAGCAAATCCATCTTTTCCTTACTTAACCAAGATTCAGATATACACAATCTAGATTGGACTTCTCATCTATTAAAGCATTAAGTAGGTGTGATTTGTTACATATACTTTGCATATTCTGAAACAGTTCAGTGAAATCATTTACAAAATGTATATTTACCAGAATTTGTAGAATTTGTAGGCGATTTTCTTTCTTCATTAAGATCAGTTTATTTGGTATTTAAAGTTCAATAGGAGAGGGAGGGAGAGGTTGAGACTGCGGTCGGCTGCATACTAGAAGGAGGTATTTCTGTTGCTTTTTGGTCACCTTTGTTCTGTTGTATTTGGGAGCTATATGGACTTCACTTTCAGATATCATTGTGACTTTTCCGTTTATAATTAAATTGTTTTTTCTGATGATAGCATGGTGGCCAGCTTGACGCGCTGATACTAGAGCTTGTTGAAGTTTTTTCCTCTGTTGCAGTGCTGTTGGGCTTAGATAATCAGTGATACTAAGGCCTGTCTCTCTGAAATATGTTGAGTTATCTAGTGTGTGTTTATTCATTATTTTACTGATTAATTCTATTTTAAGTGGTCTTCTTCGCCCCCTTTTTCCTATAAATGTTGCTTCTTCTATATAGCCGGAGAGGTTTATATTCAGTATATCATGAAATATGTAAACAATTCTTTCAATAACTTCTTCATTTGTTTCCCAATAATTCTCCGTCAGTCCGTTAAGAACCAATGTTTTTTTCTCTATCTTCATAGTTTGTTTGTATAGTGGGTTGAATCGTATTTAGGTTTAGGCTGTGTTACTTATTTTGTAGTATTTGGTTTTCCTCCTGTACTTTAGTATAATTCTCTTCTAGTTGCTTTGTTTTTGTATTGAAAAAAGTTACTTCCTTCTGCAAACATTGCTGTTCAGTAGATATTTCCTCAAAACTTAGCTCAAAATTTAGTTTAATATCTAACAATGCATGTTCTATTTCTTTTCGAAAGGAGGCTTGTATTGAAGATAGCATGTGCTTATTATTTTCCTGCAATAATGATGTAAATTTCTGCGTTGTAATTAGCTCGTCACCTTCAAGCTCATCTTTCCTGTAGAACTCGTTTTGGTTTGTTGATGTGTACGAAAGTGGTGCTGATGTATTCCCTTGCGGTGAAGGAGTCGGTTCGTCATCGATGGACGATAAAATCTCGTTTTAATAGGGGTTTTTCTTTCTTATAGTGAGTTCTTTTTTGTAGTGGCCGGAGTGGTGTGTTATCAGTCTTAGGTTCGTTTGATCGGCAATAGTCGCATTTCCATGATTTTTTGTGCTCCTTAGACATTGTATTACAAAAGCGCTGCTCAGAAACGTTTGCGCATTCCAGATCATTATTCCCTTGGAATGTCAAACAGGTTAAAAATCTTCGGTCAATTATTTCATTACGGCAGCCCGAGCATACTGCCATCTTGCGAGAAGTAGTGAAGAATTCTATTCACAGTTTTATACGGGTCCAGGTAGATGGCGCTATAAAGCGCGCCATCTAGTGCGTAGTAGATGAGGCTTACTGTTGGTCCATGACTATTTATTTTGGTATCTATTGATTTGAGGTTATCATTTATTATGAATGTTCGTATCTTTGGTGAAGTGATGTTTGGATTAAATAATGTAAACAAGCACACTTTTGCAACACAGTATTTCGTTTGTTCAAAGTTCCGCTGTAGTATTTTAGGCCGATTTGACGTTTATTTATAACTAAGTTCAGTATTGGTTTTTGTCGAACAAACACAAATTCACTGACAGATAACACTTTCACATAACAATTATAATTGCACTTTTATGTGGTACGTATTCAATTGGAAAGTTAATATCTTTTTAGAGGTCTAGAATCATCCTCGGGGCAGTCGGCTTCCTGGACTGGGCCGTAGGGATCTGCTGTGGAGCGGAAATAGGGGCTGCCTTTTTCCCACGCCGGACGAACTGTGTCCAGGACTCAGCTCCAGGGCCGTGGGCTCGGTCGTCGGGTGTCTTCTTGGCTTCTAATCTCTTTAGGATCCCATCCATCGTGGTGCGAGAAGGGGAAGGCATCGTTGTACGGTGCTTTCCTTTTTGTTTGCTGCGCCGGGTAGCCGACCGACGGCATGTCGAATCGTGACTCCACCCGATTATTAAGAATTTAGCCAAACTAATAACAAAACAATTTATAAAACCAGATATGGCGGTGGCCAAAGCCTCCAATCCCACTTCTGATCTTATAAATGAGATAGATTTTACTTTAAAAATTAACGAAAGAAAAAAGATGAAAAAAAAACACTTTATAGGTTTACATCAAAAACACACACATTCACAAAATTACACATAATAATAAAACAAAAGCCAAAGATAGAAAGAGAAAAAAAAAGTTCACACGGAAGAGGAAAAATTAAAGTAGAATTGACCATGATCATGTGTTATACCGACACCATACCAGGCCAATGAATGTGTGTGAGTGTGTGTGTGACGCCTATACCCAAAAAGAGCCTCATTCAGCATAAGGCAGGTCCCCTGGAGAACCTGACGCTGGTTTTCAGTGGGCCCCTGCTAAGTGAGGTACACAGAAATTGGCGCCAACAGTACGTAAAGTAAACGTCTTAATTTAAAATAATATACAAGTGTATGTAAACTATAAAAAATAAAAATAAAACCTAGTTGAGGAGTGACTTTTCAAAAGGCCGTATTTCCATTTTTTATTTGAGAGCAAATTTCGACGGAATCTAGTCGGCAAGGCTAAATAGCACCTATTTACGTCAATAGAACGATACAGAAAGCCTTCTTTCCTTCCTAAAATCGGAATCGGAATACAGGTATTTAAACAAAATGGGCATAATTCCATGTATGAACAAACGGTTAATTAAATTTTAAACAAAACGCCACATTTCCTGCGTCAATTTGTAGTAGTTCAACAAATTTTAAACAAAAGGGCATATTTGAATGGCTAAAAAATAAAGGTGAAATCTTTTCGGGAATTTGGTCACAAGCCTGTTGCAATATTTTAGTTTCATAGTACCACTGTGACCATAGACAAGGTAAAAAATATATGTTGACATTTTCTATTGTCTGACAAATGAAAATCATCTGAAAATTTTAGATTTAGCAGTGATGAACAGCTATTTCTCTATTAAAGCAAAGCAAAAGAATTCCTTTAAATATACCGACCGTGGACAGAATACTGAAACCATTGACAGCTGCTAAAAAGAAGGATGTTAATAACTTGTTAATTAAGCAGTTTGGAGAAGAGTGAAAAAACTATCCCTGATCTCATCTGGTATAAAAATATTATAGAAGTTGTAAATGATGTTAATACAGAATCTCATGAGCATGATGCAGAATGTGAATGCATTGAACCCGAAGATATGTCGTGCCTTAGAATTTAAGAATAATGTTTCCTAGCGGGTTGAAATTCATTTTAATTGTAGAAAATAAATTTCATTTATATCATATAATATTATGTTATGAGCCAGGGGATTGATGATGATGATCATATAATATTTATTTCTCCCTAAGTATGAGGTTTTCAAAATCCTTATTTTTTTCAAATCAGTTTTCAACAAAAAGCCATATTTACTATGGACGTCCATACAAAAGGGCTTATTTCTAAAAGTTTCATGCAAAAGGTCATATTTCCAATCATTTTTTTTAAAAAAAAAACAAGTGTCACTTAGATTTTTTTTCTTCCCATATATAAATTTAGGTTTACTGAAGTATACTTTACTGAAGTAAAAAAAAAGAAACCGCATCTTTTGTAATCATCACAGAAATTTTCAGTTCTTGAAAATTTTATGCAAATGGAAATAAGGCTTTTTGAAAAGTCACTCCTCAGTTGTGAAACCTATGTGTGAAGGTGCAAAAACTACAGCATCATTTGGGCGTCATCATTAGTTGATAGTGAATTCGAGGGCGGGCAACTGCGCACGGCGTACCTATTGTCAATAAAGTTAACTAGATAACAAAATAAAAAAAACCTACTAAGCATAGGAAATAAACTATATATACGGATAATCGCGACGTAAGTACCTAGTTAAATTAATGTCTCGACCTTTCATCAACGACAAAAAACGAAAGTCTGCAGCCGCGTCCAGAGGTGCGATGAAAGTTAACATTTTATTACTCTCCTTACCTACTTCCTATGTCTCGATGGAAATCCCGTGACGCTTTGTCACATTACTATCGCATGTTGTAAGTTGTGGTTTCCTCGTAAATGTTATTGTTTAACTGATCACTCTCATATTTTCCTTTTATCATGTGTTTTGATGATAGTATTTTAAATTATAAATTATTTAATATTTTATTGAATTATTAAATAGCTCAATAGCTTGCCTATCTTTCAAAGTAGCCTTAGAAATATTAATAGACTTGCCAGATTCAACTAGAAAATTCATCTCTAATACTGAAGCCAGATTCTACATGGGGCACACACAAAAGTTTTGCACTTCTAGCTAATTGGAACTATTTGAATTTCGACTTTTATATTTTTTAAACGTTGGAACCTTCTTAGTAATAAAAAAAAACAATTGACGGGAAATGATTTGTCAATTGTTTCGTAAGCAACGAAAATGGAATTTAGTCGAAAAGATTTTCAGGAGTTTGATAGATTTTGAGCTGAAATTTATATCAATACCTCATCTTTTCGGTTCCTCATGGCTGTAAAAACTTCTAAGCCAACGTAATCAAAAGGTACAGCCGTTTATGCAGCAAATTTTCGTATAATACTAGTAGTAGTAGTATACTAAAGCAATAAAGACTAAAAGTAAAGTCAAGTATATGAATTTCAGCACACATCCAATAAATCTCTTTTGAAACGTTTACAGTTTGAATCAAAGATGTCAAGATGCGTGCCATCAGCAGACAAATGGTTAAACAGGCGACACATTCGAAATAAAGGGTTATAGGATGAAACATTTAATGTGTTAAAAATCTGTAGTGAAAGGTTTATACTAACGAGTGCGGCATTGTGTATTTATTGATATCAATGACAAAAGATCAAGACAGTTAATTGCACCATATAGGATCTTATGTAAGGTTACTGGATCATGTTGGTTGCGACGGTTGACCAATGAAGTAACATGAAAGCCTCCAGTTTATGAGGTGGAAGTTTTGGTGGTAGTTCGTTGTATGAAGACCCCTAAAATGTATTTTTTTTATTTTGTATTTGATATTTGTTCTTATATCGACAACATAAATCCACATTTGTGAAAAAATCAACTGTCTAACTAAAGCGGTACTTGAGATACAACCTGTTGACAGACAGACGGACTGGCGGACGAGCCGACAGCGAAATCTTAGTAATAGGGTTCCGTTTTAGGCCTTTGGGTACGGAACCATAACATGTCCTTTAAATTTCAAATTTCAAACACTTTATTTGCTCTTAAATAGGGTGGTAACAAATAAATGTTGATGGTCAATGTACAAAAACATAGTGCACCTATTTAGCCATATATGATAGCATGCAAATGATAACTATAATATTTATATCAATAAGTTATAATATTATTATATAATATTTACAATAAGTTGATGCGGTTAAAGGCATATGCAGTAATTATGTCTCATCGCTTGCCTATATAAATGGTCACCACCCCCGTTCTTTGTTCGAACTCAAAACGAAGGTTACTATATACAGGACCGGAGGTGAGGAGGTGGGCTATGGTTTGGTCGACTTCGGGATCGCAGGTGCATGCTGGACTGTCCTTGCACTTGAAACGATGCAAGTAGAAGGAAAATCCACCATGCCCTGTCAGGACTTGAGTGATTAGGCCAGCTGGTTTAATTTTTCGAACCAGTTTATACGCGATGCTGGCGTCCGGGAAGAACAATTTGGTTGTGGCTGCCGTACTACCTTTCTTATACCGCTCGTTCCATTTCACAATGGATCGAGCACGAATAGTCTTTTTCGCGTACGAGATCGGACACCGATCGTAATCGGGCTTCCGTTTGGACTCAAGCGCGGCCTCCTTTGCCAGATCATCAGCGCGTTCATTGCCGAGTAACCCCGCGTGTGCTTTGATCCAGAACAAAGATACATCTTTGCCCTGGATAAAAGCCTCCCGCAGGTTCTCCCGCGTCTCCACTGCGAGAGGATGGAGGGAGCCATGGTTAGTGATCGTCTCCAAAGCGGCCATCGAATCACTGTATAGACCATAGCTCCTTTCCCTCCCCTTAAGGATTACGCCCGTTGCTTTGCATATGGCCAATAATTAAAAATATTGACGACCCGTCTGGTGTAGTGGTTGAGAAATCGCCTACTACGCAGCGGGTGCGGGTTCGATCCCCGCACAATACAAACATTTGTGTGCATGAACATGTCTGTTTGTATTGGTCTGGGTGTTTTCTATGTATATCATGTATGTATTTACAAAAAAAAAAAAGTATTTAAGTATTATATCAGTTGTCTAGCACCCATAACACAAGCTTTGACTAGCTTACTTTGGGGCTAGATGGCGATGTGTGGGAATGTCCAAAGGATATTATTATTTATTAATTCAGCCTGATAGACTGTGCAGTACGCGGACAGACAAAACTTTTGATTCCGGATCTCGGCTTTGCCTTTCCATAAGGAAAGGGCGGCTCCGACCTTCCCCTCAATTTTGCTGCCGTCGGTGAAGATGCGCACCGCCTGCACGTTGTGTCTATCGACTAGGCTTTGGTCTTCCAGGCGTTCGAATGTTATAGCCATATGCGTAGCTGGGTGAGGAGTCTCTGCAAACCTAACCATACTCTCGGTCACTCTGTCTCCCAACTCCGGCAGAGGCGACCCTCTTTTCGTGTCAAACAGAGCAGCTGCTTCCTGTATTCTGAGGTCAAGAGGTAGTATCCCTGCCAGAGTTAACGCCGAGTGTAGAGAGACTGTACGATATGATTTACAGAGCTTCTGGGCGAAACCCCTTTGGACCGCATTGAGCAATTTCTGCGTACCGATTTTCTCAGCCGAAGGAGCCCACGCTGCCGCAGCGTACATGATGACCGGTTCTATACATGCCGTGTAAATCAGCCTAATCACTTCTGTATGAAGCCCCCAGTTTACTTTTGCGGCACGCGAAAGTTGCTTATATAAATCTAGGGCTTTCTTTGTTTGATTGGCTACGTGCGAGTTAAAAGTTAATTTGTTATCGATGGTAAGCCCTAGTATTTTTATTTCCCGAGATATGCCGATGGGTATTCCACCCATGCTATGACGCGGGTTGTCAAATTTTAATTTTCGGGTGAGGACCATCGCACAGGTCTTGTGTGGCGCAAATTTAAGTTTATTTTGTGTCCCCCACCGTTGGACAAAATCTAAAGCCGCGTTGCCTATTTTCGCTACCTCATCTGCCGTGTCTCCGTCAAAGACGAGGACAACATCATCAGCAAATGCTTGTACGTAATGTCCCCTACATCCCAAACCCAGCAGTAGAGGGTCAAGAAGAAGGTTCCACAAGATCGGACCACCGATAGACCCTTGCACACATCCCTTATTCGTGTCTCTTCTCACTTCTTTCCCGGCGAACCTTACTCTGACACATCTGCGCTCCAGATAGCTATCCAGTAGCCTCCTGATGTTTACCGGGCACTTTTCCTCAGCCAGTCGGATTCGAATAGCTGGCCACCACGCGCTATCGAAGGCCCCCTCTATATCTAATGACACTAGGGTTACCAGCTTCTTCAGCTCAATCTTACCCTTAATGTGGTGTATTAGATTATAGAGGGCGTCTTCGGTGCTCTTCTGGGGCATGAATCCGTACTGGCGAGTACTAATCCGCGGTACTAGGTGCCATTTGATCCGTGCTACTGACATCTTCTCCAGGACCTTCCCCAAGACCGGCAAAAGACCAATCGGCCGGTAAGCCTTGGGGTTCGTATAATCTTCCTTGCCCGGTTTTCTTAATACCACTACTGTGGCCTCCTTCCAGATGTCCGGGAAGTGCCCTATCTGTAAGCACTTGTTGAACAGGGCAAGGAAAGCGTCCGGGTCCTGGTTGATAGCTCGGCTGCAGATGTCTGATGTGAAGCCATCCGCCCCTGGGGCCTTCTTTGGATTAAAACTCCCTATCGCGGTCTGTAGCTCTAGTTGAGTAAACGGCGGGTCATGGTGTTCATCATGGTTCCGCTCGTTTACTCTCTTCGCTGCCTCTCTGGTCCAGCGATGGTGTTCGTAATCATTATCCTCCAGGTCTTGTGGGTAGAACGTCTCCGCAAGCAGGTTCGCCGATTCTATTGGGTTGAGGTGTGCTCCGTCTTTGGTAAGGGTCGTGTCCTCCGTTCTCCTGGTGGTCTGGCCTATCACTCTGTAGATTCCCTCCCATAGGCCCTCTCGATCTTGTTTGTTGCAGAACTCTTTCCAACTGTCAATCTGGGCTTTCTTGGCTTGGCACTCGTAGTTTTCTTTCTTTGCAAGATACTCAGCTACCACTATATCTCTGCGGTGCGGTGCCGCGTTCCTGATTTTGCGCCGGAAGGTAGTGGTAACTTTTTTCAGCCTGGTGAGCTCTTCATTCCACCATGGGATCTTAAGTACTTGTGTACTTTTCTTGACTGGCATGCTTGTCTTGCACGCTTCGGTAATTGCGTCAGTATAGTCCCGTACCAGCTGTTCCAGTTGTGTTAAATCGGTGATGGTCTCGATTCTTTGCTGGTTGATGTTCTTGTGGGACTTTACTTGTGTCAAGGTGGTATTAAACTGATCCCAATCTGCTTTCTTAGTGTTGTACAGGCGAGTCGTTCGCTGGACCTTCAGTCCTTTTGATCTGCGGAGACTTATTTCGAACGATATCGCGATGTGGTCCGAGCTCACCATCTCCTGGTCTACCCTCCAGTTGTCGACAAGTTCGAGTAGATCCTCTGAACAGGCTGTTATATCAACATGGCTGGTGTACACCCTGGTACCCCTTACGGTGTCAAACGTGGGTGTATCACCTCTGTTGAGTATCTGCAATCCCGACTCTTCCAGGGTCCCGGACATTGCTTCGCCCCTGTGGTCCTCTACCGTGCTGCCCCACCAGGTGCTCTTGGCGTTACTATCTCCGCCTATTAGCAGTAATCGTGGGCCCAGCTCCTCGATGACCTCCTTCAGCCGGTCCAAGTATGGCCCTATGGGTTCCGGGTCCGGTTCAAAATAGAAGGATACCGCCGCGATTTCCCAGGCACTGGTTCGGATCCTCACTGCGACTATGTTGTCGCTAGTGAGTTTCGGGCACTGTATGACATCAAGGTCGTCATCAAAGACGACAATAGCTGCCTTTACAGTCCCATCTCCTACTGCAGTGCTCTGGAAGACTCTCGCCCCACGGTAGTCCTTCATCCTTCTCTCCCTACCCACATAAGGCTCTTGGACTAGCGCAAACGCCAATTTGCGTTTGCTGGCCTCCGCCATGAGCTCGGTCACTGCAAGTTGTTTTCGCTGGAGGTTCGCCTGGGCCACTGCATAACATCTGGTTGGGGCGCCTGCCCCTGAACGCGTTGGAACCACTTTAGCAATATTGTACTTTAGCTCGCGCCAGTGCCTCCCACTTCCTACGCACTGGGCATTCTGAGCTAAAAGCATTGTGCTCTACTCGTTCCATCTTGGCCGCTATGCAGTTACAGCACTTTGGTGCCTCTGCCGCTAGCCAATCAGCACATTCGTTCCTCATGTGAGGTCCTCCACAATGGGTGCACTTGGGTGTTGTATCTTTGCAAAAGCGCCTACCGTGCCCATACGCCAAACAAATCGAACATTGTACTAGTGGCGATTGGTCTGCCACGCGCACTCTCTGCATGTCTATGTGCACTGTACCTCTCTCTAAGAGCCGATTATATATTTGTGGGGACACTCTCAGTACTACGTGGTTTAGTAGTGGGTTCCTCGCCTTGCGCTTAAATCTTATTTCAACGCGGTTATCTCGTTCTTCGAGACCACGAAAGATCAGCCCGTTCTGGTTCCTCAGTGCCGTCAGCAGATCTTGGTCGCTGTGGCTGGAAATTACGTTACTGAGTATGACCATCGGGTCCTGATTCTTCATGTCCTCGAAGCGGAGATGATTCGCAGCGCCTTGAAGTCTTTCTCTGACTTTGTCGCGTTCCTCTGTTGTTCTGCAACCAATGATGACCTTCTTATCCTTCACTTTGCGGACCTTCTCTACTGTCACCCAGCCATCCTTCGCGATTACCGCGTCGCTAACCCGCTTCAGCACTTCGTCACCAGTGGCGGCCTCGTCCTTCGACTCTATAACTATAGAGTGAAGCGCGGTCCTCCGCTCTGCTGGTCTGACGGTCGGCATTGCAGCGAGGTTATCGTATGACGCCTTCCTGGTTTCTTCTTGGTGAGAAAGGATGACCTCCCTAAGCTTACCTAGCTCTGCGTTTGTTTGTTCTAGCCTGTCTCCCTGTTCCTTCATCATTTTGAGAAGTTGACTGTCTCCCAATCCCGTGCTCATCTGAGCTTCTAACTTTGTGTTAACCCCTCTATCGGCGTCTACTTTCTCCGAGTCTACAGGTTCTTTTTCAAGTGTGGAGACCGCTGCCATCTCCTTTACCAAGGCGAATAACCCGTCCAACGACTGGGTGATCCCGACCTTTAAGTCCGATCGCAGATTGCGAGACTCACTTATGTGAGTTTTCGCTTTCGCCAGCAGCCTCCTGGCCTGGGTCACCCGGTCACTGGGCTTGGTTGTTTCCTGCCTCGGCCCCGGCGACACCGCTGCTGCCTCGGTCGAGGCTCTGCGAGCCACAGTCTTCGGCTGTGCCGGTTGAACTGGCTTTGCCCGAGGCCTCAGCGGCGCCGCCGGCGCCGGGGCGGTCTTCGTCGGTGAGTGGGCGTGTGCTGAGGAGGTGCAGGGCCTTGGCTCTACTGTTGCGCTCTCCCACTCCCCAATACTGCGCCTAACCCTCGAGGGTTCCGGCTGTGTCATTTGCGAGGGGCCAGCCCTCTCGTCAATCACGATGATGGGGGAGATAGGGGCGTTTACGTCCGTCGTGGCTTTTTTGGCGGGGGTGCGCGTCGTCGCCATTTTGAATGAGACAGATGCTGCTTTGTCTTGTCAATAAAATAGTAAAAGTATGGTTCAAAGAACCTAGCTGGTACCTATCCTAAGAATACCGGTCAATAAACACGGTAATCAAGTCAAAACTCAAATTAAAGCTAAGTAAAATAATATAAAAGCTTGCTATGTCAATGTAGAGTGGGGCTCTATCAAAGCAGATGTCCCCTGCAGCTCTACTTTTACTCCCCGCAACGCTAGCGTCGAAACTCTACTTTTGTAGAGTGAAAAACCTTGGTGCTCTACGTAGAGCTCTCGACTCTATCCAGTCACGTGCTAGTTTTTATGCTACGCTTTTTGGTCCCAGGCAGGCCCAAATCCGACTATTTACGCCTGAGTTATCGATTTTAAACGGTTTTTCTAGTTTTTACTTTGTTATGGACTTAGAAAAATTTTGAAGAGTTATAAAATTTTGTTTTGAAAAATTTTGAATTACAACAATGAATATGATAATGCGAAAGGGTAAATGGCACTATTTATCGAAGAAATAAAGTTTTGATCGGTTTTTGTCGCTTTTTAGGGTACTTTTTGGTCCGTAGAGCCAAAATCTATAAGGCTCTATATAGAGCTCTCCACGTTTGCTGCTAAATACCTCCACCTATTCCAAGTATATAGGCCTTAGTCCGGTCCCGCTACGTTGCTTTGCTCCAAAGTTATTGATTTTAATTATTTTTTTCAAATTTTTGTGGGGACTAGGACTTAAAAAATTTTGCTCAAAGTAAAAATTTTATTTTTCCAAAAAGTTTAAATTTATATATTTGATGTGAAAGTATGCTAAATTTGAGGTTGGAATTTGGTGGGGTGTTTTATTTATTTTGAGTTTTTTCCACTTTTTAAGATATTTTTTTCTCTACAATGCAAAAATCTCTAGGGCTCTACCTAGAGCGTCGGTACTTTTATATTTTGAAGTTATCCTAATTTAAATAATATCGGTCCAAACCCCGATAAAATCGCTTGGATAATTTCGGAGTTATAGATTTTCTTTAGTTTTCTGAGTTTTTGGTGTATAGGAAACAGGACTTAGAAAAATTTCGTCTGGTTTCACAAATGGTCCTACTTTATTACCTAAATTTAATTAAATATTTATTTTGTTTTTCTAATTTGGTGTAATTAATTAAAACCTATTATTTATTACTCGCGATATAATTTAAAAATACTTATTTAATTTATTAATCCTAGTTTTGTGTTCAAATCCCTTTGTTTACCTTTTGTTTTACCTCCCTCAGCTTAGTTATCCCCTTTATTCTCGTCACCTATGGGGTGCGCGTGGGGTTGCTATATATATTCTTAATCTACGTTAAATTACCTATCTAATGGTATAAAACTTTGAATTTTACGTTAAAGTTTACTATTTAAAATTCCGTATTATTCACTCTTTCAGCTAATTTAAGAATCAAAACAGCGAAAAGCTGAATAAAAGGATGAAAGAGATGAGTGAAAGAATGAAAGATTCCGCGCGACTTCGGCGGCACTTTCGCAAAGCTCCACCGGGTTTTCCTTTTAAGTCGCGTGGATTTGATTTATATATATAGATAGCTAGTGAAATAGGCATTCTGGTGCAAAAAGAATTTTAAATTTACGATATATTTTAAGCTTAAAAAAGGGGGGTTTAGTCCGCGGGGTAGTGAAATTTTATGCGATTTCTGATGTTTTTTCCAATTTATTAATTGACCTGTTTTAGTTAAGTAATGATTTATATGTTTTTATGTAGCTTATACTAAAAGGTAAGTAATATAAATTTAAGAGGGATAAGGATTAATAAGAAGGGGGGTGAATGGGGGGTTGAAAATTTGAATGATTTTTACCCAAAAGTATTAAGTCTTGTTTTTACGTTATACAGTATAATTTTAAAAATCCAAAAAAGTGTTATTGAGAAAGCCTATATATTAATTTGCAAATTTAAGTTTTCTATGGGTTTTTTTGAGGGTGGAAAGGGGGCTAAATTTTTGTCTTATTCTGAATATCACTCAAGTTTCACAAGTTTGACGGTTTTTCTGATTTATAACTTATTTATTTTTAAGTGCGCGTGGATTTTAACTTATTCACTAAATAGGGTGTAAAGAGCCCTTTCTAACAATATAAGATTAACCTTTTAAACACAACCCTTATGGGGTAAAATTTAATAAAGTTTGGGGTTATGCTCTTATTTCTAGCTTAATTTAAACACAATAAAGCCCTTAAAATATATGAATGCAGTAATTAATAATTATAAATCCTATAGTATTCTAAAGGTATTAAAAAATGCTAAATGAATAGACTATTAAAAACTATATAAGGGGTTGGGGGTTGCAACCCTTAATTTTTTTAAACTTTAAAAGTGAATATCTCCCTTGTTTATTAACCGATTTGGTTAAAATTTAAAATACTAAGAAAACACAATAGGCACAATTTTTTGAAAACTTAAAAAACTAGGGTTGTCGATCTAAATAAAAAACTAGGGCTGTCCAAACTTATCCTAAAATTAAATTCTAAATTTTTGGCACCTCTGATTGTCCAATTTTCAGTTTCGAAGTGTCCCCCGGCTCTTCGTCTGTATGGCTTTCAGATCCGTTGTCCAAAAATGGCCGCTCTGATCCGGAAGTTGTACCACGTGCCACGTGGTAACTTGTTTTTTTGCGGTTTTTTCCTGTTTCCAGTGTCCGAAAAAATCCAAATTTGGTGTCACTTCGTAGATCTCAATAAGGCGCTCACAACTGCACTTAAAAATGTATGGGTAACCGCACCGGTAATTCGGCGGCGTTTCACTTTGAAGTGTTAAAAATGCACTTTTTTGGCAATTTTGGTGATTTCACCAAAAGATGCGTCTCGTCACGGCGCGTCCGAAATGGTATTGCACTATATGTTTTTTGCGAAAAAACCCACTTTTGCGATTTTTAAGGCGCGGAGCGGTCTAAAATCGTGACGCTCGGGGTGGCGCGTAGCTTGCGACTGGGTTAGGTTAGGTTAGGTTTTTTTTTTTTGCTGCTCTGTACCCGAATATAAGTTCCAGGATTGGATTCTCGTATTTAGGGATTCATTGCTAGCGGGACTTTTTGTTTTCTGCGTCATCAAAACTCGCTGTTTACTTTATTAACTTAACAACTACTTTGCTTAATTTAATACATCTTATAGTACTAACGTTTATTTATCTATAACATTATAACAATTTATAAGTTTTACTATTCTTACAAATTTAAAAGTTAATACATGGTGCGGTATATTCAAAACAAGGGTTGATCTTAATTTCTATGGTGCCTTTTACAATTTAATAGACTATCTTATATCTAATACAAATTTACTTTTATCTATTACAATTTTCTTATCTCTTAGTGTGTAGCTTATTCCTATTTTATATCTATTTTACATTATTGCTATATTTCTTATTATCAATATAATAATATATAACAAAATTAGCCAACTAAGTTTTATTTTTATTGTTTACAGATAAACAGATTATTTCACAATAAGAGATAAATTTATCTCTAATGTCTTTAAAACTGATGAGTTCATTTAAGTTTGTATGATCTATTTTCACCCCCGTTTTTTGCTCAAATTCAAAACGTACTTTGTCATAGGCTGGGCAGGAGATAAGGAGGTGGGGTACGGTTTGGTCAGTATTGGGATCACAGATGCACGATGGAGTGTCCCTACACTTGAAACGGTGCAAGTAGTGGGAGAATCCGCCGTGCCCCGTGAGAATCTGCGTTAGTAACCCTGATGGTTGTATTTTTCTTACGATTTTGTGGGCGACGCTAGCGTCCGGGAAGAATAATTTTGTTGTTGACGCGGTGCTACCTGCTTTATATCTGTCGTCCCATTTCAAAATGGAACGGGCGCGTATAACTCTTTTCGCATAAGAGATCGGACACCGGTCGTAGTCTGGCTTCCGTTTTGACGCTAGAGCAGCTTCCTTAGCGAGATCGTCGGCGCGTTCATTGCCCAGCAGGCCTGCATGTGCTTTTATCCAGAATAAAGAAACATCTTTACCCTGGATAAAAGCTTCCCGCAGGTTCTCCCGCGCTTGCACGGCAAGGGGGTGGAGGGAGCCATGGTTAACGATCGTCTCCAAAGCGGCCATCGAATCGCTGTAAAGACCATAGCTCGTCTCCCTCCCCTTGAGGATCACGCCCGTTGCCTTGCATATGGCCAATAGTTCCGCCTGATAGACTGTGCAGTACGCGGACAGACAAAACTTTTGGTTTCGGATCTCGGCTTCGCCTTTCCACAAGGAAAGGGCGGCTCCGACCTTCCCCTCAATTTTGCTGCCGTCGATGAAAATTCGCACCGCCTGCACGTTGTGCCTATCAACTTGACTTTGGTCTTCCAGGCGTTCGAACTCTATGGCCATACACGTAGCTGGGTGAGGAGTCTCTGCAAACCTGACCAGACTCTCGGTCTCTCTGTCTCCTAACTCCAGCAGGGGCGACCCTCTCTTCGTCTCATACAGGGCGGCTGCCTCCTGTATCCTGAGGTCGAGAGGAAGTATCCCAGCCAGAGTCAGTGCCGAGTGTAGAGAGACTGTCCGATATGATTTACAGAGCTTCTGGGCGAAACCCCTTTGTACCGCGTTTAGCAACTTTTGCGTCCCGATTTTCTCTGCTGCTGGAGCCCATACGGCTGCTGCATATAAGATGACAGGTTCGACACAAGCAGTGTATATAAGTCTGATCACTTCCGGGTGCAGACCCCAATTAACTTTTGCGGCTCGCGACAACTGTTTGAAAATTTCTAGAGCTTTTTTAGTTTGATTAGCGACATGAGCATTAAACGTTAATTTGTCGTCTATGGTGAGCCCTAGAATTTTAATTTCCCTAGACATTTTTATTTCTATGTCACCCATCCTAAGTCGAGGCGTGTCATATTTTAATTTACGAGGTAGGACCATGGCGTTGGTCTTTTGTGGCGCAAATTTCAATTTATTTTGCTCCCCCCATAACGATTTAAAGTCAAGGGCATCATTCGCCTGTCTGGCTACGTCTGTCGCGGTGTTGCCGTCAAAAACAAGTACTACGTCATCGGCAAAAGCCTGGACGTAATGTCCCCTACACTCCAGCTCCCGCAGTAGAGAGTCAAGTAAAAGGTTCCAAAGTATTGGACCACCAATGGACCCTTGCACACATCCTTTGCTTGTGCTCCGCTTTACTTCCTCCCCGGCGAATCTGACTCTGACCCTTCTGCACTCCAGGTAACTATCCAGTAGCCTCCTGATGTTTACCGGGCACTTTTCCTCAGCCAGACGGACTCGTATTGCTGGCCACCAGGCGCTATCGAAGGCCCCCTCTATATCCAGTGACACTAGGGTTACCAGCTTTTTCAGCTCAATCTTACCCTTGATTCGGTGTACTAGAGTATAGAGGGCGTCCTCGGTGCTGCGCTGGGGCATAAATCCGTACTGGCGAGTACTAATCCGCGGTACTAGATGCCATTTTATCCTTGCTACTGTCATCTTTTCCAAGACCTTCCCCAAGACCGGCAGTAGACCAATTGGTCGATATGCCTTGGGGTTCGTATAGTCTTCCTTGCCCGGTTTTCTGAGTACCACGACTGTGGCCTCTTTCCAGGTTTCCGGGAAGTGTCCAATCGAGAGACACTTGTTGAACAGGGCAAGGAATGCGTCCGGGTCTTGGGTGATAGCTCGGGTGCAGATATCCGCCGTGAAGCCATCCGCCCCAGGGGCCTTCTTTGGATTAAAGTTCCCCACCGCGATCTTTAGCTCCAGGTGTGTAAACGGCGGGTCATGTTGTTCATTATGCTTCCACTCGTTTACCCTTTCCGCCGATAATCGGATCGAGCGGTGGTGTTCGGTATCGGCCTCTTCTAGGTCTTGTGGGTAGAAGGTCTCTGCCAGCAGATTCGCCGATTCTTTGGGGTTCAAGTGTGCTCCATCCTTGGTTAAGGTCCTATCTTCTTCTCTCCTGGTGGTCCGGCCTATTACCCTGTAGATACCCTCCCATAGGCCTTCCCGATCTTGCTTGCTACAAAACTCCTTCCAGCTGTCGATTTGGGCTTTCTTGGCTTGACACTCATATATCTCTTTCTTTTGCAGGTACTCGGCGACTACAATCCCTCTGCGGTGTGGTGCCGCGTTTCTTATCTTACGCCTATAAGTAGTGGCCACCTTTTTCAGCCTGGTGAGCTCATCATTCCACCATGGGATCTTTAACACCTCTGAACTCTTTTTTGCAGGCATACTCGCCTTGCATGCAGTTGTTATTGCGTCTTCGTAATGTTTCACTAATTGCTCTAGGTGTTTTTTGCTGTTAATGTTGTTAATGTAGTCTGAGTTCAGGTTTTTGTGAGATTTGGCCTCTGCTAATGTCGAGTTAAAAAGATCCCAGTCCGCTTTCTTCGTGTTATATAACCTTGTGGTGCGTTGGACTTTCATGCCTTTACTCCTGCGGAGACTTATGTCGAAGGTTATAGCGTTGTGGTCCGAGCTCACCATTTCCTGATCTACCCTCCAATTGTCAACCAGTTCGAGGAGGTCCTCGGAGCAGACTGTGATGTCAATGTGGCTGGTAAGCACCCTGGTACCCCTAACAGTGCAAAATGTAGGCGTGTCACCTCTATTCAGTACCTGCAATGCTGACTCTTCCAGGGTCCCGGACACCTCTACTCCCCTGTGGTCTTCTTCCGTGCTGCCCCACCAGGTACTCTTGGCGTTACAGTCGCCGCCTATCAACAGTAATCTTGGGCCCAGCTCCTCTACGACCTCCCTCAGCCGCTCCAGGTATGGCCCTATGGGTTCCGGCTCTGGTTCGAAGTAAAAGGATACCGCCGCGATTTCCCAGGCACTGGTTCGGATCCTCACTGCGACTATATTGTCGCTAGTGAGTTTCGGGCACTGTATGACGTCAAGGTCGTCATCAAAGACGACCATAGCCGCCTTTACAGTCCCATCTCCTACTGCAGTGTTCTGGAAGACTCTCGCCCCACGGTAGTCCTTCATCCTTCTCACCCCGCCCACATAAGGCTCCTGGACGAGCGCAAACGCATATTTGCGTTTGCTGGCCTCCGCCATGAGCTCGGTCGTTGCTAGTTGTTTGCGCTGTAGGTTCGCCTGGGCCACTGTATAGCATCTGGTTGGGGCGCCTGCCCCTGAACGCGATGGAACCACCTTAGCACTGATATTGCACTTTAGCCCGGGCCAGTGCCTCCCATCTCCTCCGCACCGGACATTCCGAGCTAAATGCGTTGTGCTCATTGCTATCAAGTTTTGCGGCCACACAATTGCAGCACGTTGGTGCTATGGACGCTAAAACGTCAGCGCATTCGGTCCTCATATGCGGTCCCCCACAATGTGTGCAACGGGGTGTAGTCTCTTTGCAGAATCTCCTTCCGTGTCCATACGCCAGGCACATGGAGCACTGCACGAGTGGTGATTGGTCTGCAACCCGCACCCTCTGGATGTCGATATGAATGGCTTGTCTGTCTAGCAGCCTATTGTAGATTTGCGGTGAGACCTTCAGGACTACATGGTTCATGAGGTGGTTCCTGGCCTTGCGCCTGAACTTTACCTCCATGCGGCTGTCCTTCGCTTCGAGGCCATGAAATACCGCCCCGTTCTGGTTTCTCAGGGCCGTAAGTATGTCCGAGTCGGTATGACTGGATATAACATCCCTGAGTATAACCATAGGTTCTTGGGTTTTCATCTCCTCAAACCGAAGGTGATTGGCTGCGCTCTGGAGGCGTTCTTTGACTCTGTCGCGTTCTTCAAGTGTCTTGCAGCCCAAAATAATCTTCTTATCTTTTACCTTTCTCACTCTCTCAACGGTAACCCATCCGTCCTTCGCATTCACAGCATCCCTAACCTGCTGCATGACGTCATCTCCAGTTGCGGCTTCGTCCTTAGACTCTACCACAATGGAGTGCAGCGCGCTCTTCCTCGCGGGTGCTCTGCTGAGTGGCGCTGCTGCTGTGGCGCCTGCATATGTCAGTGTCTTTGCTGTCTGTTCTTGCTGCGAAGTGATGGCTTCCCTTAATCTTTCTAATTCTCTGTTTGTTTTGTCTATTTTATCCCCTTGTTCCCGCATCATTTTAAATAGCTCCTTCCCTTCCGATCCTAAACCCTCACGAGCTACTCCCTTTTCTCTTTCTCCTACTTCTACATTCTCACAGACTGTTTTTTCTGTTACAGATCCCGTTGCTGCTGCCATTTCTTTCACGATGGCGAAAAGGCCGTCCAGCGCCTGGGTGATCCCGACCTTAAGGTCTGACCGGAGATTGCGAGACTCACTTATGTGAGTTTTCGCCTTCGCCAGCAGCCTCCTGGCCTGGGTCACCCGGTCGGTGGACTTGACTGTTTCCGGCCTCGGTCCCGGCGACACCGCTGCTGCCTCGGTCGAGGCTCTGCGTGCCGCAGCTTTCGGCTCTATATGGTGCGCTGCCTTCGTCCTGGACTTCAGCGGGCCCGCCGGCACCAGGGCTGGCTTCGCCGGTGAGCGATCGTGGCCATGCGCTGTCACGGTGCAGGGCGTGGGCTCTATCATAGCGCTCTCCCACTCTCCAATGCTACGCCTCACCCTAGAGGCCTGAGGCGGTGTGGTTTGCGAGGGGCCGGCCCTCTCGTCAACGATAATAGTCGGGGAGATGGGAGAGTTTGTCCCTATTGTTTTCTTGGCGGGGGTACGCGTCGTTGCCATTGGGGACAGAGCTTTGTCTCGTCAATAAAAAATATAAAATAACCGGTTCAAAAGAACCTAATGCGAACCTATCCTAGGATTACCGGTCAAAAGACACGGTAATCAGTCAAAAAATAACAAACTATACACTAATTAATTAAAATAAATATTATTTGTCTAGCAGGGTGGATGTAGAGTGGGGTTCTACTTAACAGAAGTGCCCTGCGTCTCTAGATCCTACTCCTCTTTTGCTAGTTCTAATACCCTACTTTTGTAGAGCGAAAGTTCTAAAAACTCTACGTAGAGCTCTCGACTCTACCTTGTCGGGTGCCGCTTTTTAATCTAGGTACTTAGGTCTTAGTCCGGTCCCGGTACGATAACTGGTTCCTTAATTATAGATTTTAACAATTTTTTCTTATTAGGTTAGGTTAGGTTAGGTTAGGTTCCCCCTCGAACCCCCTCGAATGGAGCACGCCTTGTCGTGGCGAGGGGGCTCAGTAGCCTGTCGCAATCCAGCGGCGGGTGAAGCCAAGATGCTCCGTGGAGAGTGCCGCTGCGTCTGTTCCCGTATCGGGCGGCAGTGGCCATAGTGAGTCGCGTCTGTCTCGCATCGAGCGGCGGCTCACTATAAGTCGTTGGACTCCCGGCACCCCTCTGGTTTAGCAGAGGAGGCAGGGGATGTCCTGAGGACTTTGGTCCTCTGGGCGAGCTCGGCGTGCATTTGCCGTCGGGCGTGGCTCGCCTCGTCGGGAGGGTCTCGGACAGACGGTGTGGGGACACTTCTGTCCAATCATAAGAGAACCTCCTGAGGCGCCAGTGTGCCGTCGGGAGTGGGATCGCCCCACTCCGTGGAGATCCGCCCTCCTCAGAGAGGGTGGAGGTTGCGCTGGCAAGGGTCGCGGGACTGTTGAGACACCGCGGCCCCTGCTATCAAAGCCACCAAACGCGGCGGGGCGTCGTCAGGTTTTAGTGGGTATACCCGGGGGCGAATCCGGGGGAGTCCCACACACGCCCCTCCGTTCCCCGACGGAGAGGTACGGTGCGTAAACTGCATTTCCTGACGTTAAAAAAAAAAAAAAAAAAAAAAAAAAAAAAAAGGTTCCCCCTCGAATCCCCCTCGAATGGAGCACGCCTTGTCGTGGCGAGGGGGCTCAGTAGCCTGTCGCAATCCAGCGGCAGGTGAAGCCAAGATGCTCCGTGGAGAGTTCCGCTGCGTCTGTTCCCGTATCGGGCGGCAGTGGCCATAGTGAGTCGCGTCTGTCTCGCATCGAGCGGCGGCTCACTAAAAGTCGTTGGACTCCCGGCACCCCTCTGGTTTATCAGAGGAGGCAGGGGATGTCCTGAGGACTTTGGTCCTCTGGGCGAGCTCGGCGTGCATTTGCCGTCGGGCATGGCTCGCCTCGTCGGGAGGGTCTCGGACAGACGGTGTGGGGACACCTCTGTCCAATTACAAGGGACCCTCCTGAGGCGCCAGTGTGCCGTCGGGAGTGGGATCGCCCCACTCCGTGGAGATCCGCCCTCCTGATAGAGGGTGGAGGTTGCGCTGGCAAGGGTCGCGGGACTGTTGAGACACCGCGGCCTCTACTGTCACAGCCAACAAACGCGGCGGGCGTCGTCAGGTTTTAGTGGGTATACCCGGGGGCGAATCCGGGGGAGTCCCACACACGCCCCTCCGTTCCCCGACGGAGAGGTACGGTGCGTAAACTGCATTTCCTGACGTTAAAAAAAAAAAAAAAAAAAAAAAAGGTTCCCCCTCGAATGGAGCACGCCTTGTCGTGGCGAGGGGGCTCAGTAGCCTGTCGCAATCCAGCGGCGGGTGAAGCCAAGATGCTCCGTGGAGAGTGCCGCTGCGTCTGTTCCCGTATCGGGCGGCAGTGGCCATAGTGAGTCGCGTCTGTCTCGCATCGAGCGGCGACTCACTAAAAGTCGTTGGACTCCCAGCACCCCTCTGGTGTATCAGAGGAGGCAGGGGATGTCCTGAGGACTTTGGTCCTCTGGGCGGGCTCGGTTTGCATTTGCCGTCGGGCGTGGCTCGCCTCGTCGGGAGGGTCTCGGACAGACGGTGTGGGGACACCTCTGTCCAATCACAAGAGACCCTTCTAAAGCGCCAGGGTGCCGTCAGGAGTGGGATCGCCCCACTCCGTGGAGATCCGCCCTCCTCCATGGAGGGTGGAGGTTGCGCTGGCAAGGGTCGCGGGACTGTTGAGACACCGCGGCCCCTGCTGTCAAAGCCACCAAACGCGGCGGGCGTCGTCAGGTTTTAGTGGGTATACCCGGGGGCGAATCCGGGGGAGTCCCACACACGCCCCTCCGTTCCCCGACGGAGAGGTACGGTGCGTAAACTGCATTTCCTGACGTTAAAAAAAAAAAAAAAAAAAAAAAAAAAGGTTAGGTTAGGTTAGGTTCCCCCTCGAATGGAGCACGCCTTGTCGTGGCGAGGGGGCTCAGTAGCCTGTCGCAATCCAGCGGCGGGTGAAGCCAAGATGCTCCGTGGAGAGTGCCGCTGCGTCTGTTCCCGTATCGGGCGGCAGTGGCCATAGTGAGTCGCGTCTGTCTCGCATCGAGCGGCGGCTCACTATAAGTCGTTGGACTCCCGGCACCCCTCTGGTTTAGCAGAGGAGGCAGGGGATGTCCTGAGGACTTTGGTCCTCTGGGCGAGCTCGGCGTGCATTTGCCGTCGGGCGTGGCTCACCTCGTCGGGAGGGTCTCGGACAGACGGTGTGGGGACACCTCTGTCCAATCACAAGGGACCCTCCTGAGGCGCCAGTGTGCCGTAGGGAGTGGGATTGCCCCACTCCGTGGAGATCCGCCCTTGATAGAGGGTGGAGGTTGCGCTGGCAAGGGTCGTGGGACTGTTGAGACACCGCGGCCCCTGCTGTCACAGCCAACAATCACGGCGGGCGTCGTCAGGTTTTAGTGGGTATACCCGGGGGCGTATCCGGGGGAGTCCCACACACGCCTCTAGAGGTACGGTGCGTAATCTGCATTTCCTGACGTTAAATAAAAAAAAAAAAAAAAAAAAAAAAAAAAAAAAAAAAAAAGGTTAGGTTAGGTTAGGTTGCCAACCCGTGCCGGGTTACTGGTCCCGCATCGGGCGCGTCCCCAGGTGGTGGATAGGGGAACGCCTCCCAGATATGGGAGGTACCGGCTTCGGCCGGCGCGAACCAAAACCAGAGCGCGGCAGGTCTTGTCAACTCGACGGGCCTGTCGGGCCAGAGGGGAAGGCCTTATGGCTCAAGACCTCTCGTATTCGCTGTTCCGCCTGCTCCTCCTCGAAGGAATGGACCGGAGCGGCTTGAGTACCTGAGGCGTAGATAGGGGTTCCTAGACCGGCGGGGCGTTTGCCCGGGTCGTAGGGCTTTGGGGTCGTCGGGGCATTTGCCCGGATCCGTGGGTTTTTCCCGGGTTGTGGCCTGTCATCACGACAACCCGGGCAGCGCATTTGTGCCGTGCGCTGGGTCCCGTAATCCTGGGAGAAGAGGTTCCTGGACGTTGAGCCTGAGGCAGACCACCCAGGCAACACGCTGTCTTTGGCCTCGGATTCCGGGCACACGGGGGACCCGTGGAGTAGCCGGTCCACGGGTTATTCGGCTGCGGGCGAGCGGCTTAACCCTCGTCCAACGGTGACGCGGGGGGTACGGGGGGCAGGGCAGGCGGCGGGCTCGGTGATGTTGCGCGTTCTGGTCGACGCGTGCTCACCTTGCCCCAACCGTCTCGTCAAAGATCCCGTGCTAGTCTGCCCGAAAGGGAAGTGGCGTCCTCGCTATAGTCGGTGGGAAACCCTGGGGTGTCAGTGGCACCTCCCCAGATGGGGCTCCGTGGTGGGTGGCGTCACCACCGACTGAATTCAGGATGACAATGGATATGGCTTGCTCAAACAATGATAGTTTAAATTTTGCGACCAAACCCCGAGCGCAAGGCGCTCAAGGAGAGAAAAGAGCAGAGGGTAACGGTGACGTCCTTTTCAGGACGCCCGTTGTCCGCTTAGAAAGGTGTGTTACACCTTTGGCTGGACCATCGGGTAGCCGATTCTTTAGGCCCGGGGATTTCTCCGAGTCTGAGGACGAGGTCACCCTGACTCGATGTGACAAAGAGGGGATGTCACTTTGTGTTCCCCCCTCCACCGGATATGACAATAACAGCAGCCTGGAGATCGTGGACTCTTACGAGTCTGCGTCTTCGGGCATGACATCACGATCGCCGTCTGGGTCTCGCACCAGCGGCAGAATGACAAGAGCCGGCAAACGGCGAGCGGATGAGGCCTCCACAGACCTATCCCCTGCCAAAGTACCGGCAGACAAAATCACTGCTGCCCGCAGAGGCCGGGGCCGCCTACCTGCCCATGGAGAACATGCAGGTGTAGGCAGAGCACGCGAGCAGCTTACCGACGAGAAACGCCGTCTGGCAATCGTGGAAGCCGAGGAGGAGGCTTCGCGTCTTGCAGTGCGGCTTGAGCACACTCGCAAAAAAAAACGAGTTCTCGGTGAGGGATGCCACTGCGGAAGAGCTGAGTGGCCAGATCCGGGCTGCCACGGACACTATTATGTTCTGCGTGGCGAAGTCCGGAAACCTGAAGGGTAGCTTCCAGCGTGCCCTGAAGGAGGCTGCCACCTCGATAACGCGGGCGGTTGAGGTCCTCAGCTCAAGGACCATCGATGAGGAGACGCGGCGGCTGCAAGCCGCAAACAAGCGCCTGGAGCAGGACGTCGCGGACCTGAAGCGCGTCGTCCAGGAGCTCCGGGCTGAAAGGCTCGCGGACACACGTCCTGCAACCTCCGCCCCCTTTGGGGAGGAGTTCGAGCAGCGCCTCATGCGCCAGTTCGGAGGCATGATGGATGCCAAATTGGCGTCCATCCAAGATCGGCTGCTCCCTGAGCCTCGCCTGCGCCCGCCACTTGCTGCGGACGCCCGCAAGGCTCAAACCGCAGCACCGTCGCCTAAGAAAGCCGCCTCTCCCCAGTCGGGTAAAGTGCCGTCCGAGGTGTCCGCCCCTGTGGCCACGACCTCGACTGCCGGTGCAGTCCCTATCGGGGAGAAAAAGAAAAGAAAACGAAGCAAGCGGAAGCTGGCCGGTAACCAGGTCCAGGAGTCTGCGCCCGCTTCTGTTTCTCAAGCCGAGAATGCCCGCCCGACAGCTCAGTCCGCAGTTGGCTCTGGAGCCGAATCGTGGACAGAGGTGGTCCGGCGTGGTAAAAGGACTAAATCGCGTTCCGCCCCACAGCAGCCGTCTACGGCTCAGTCGAAGAAGCCGACTGCCCAGAAGAAAGCTCCGAACCTCCGCCCACCGAGGACCGCCGCCATCTTGGTGGCGATGCAACCGGGATTGCTGGAGGCCAAGGAGCACTCTTACGAATCGGTGATGGGCCGTGCCAAGCAGGCAATAGATATCGGTGCGTTGGGGATCTCCGGGATTCGCTTCAGGGTCGCCAAGACTGGCGGCAAGGTCCTTGAGATCACCGGCGCTGATAGTGCGACGAAGGCTGACACCCTGGCAGCCAAGATGCGGGAGGTCATCCCCGAGACGATAGCGAAGGTGACCAGGCCGACAAAGAGCGTCGATGTCCGGATCTCGGGACTCGACGACTCTGTGACCAAGGTCGAAGTCGCCGAAGCTGTCGCTAAGGCAGGAGGCTGTGATCCCAAGTCGATCCAGGTGGGGTCGATTGGGCGATCTTTTCGGGGCACAGGGGCTTGCATCGTAAAGGTGCCGATCGCTGTGGCCCAAAAGGTCATCAAAGGGCGAGTTTTGGTGGGATGGGTCTCCGCCCAGACCAGGCTTTTAGACCAGAAGCCGCTTCAGTGCTTCCGGTGCCTGGAGGTGGGACACGCCCGCGAAAGCTGCCCTTCGACAGCCGACCGCAGTAGCCTTTGTTACCGCTGTGGTAAGCCGGGACATGCAGCCAGGGGATGCACTGCCCCTCCGCACTGCGCTCTGTGCGTGGACGCAGGGTTGCCAGCTAACCACCGGGTGGGCAGCAAGAGCTGCAAACCGCCCAAGCGTGGCAATCGAGCGGGAAGGACAGTGGCCAGGACTCCAGCCGCATCGTCCGGGGCCGTAAGGCCCACTTCCATGGAGGCAGAAAATACACCAGCGTAGGATGGCCTTTAGCGTTCTGCAGGCGAATGTGAACCACTCTGCCGCTGCGCAGGATATCCTCTTGCAGCACGCGGCGGAGTGGTCCATAGACGCGGTCCTCGCCTCCGAACCCTATTTCATACCGGCTGACCGGGAGAACTGGGTCGGGGACGTGAGCGGACTGTCGGCCATCATGGTGTCAGGGGCGCATTCCATAGATGTCGTTGCCAGGCAGAGCGGTTTTGTCGCCGCCAAGTGCAGGGAGTTTCTGCTGGTGGGGGTTTATTGCCCCCCCAGCCGAACCAGGAGCGAGTTCGAGGCCGACCTGGACCGTTTCGGGTCGGTTCTCCGTCAGTCCACCTTGCCGGTGATAGTTGGCGGCAACTTTAACGCCAAGAATATAGCCTGGGGCTCACGACATACTGACCCCAAAGGGGAGAGTCTGCTGGACTGGGCGGTGTCCAACGGACTTGTTATCGTCAACGTGGGGACCGAACCCACTTCCGTGCGGCCGCAGGGGGAGTCCGTCGTGGACATAACGTTCGCGACCCCCGCGGTTGCAGCTCGAATAAGTGGCTGGAGAGTGGTCACAGAGGCGGAAGAATTGTCGGATCACCGGTACATCCGGTTTGACATCTCCGCCTCCGGTCCCGTGATCCCTCCGAGCGGCACACCCCACGTGACATACCCCCGATGGAGGCTCAGTTGCCTGGACAAGGAAACAGCGCGGGAAGCTGCGGTCGTTAAGGCCTGGCTGCCTGTAGGTCCCGAGCCCGTCCAAGTGGATGCGGAAGCGGAATGGTTCCGGGAGGCCGTTACCGGCCGTTACCGCACGGTGCGGGGGAAACTCCGCCCATGGGCACCCCCGGTCACGGAAAGGCTAGAGCCCGAGTTCCTCCGAAGAGTCGTGTCCACCTTGTTCCCAGCTCAGGTGGAACACACCCCGCCTTCGATGTTGCCACACCCCGTGGCCTCCAGAGAGCCCCCTGACCCCGTGTCCGAGGGTTAGTTCGGCGCGGCAATAGAGCGGTTGAAGGCCAAGAACGTGGCCCCGGGTCCTGACGGGATCCCAGGTAAAATCTGGGTCCTCGTATCGGATATACTGGGTGACCGCCTTCGTAGGCTCCTAACCGCTTGCCTAGAACAGGGGCGCTTCCCGGCGCTATGGAAGGAAGGGAGGCTCGTGCTTCTGAAGAAAGACGGACGTCCGACCGACTCCCCTTCGGCATACCGTCCGATCGTGTTGTTGGATGAGGTGGGCAAGCTCTTTGAAAGAGTCGTTGCAAACCGCCTCGTTCGGCACCTGGATACGGATGGGCCGAATTTGTCGGATGTGCAGTATGGCTTCAGGAGAGAGCGCTCTACGATCGATGCTATCCTGCGGGTAAAATCGCTCGCCAGCGAAGCGGTGGAGAGCGGCGGTGTGCTGTTGGCCGTGTCTATCGACATTGCCAACGCGTTCAACACGCTGCCGTGGACCACGATAAAGCAGGCGCTCCGATTCCACGGAGTGCCTGTTTACCTGCAGGACACCATCGCATCGTACCTGGAAGGACGAGAGGTTGCGTGTGATTCGGTGGACGGTCGTTTGCGGCACTTGGCCGGATGCGGCGTTCCACAGGGGTCGGTCTTAGGGCCACTCTTGTGGAACATCGGGTTCGATTGGGCTCTCCGCGGCCAGTTCGTCGCGGGGGTTGGCGTGACTTGTTACGCCGACGATACCCTGCTGACAGCTCGCGGTGACTCTTTTGCCGATGCTGCACGTCGTGCGACTGCTGGGGTCGCTGTGATGGTACACCGAATCCGCCTTTTGGGGCTGCGGGTGGCGCTGGAGAAGTCTGAGGCGCTGTGTTTTCACGGCCGACGACGTGCGCCGCCTGCGGGCACTGGGTTGATGGTGGATGGGGTTCTGATCCCGGTTTCATCCACCATCCGGTACCTTGGGCTTGTGCTTGACGGAAGGTGGCGGTTTAAGGCCCATTTCCGTCAGCTCGCTACCAAGCTCAATGCGACCGCGGGTGCTTTGAGCCGGTTACTGCCAAACCTGGGTGGTCCGTCGACGGCTCCTCGACGACTGTACCTAGGGGTGGTCCGCTCGATGGCACTTTACGGTGCCCCGGTGTGGCATGACGCCCTCTCGTCCGAGAACGTGACAGTCTTGCGGAAGGCTCAAAGGGTGTTAGCCCTGCGTTTAGCGCGAGCCTACCGCACCACCTCCACCGATGCTGCGCTGGTCCTGGCCGGCAGCCTTCCCTGGGATCTCGACTCCCTGGTCCTCGCCGCATTGTACCAGTGGCGGGGAGACCAAAGATCTCAGGGCAATAGGCCCGCACCGACGGAGGTGGAATCGGAAAAGACACAGCTCACAGAGCTAGCCCACGAGCAGTGGCGCCGTAGATTGGCCAGTAGCCACTTTGGCGTCCGGGTCATTGAACCGTACTCCCCGTTCTCAAAGAATGGGTCGAGCGACCACACGGCCAAGTGACATACCGGATGTCGCAGGTGTTTACAGGCCACGGGTGCTTTGGGTCATACCTCTGCCGCATAGGCAGGGAACCCACAACCCGATGCTGGCACTGCGATGCTCTGGAGGATTCGGCACAGCACACCCTCGAGGTGTGCCCGGCGTGGGTCGCTGACCGCCGTGCCCTCCGAGCACACGTGGGGACCGACCTCAGCCTGGGCTCTATAGTCCGGCGTATGGTCGAAGACAGGGAGGCATGGCGAGCCATGGCCGCATTTTGCGAGCGGGTGATCGCCGAAAAGGAGAGCGCGGAGCGAGAGCGAGAGGCTGCGGCTGACGCACTCCTTATGCGCCGAAGGCGTACTGGGCGCAGGAGGAACCTCCACCACCTGCACATGCCCCTCCCTATGCCTCGGATCGTGGACGCGGGGGCGTCCGCTTCCCACTAAGAGGCGCGATGGTGTGTAATGCGTTCTACGCATCGTCGGGACATCAAGCCGGAGGATAACCTCCTTCGGCGCTGAAGGCAGGGGCTTTTGCCCTCTTCAGATCGGGTGAGACCGTGTGTCGGTCTAGTCAGTGAGGGGCCGCGGATGTGTGCTTATGGCGCTGACTCGTGGCCCCGAACTCATGGCTCCCGAGAACGCCGCTGGTTTTTAGTGGGTATGCCCCGATCGGGGAGAGTCCCACATAACCTGCTGCCTTCCCCCGAGGGCGGCAGGTATGCGTAAAGCATTTTCCAGCGAAACCAAAAAAAAAAAAAAAAAGGTTACGTTAGGTTAGGTTAGGTTAGGTTAGGTTGGGGTTTCCCCCCCCTCGAATGGAGCACGCCTTGTCGTGGCGAGGGGGCTCAGTAGCCTGTCGCAATCCAACGGCAGGTGAAGCCAAGATGCTCCGTGGAGAGCGCCGCTGCGTCTGTTCCCGTATCGGGCGGCAGTGGCCATAGTGAGTCGCGTCTGTCTCGCATCGAGCGGCGGCTCACTAAAAGTCGTTGGACTCCCGGCACCCCTCTGGTGTATCAGAGGAGGCAGGGGATGTCCTGAGGACTTTGGTCCTCTGGGCGAGCTCGGCGTGCATTTGCCGTCGGGCGTGGCTCGCCTCGTCGGGAGGGTCTCGGACAAACGGTGTGGGGACACCTCTGTCCAATCACAAGGGACCCTCCTGAGGCGCCAGTGTGCCGTCGGGAGTGGGATCGCCCCACTCCGTGGAGATCCGTCCTCCTGATGGAGGGTGGAGGTTGCGCTGGCAAGGGTCGCGGGACTGTTGAGACACCGCGGCCCCTGCTGTCAAAGCCACCAAACGCGGCGGGCGTCGTCAGGTTTTAGTGGGTATACCCGGGGGCGAATCCGGGGGAGTCCCACACACGCCCCTCCGTTCCCCGACGGAGAGGTACGGTGCGTAAACTGCATTTCCTGACGTTAAAAAAAAAAAAAAAAAAAAAAAAAGGTTGGGGTTCCCCCCCCTCGAATGGAGCACGCCTTGTCGTGGCGAGGGGGCTCAGTAGCCTGTCGCAATCCAGCGGCAGGTGAAGCCAAGATGCTCCGTGGAGAGTGCCGCTGCGTCTGTTCCCGTATCGGGCGGCAGCGGCCATAGTGAGTCGCGTCTGTCTCGCATCGAGCGGCGGCTCACTAAAAGTCGTTGGACTCCCAGCACCCCTCTGATTTAGCAGAGGAGGCAGGGGATGTCCTGAGGACTTTGGTCCTCTGGGCGAGCTCGGCGTGCATTTGCCGTCGGGCGTGGCTCGCCTCGTCGGGAGGGTCTCGGACAGACGGTGTGGGGACACCTCTGTCCAATCACCAGGGACCCTCCTGAGGCGCCAGGGTGCCGTCGGGAGTGGGATCGCCCCACTCCGTGGAGATCCGCCCTCCTTATGGAGGGTGGAGGTTGCGCTGGCAAGGGTCGCGGGACTGTTGAGACACCGCGGCCCCTGCTGTCAAAGCCACCAAACGCGGCGGGCGTCGTCAGGTTTTAGTGGGTATACCCGGGGGCGTATCCGGGGGAGTCCCACACACGCCCCTCCGTTCCCCGACGGAGAGGTACGGTGCGTAAACTGCATTTCCTGACGTTAAAAAAAAAAAAAAAAAAAAAAAAAAAAAAAGGTTGGGGTTCCCAGCAGTGTTGGCTTCCTCGCAGCGATCCCCGGGCAACGTCTCGTCTGACCACCGTAACGGAGTGGCAGACAGGCGGCTAACGAACACTGTGCGATCGTATACTTTCAGAGCGGATAAGTGCGATCTTTGTGGTTCGACAACATGTCGAAACCTTTGCGGGACGCCTCCGGGCGTTTCATTAAAAAAGGCCCTTCTCAGGGCCAATCCCAAACGGCCCTTCTCAGGGCCACCCCCGACGACGCGCCGACGTCGAAAGCTAGCCGTACACCATCTGCGGCGAGCGTGGTCTGCAGGGAGGACGATCTGTCGGAGTCCGACAGTGACGCCTTTGTGGCAGAGCTGCCTGACCGTCAGGCAAAAAAGCGGGCCTACTTGAGGCAGAGTTCGGAGGGCTCTTCGGACTCAGCCAAAAGTGGCCCGAAAAAGAAGAGCAAGGCTATAAAGCCTGCTAACCCTACCCTGGCTAGCACTAGGCACGACGTAGGTCTGATGGATGCCCAACGTCAGCTGAACGTGGCGAACAGGGCACGAGTCCAACAGGAGTTGGAAGAGGAGGTAGCCGCTAAGGAGGCACAGGCTCGCGCACGTAGAACCAAGGCGGACTATGGTACGTCAAGCGTCACGTACGCGGATCACTCCATAGCGGAGTTAGAAAGGATGGCTGAAGAGGACCAAGAGGAGATTGTCAGGGTCGCCTCTAAGTCCTCGAATTTGAAGGGGACCTTCCAAAAGGCCCTCAAGTGCCGGGCTGCCAGTCTTCGTGGCATCATCGGTGAGTTGGTGCAGCGCACAACCACCGACGAGGTAAGGCAGCTCCAAAAGAGGGTGGACTGCCTCACAAAGGAGGTCAGCGAGCTTCACACGAAGCTGGCTGAGGCTATTGGGCGGCCTGTACAGGCCCCACTTGCTGCAGTGACGGTGGATCTCTCCTCCTCCAACCTTGAGGAAACCATCCGCAAGGTTGTGATGGAGGAGAGAGCCTTCACGCGGGCCTGCATCGCGGGCATTGAGGACAGGCTCCTGCCTGAAAGGCGCGTCAGGCCGCCGTTGGCGGCGGATAGAGCCGCTTCTGCCTCTGCCCCTGCCCCGACCGCGATGGCACCTCCCCCGACCCCTAAGCCCGCAAAGGGCAAAGGAAAGGGAAAAAAGACGGTGGCTCCGCCGGCTACGACTAACGTGGTGGCAGCCTCATCCCAGAGCGAAGACGCCTTTCTTCCCTCCAGCACTCCGTCCAACGAGTGGACTGAGGTGGTTAGGAGGAAGAAAAGAGACGCCAAAAAGGCAGTGCTGTCTGCTGTTCCTGCCAATGTCCCCTCCGGCTCGTCCAAAGGGACGAGCAAAGGAGAGGAGAAGAGCAAGAGGAAAACAGCCCCCAAGCCGAAAGGGAGGAAACTGGTTCCTCCCAAAACCGCGGCCGTCGTAGTGACGCTCACTCCGGAGGCCGTGGAGAAGGGAGAGACGTACGAATCCGTCCTGAAACGGGCTCGTACCAACGCAAACCCAGCAACGCTGGGTATTGGCCTGGTGACGTGCCGCAAGACCCAAACTGGAGCCCGACTCTTCGAGTTTCCGGGGGCCCAGGGCGGTGCCAATGCAGACCTCTTCGCAAATAAATTGCAAGAGGTCATAGCGGACGCGGCCAAAGTTGCCAGGCCAACGAAGACCGCGTCAGTAGAAGTGACCGATCTTGATGACTCGGTCACAAAAGATGAGGTAGTGGCGGCAGTTGCCTCTACAGGAGGCTGTGACCCGGCAGCAATACGGGGTGGGGCTATCAAGCCTGGTCGCGGTGGTCTGGGTGCTATTCGCCTGGAGTGCCCGGTCGTCGCGGCAAAGGCCGTACTGGCCAAGAGACGGCTCCCCGTAGGGTTTTGTGTGGCCGTGGTCCGGGCACTTGAGGACCGGCCTTTCCGGTGTTTCAGGTGCTTCGGAGTAGGACACACCAGAGCTCTGTGCCCATCCCGAGTGGACAGGTCGGAGCTCTGCTACCGTTGCGGGGAAGCGGGGCACAAGGCGTCAGAGTGTGGTGTTGCCACACCACGCTGCGCGGTGTGCTCTGCCAGTGGCCGTCCAGCTGGCCACGTGATGGGGGGGAGGCAATGCAATCCTCCCCCAAAGAAGGGACAAGCGCAGGTGTCAAATCGACCAGCTGCAGCTGCCGCCACTGTTGAGGCTGTCGAGGCCTCGCAACAGGCCGAAGAGGGCAATGCAATGTACCAATAATGACAGTGGTCCATCGCATTTTACAGGCTAACACCAACCACTGCAGAGCGTCCCAGGACCTGCTGGTGCAGACCATGGCTGAGTGGTTGGTGGATGTTGCGGTTGTCGCAGAGCCATACTCTGTCCCTGGTCGCTGGCTAGCGGATCAGGATGGATTGGTGGCGCTTGTGGCGCGGTCTTCCACGGACTCCCCTTCCCTCTCGCTCTTAGAGAGGGGACCGGGATACGTGGCCGCCGCGTGGGGAGACGTAGTCTTTGTGGGGGTTTATTTCTCTCCTAACCGACCACTGTCAGACTTTGAGGACTTTCTTGGAGTCCTCACCGCAGTGGTATCGAGGGTGGGGCAACGTCAGGTCTCCGTTCTTGGAGATCTGAACGCCAAGTCAGTGGTTTGGGGAAACCCAGCAACCGACGCTCGCGGAAGGGCGCTCGAGCTGTGGGCGGCCTCCTCCGGGCTCTCCCTTCTAAATAGAGGGGAGGTCCATACGTGCGTGCGGCGGTGGGGTGGGTCAATTGTGGACATCACTTTTGCCTCGCCCGCGCTAGCCGCGCGTGTTACAAACTGGCGGGTTGACATGGTGGAGACTTTCTCGGACCACCGCTACGTTCGGTTCGAGATCTCCACCCAAAGTCCCCAGAGAACGGCTCATCCGGGCCAATCTCCGTTCCCTCGGTGGGCCTTAGTTCACCTGGACAGAGAGGCAGCGAGGGAGGCGGCGTTCGTCCAGGACTGGCTTTCGCCTGATGTAAATGTCGTGGACGTCGACGCCGCCGCGGCACAGCTGAGGGAATCGTTGACCGAGGTATGCAACTCTAGTATGCCTCGGTCTCGTCGACCACCACCACGACGCGCCGTCTATTGGTGGTCGGAGGAGTTGGCGGCGCTTCGAACTGCCTGCGTGGCGGCTCGAAGAGAGTACGCTCGAAGCCGGCGGCGGCGAATACGCGACCGGGAGAATGAGGACCGCCTTCACGATCTGTACGTGGAGGCAAAGCGGGTCCTCAGAAAGGAGATGCTCGCCGCCCAAGACTCAGCGCAGGCTGAACTACTAGAGGGACTTGACGGTGACCCTTTCGGGAGGCCATATAAGGCGGCGCGGAACAAACTGCGTCCCTTCGGCCCCCCCGTGTCGGAAACCCTTGAGCCGGCAGTGCTGGATGGGGTCGTACGGTCCCTGTTTCCAGGCAGGGCCGACGCTTTCACCCCACCAGCAATGGACCCTCCGCAGGGTGCTGTTCAGGAGGAAGAGGAGAACCAGGTGGCTCCTACTCTCACTGGGGTCGAGGTTCGCACGGCAGTTCTTCGCCTTCGTGCGAAAAAGACGGCCCCAGGGCCAGACGGCGTCCCAGCAAGGGTGGTGGCAATAGCCGCCACCGAAATGGAAGATAGGTTTCGGGACCTCTTCGACGCGTGCTTCGCGTCGAGAAGGTTTCCGAAACCTTGGAAGGAGGGGCGTTTATGCCTCCTCCGAAAAGAAGGACGCCCGGCAGACTCTCCCTCGGCGTACCGACCCATCGTTCTGCTCGATGAGGTCGGTAAGATGTTCGAGGGGATCATCGCCGCCCGCCTAAAAGACCATCTGAAGGTGGTTGGGCCGGACCTGTCGGACGCTCAGTTTGGTTTTCGACCTGAGCGTTCGACAATAGACGCCCTCGCCCTATTAAAAGGTATGGTGAAGGAGGCGATAGATGCTGGGGACGGAGTGTTGGCTGTGTCGTTCGATATAGCCAACGCCTTCAACACCCTTCCCCATGCAACCGTCCTTGAGGCACTCCGGTTTCACGGAGTGCCTCAATATATGAGAGTCCTCCTGGCCAGTTATTTAGAGGACAGAGCAGTCCTCGTAGTAGATAAAGCTGGCCAGGTCCGGAGATATCCAGTGGAGTCCGGTGTTCCTCAGGGGTCAGTCCTAGGACCACTCCTGTGGGACATCGGGTTCGACTGGCTTCTGCGCGGGACCCTCCTCCGGGGCACGAGTGTCATCTGTTATGCGGATGACACTCTCCTCACTGCCCGAGGGGGGAATTTTGGTGAGGCGGCCAGTCTGGCCTCAGCGGGCGGATCGCTAGTCGCTCATAGGATCCGCCGGCTTGGACTGAAGGTAGCGTTGCACAAGACCGAGGCCGTTTTCTTCCACGGGCCTCGGCAGCGCCGTCCACCTGACGCCCACATCTTTGTGGAAGGCGTTAGAATTGAGGTTAAGACCCAGATGAAATATCTGGGTCTAACGCTCGACAGCAGGTGGCGCTTCAGCCCGCATTTCAGCGGACTGTCGTCGCGCCTGCTGAAGGCAGCGGGGGCCCTCTCATGGCTGATGCCTAACTTGGGAGGGCCAGGCGGGCGATGCCGGCGGCTGTACGCCGGCATCCTGAAAAGCATAGCCCTGTACGGGGCGCCAATCTGGGCTGACTCCCTTCAAAGAAGGGAGAATGCTACGGCCTTGCGGGTGCCCCAGAGGGCCATTGCGCAACGGGTAGCGCGGGCTTACCGCTCGGTAAGCTTCGCAGCGGCGTGCGCTCTGGCTGGCACTCCTCCTTGGGAACTCGAGGCATGGGTGCTAGCCAGAGTTTACGAATGGACGGCGGGGCGTAGGGCACTCGGTGAGCGCCCTGCCCCTGAAGAACGAGAGGCTGTTCGGCAGGAGGCGAGGGATGCCGTCGTCCATCACTGGATGGCGGACCTTACCTCCGCAGTTTTTGGCCGTCGCACCCTCGACGCGCTTGGGCCAGTCCTGAAAGACTGGCTTGAAAGACCGCACGGCTTCCTCACCTTCCGGTTGGTGCAGGTGCTGTCCGGGCACGGCTGTTTCGGGTCGTACCTTCACCGAATCGGGAGGGAGGAGAGCCCGTCGTGCCATGACTGTGGCGCGGCGGAGGACACGGCACAGCACACCCTCGAGGTGTGCCCGTCGTGGACCGAGCAGCGCCGCAGTCTTGTTGCGGCAATCGGGCCGGACCTCTCGCTTCCCGCCGTGGTAATTGCCATGTTGGGGAGCGAGGAGGCATGGGTGGCGGCAGCCTCCTTCTGTGAAGACGTCATGTCACAGAAGGAGGAGGCGGAGCGCGCGCGGGAGGATGATCCTCTGGCGCCACTTCTCCGCCGAAGGAGAGGCAGGAGAAGGCGGGTGGTTGACCACCCGCTTCCCCCTCGGTGATAAGCAGCGGGCGACAGGCGCGGGGGCGCCTTCGTCCGCATTGCACTGCTTATCACCCAGCCGAACGAGGATGACCGAGCACTGACAGTCATCCTCGAGCCCCTTCCCATATGCGGGAGGGGCGTGAAGGGCCCGCCGCTGTAAGGCGGGCAAACGCCGGCGGGGAAATGGAAGCAAAGGCTATGCCGATTCCCAATACCCCGCCACCAAAGGCGATGCGGGAGTGCCGCTGGGTCGTTTAGTGGGTATACCGGGAGACACCTTCCCGGGAGTCCCACATACCCCATCCGTCCCCCGACGGGTGGGGATGCGTAATGCATTTTTCCCAGCGAAAAAAAAAAAAAAAAAAAAAAAAAAAAAAAAAAAAAAAAGGTTAGGTTAGGTTAGGTTAGGTTCCCGTGTCGGGTTACTGGTCCCGCATCGGGCGCGTCCCCAGGTGGTGGATAGGGGAACGCCTCCCAGATATGGGGGGTACCGGCTTCGGCCGGCGCGAACCAAAACCAGAGCGCGGCAGGTTTTGTCAACTCGGCGGACCTGTCGGGCCAGAAGGGAAGGCCTTATGGCTCAAGTCCTCTTGTATTCGCCGCTCTGCCTGCTCCTCCTCGAAGGAATGGACCAGAGCGGCTTGAGTACCTGAGGCGTAGATTGGGGTGCCTAGACCGGCGGGGCGTTTGTCCGGGTCGAAGGGCATTGGGTCGTCGGGGCATTTGCCCGGATCCGTGGGTTTTTCCCGGGTTGTGGCCTGTCATCACGACAACCCGGGCAGCGCATTTGTGCCGTGCGCTGGGTCCCGTAATCCTGGGAGAAGAGGGTCCTGGACGTTGAGCCTGAGGCAGACCACCCAGGCAACACGCTGTCTTTGGCCTCGGATTCCGGGCACACGGGGGGCCCGTGGAGTAGCCGGTCCACGGGTTATTCGGCTGCGGGCGAGCGGCTTAACCCTCGTCCAACGGTGACGCGGGGGGTACGGGGGGCAGGGCAGGCGGCGGGCTCGGTGATGTTGCGCGTTCTGGTCGACGCGTGCTCACCTTGCCCCAACCGTCTCGTCAAAGATCCCGTACTAGTCTGCCCGAAAGGGAAGTGGCGTCCTCGCTATGGTCGGTGGGAAACCCTGGGGTGTCAGTGGCACCTCCCCGGATGGGGCTCCGTGGTGGGTGGGGTCACCATCGACTGAATAAAGAAGGATACAGGAAATGGCTTGCTCAAACAAAAATAACTGCAATTTAGAGACCAACCCCCGAGCGCAAGGCGCTCAAGGCGAGAAGAAAGCAGAAGGAGACCGTGACGTCCTTTTCAGGATGCCTGTTGTCCGTCTGCAAAGGTGTACTATACCACAGGCGGGACCGTCGGGTAGCCAGTTTTTCGGGCCCGAGGATTTCCCCGAGTCTGAAGACGAGGTAACCCCCACTGGATATCACAACACCGGACATGACGACCAAGGCTTAGACGACAGCCTGGAGATTGCGAACTCATACGAGTCAGCATCTTCGGGCATGGCGTCAAGATCGCCGTCTGGTTCACGCACCAGCGGCAGGATGACGAGAGCCGGCAAACGGCGGGCGGATGAGGCCTCTTCAGACCTCTTCCCTGCCAAAGTCCCGGCAGACAAGGTCACCGCTGCCCGCAGAGGCCGGAGTCGCCCACCTACCCGTGGGGAGTGCGTAGGTGTAGGCAAAGCCCGCGAGCAGTTAGTGGACGAAAAGCGCCGTGCGACAATAGTGGAGGCCGAGGAGGAGGCTTCCCGTCTTGCAGTGCGGCTTGAGCACACACGTAACAAGAGTGAGTTCTCGGTGAGGGATGCCACCGCGGAAGAGCTGAGTGGCCAGATCCGGGCTGCCACGGACACTATTATGTTCTGCGTGGCGAAGTCCGGAAACCTGAAGGGTAGCTTCCAGCGAGCCCTGAAGGAGGCTGCCACCTCGATAACGCGGGCGGTTGATATCCTCAGCTCGAGGACCATTGATGAGGAGACGCGGCGGCTGCAAGCCGCAAATAAGCGCCTGGAACAGGACGTCGCGGACCTGAAGCGCGTCGTCCAGGAGCTCCGGGCTGAGAAGCTCGCGGACATGCGTCCTGCAACCTCCGCCCCCTTTGGGGAGGAGTTCGAGCAGCGCCTCATGCGCCAGTTCGGCGGCATGATGGATGCCAAATTGGCGTCCATCCAAGATCGGCTGCTCCCTGAGCCTCGCCTGCGCCCGCCACTTGCTGCGGACGCCCGCAAGGCTCAGGTCGAGCGCCCTTCTGCCGCCGGAGAGAAGGCGAGGAAGCCGCCGCCGACCGCAGCTCCGTCGCTTAAGAAAGCCGCCTCTCCCCAGTTGGGTAAAGCGCCGTCCGAGGTGTCCGCCACTGTGGCCACGACCTCGACTGCCGGCGCAGTCCCCGTCGGGGAGAAGAAGAGAAAGCGAAACAGGCGGAAGAAGGCCCGTAACCAGGGCCAGGAGTCCGCGCCTGCTTCTGTTTCACAAGCCGGGAATGCCCGCCCGACAGCTCAGTCCGCCGTTGGCTCTGGAGCCGAATCGTGGACAGAGGTGGTCCGGCGTGGCAAAAGGACCAAATCTCGCTCCGCCCCACAGCAGCCGTCTACGGCCCAGTCAAAGAAACCGACTGCCCCGAAGAAGACTCCGAACCTCCGCCCGCCGAGGACCGCCGCCATCTTGGTGGCGATGCAACCGGGAGTGCTGGAGGCCAAGGAGCATTCGTACGAATCGGTGATGGGCCTTGCCAAGAAGGCAATAGATATCGGTGCGTTGGGGATCTCCGGGATCCGCTTCAGGGTCGCCAAAACT
Organism: Pyrausta purpuralis; assembly: GCA_963924145.1. NCBI lineage: Eukaryota > Metazoa > Arthropoda > Insecta > Lepidoptera > Crambidae > Pyrausta > Pyrausta purpuralis. Next base: position 28,069,612 of record OZ001650.1, read on the forward strand.
GGCGGCAAAGTCCTGGAGATCACCGGTGCCGATAGTGACGCGAAGGCTGACACCCTGGCAGCCAAGATGCGGGAAGTTATCCCTGATGCGATAGCAAAGGTGACCAGACCGACAAAGAGCGTGGATGTCCGGATTTCGGGACTCGACGACTCTGTGACCAAGGTCGAAGTCGCCGAAGCTGTCGCTAAGGCAGGAGGCTGTGATCCCAAATCGATCCAGGTGGGGTCGATTGGGCGATCTTTTCGGGGCACAGGGGCTTGCATCGTAAAGATGCCGATCGCTGTGGCCCAGAAGGTCGTTAAAGGGCGAGTTTTGGTGGGATGGGTCTCCGCCCAGACCAGGCTTTTAGACCGGAAGCCGCTTCAGTGCTTCAGGTGCCTGGAGGTGGGACACGCCCGCGAAAGCTGCCCTTCGACAGCCGACCGCAGTGGCCTTTGTTACCGCTGTGGTAAGCCGGGACATGCAGCCAGGGGATGCACTGCCCCTCCGCACTGCCCTCTGTGCGCGGACGCAGGATTGCCAGCGAACCACCGGGTGGGCAGCAAGAGCTGCAAACCGCCCAAGCGTGGCAATCGAGCGGGAAGGACAGTGGCCAGGACTCCAGCCGCACCGTCCGGGGCCGTAAGGCCCACTTCCATGGAGGCAGAAAATACACCAGCGTAGGATGGCCTTTAACGTTCTGCAGGCGAATGTGAACCACTCTGCCGCTGCGCAGGATATCCTCTTGCAGCACGCGGCGGAGTGGTCCATAGACGCGGTCCTCGTCTCCGAACCCTATTTCATACCGGCTGACCGGGAGAACTGGGTCGGGGACGTGAGCGGACTGTCGGCCATCATGGTGTCAGGGGCGCATTCCATAGATGTCGTTGCCAGGCAGAGCGGTTTTGTCGCCGCCAAGTGCAGGGAGTTTCTGCTGGTGGGGGTTTATTGCCCCCCCAGTCGAACCAGGAGCGAGTTCGAGGCCGACCTGGACCGTTTCGGGTCGGTTCTCCGTCAGTCCACCTTGCCGGTGATAGTTGGCGGCGACTTTAACGCCAAGAATATAGCCTGGGGCTCACGACATACTGACCCCAAAGGGGAGAGTCTGCTGGACTGGGCGGTGTCCAACGGACTGGTTATTGTCAATGTGGGGACCGAACCCACTTGCGTGCGACCGCAGGGGGAGTCCGTCGTGGACATAACGTTCGCGACCCCCGCGGTTGCAGCTCGAATAAGTGGCTGGAGAGTGGTCACAGAGGCGGAAGAATTGTCGGATCACCGGTACATCCGGTTTGACATCTCCGCCTCTGGTCCCGTGATCCCTCCGAGCGGCACACCCCACGTGACATACCCCCGATGGAGGCTCAGTTGCCTGGACAAGGAAACAGCGCGGGAAGCTGCGGTCGTTAAGGCCTGGCTACCTGTAGGTCCCGAGCCCGTCCAAGTGGATGCGGAAGCGGAATGGTTCCGGGAGGCCGTTACGGACGTGTGTGATGCGTCCATGCCTCGGTCTGGACCTTCCCTTCCCCGGCGGAACGTCTACTGGTGGACGGATGAGGTTGCGGAGCTGCGCCGCGTGTGTATCGCGGCGCGTCGCGCCTCAGCCAGACACCGAAGACGCAGACGTCGTGATCCGGCGCTGGACGAGCCGCTTTATCAGGCCTACAGAGAGGCGAAGCAGGCGCTCAAGATCGCCATCCTGGAGGCAAAACTCAAGGCGAGGGAGGAGCTCCTTGCATCGCTCGATGCCGATCCGTGGGGACGCCCGTACCGCACGGTGCGGGGGAAACTCCGCCCATGGGCACCCCCGGTCACGGAAAGGCTAGAGTCCGAGTTCCTCAGAAGAGTCGTGTCCACCTTGTTCCCAGCTCAGGTGGAACACACCCCGCCTTCGATGTTGCCACACCCCGTGGCCTCCAGAGAGTCCCCTGACCCCGTGTCCGAGGGCGAGTTCGGCGCGGCATTAGAGCGGTTGAAGGCCAAGAACGTGGCCCCGGGTCCTGACGGGATCCCAGGTAAAATCTGGGTCCTCGTATCGGATATACTGGGTGACCGCCTTCGTAGGCTCCTTACCGCTTGCCTAGAGCAGGGGCGCTTCCCGGCGCTATGGAAGGAAGGGAGGCTCGTGCTTCTGAAGAAAGACGGACGTCCGACCGACTCCCCTTCGGCATACCGTCCGATCGTGTTGCTGGATGAGGTGGGCAAGCTCTTTGAAAGAGTCGTTGCAAACCGCCTCGTTCGGCACCTGGATACGGATGGGCCGAATTTGTCGGATGTTCAGTATGGCTTCAGGAGAGAGCGCTCTACGATCGATGCTATCCTGCGGGTAAAATCGCTCGCCAGCGAAGCGGTGGAGAGCGGCGGTGTGCTGTTGGCCGTGTCTATCGACATTGCCAACGCGTTCAACACGCTGCCGTGGACCACGATAAAGCAGGCGCTCCGATTCCACGGAGTGCCTGTCTACCTGCAGGACACCATCGCATCGTACCTGGAAGGACGAGAGGTTGCGTGTGATTCGGTGGACGGTCGTTTGCGGCACTTGGCCGGATGCGGCGTTCCACAGGGGTCGGTCTTAGGGCCACTCTTGTGGAACATCGGATTCGATTGGGCTCTCCGCGGCCAGTTCGTCGCTGGGGTTGGCGTGACTTGTTACGCCGACGATACCCTGCTGACGGCTCGCGGTGACTCTTTTGCCGATGCTGCACGTCGTGCGACTGCTGGGGTCGCTGTGATGGTACACCGAATCCGCCTTTTGGGGCTGCGGGTGGCGCTGGATAAGTCTGAGGCGCTGTGTTTTCACGGCCGACGACGTGCGCCGCCTGCGGGCACTGGGTTGATGGTGGATGGGGTTCTGATCCCGGTTTCATCCACCATTCGGTACCTTGGGCTTGTGCTTGACGGAAGGTGGCGGTTCAAGGCCCATTTCCGTCAGCTCGCTACCAAGCTCAATGCGACCGCGGGTGCTTTGAGCCGGTTACTGCCAAACCTGGGTGGTCCGTCGACGGCTCCTCGACGACTGTACCTAGGGGTGGTCCGCTCGATGGCACTTTACGGTGCCCCGGTGTGGCATGACGCCCTCTCGTCTGAGAACGTGACAGTCTTGCGGAAGGCTCAAAGGGTCTTAGCCCTGCGTTTAGCGCGAGCCTACCGCACCACCTCCACCGATGCTGCGCTGGTCCTGGCCGGCAGCCTGCCCTGGGATCTCGACTCCCTGGTCCTCGCCGCGTTATACCAGTGGCGGGGAGACCAAAGATCTCAGGGCAATAGGCCCGCACCGACGGAGGTGGAATCGGAAAGGACACAGCTCACAGAGCTAGCCCACGAGCAGTGGCGCCGTAGATTGGCCAGTAGCCACTTTGGCGTCCGGGTCATTGAAGCCGTACTCCCCGTTCTCAAAGAATGGGTCGAGCGACCACACGGCCAAGTGACATACCGGATGTCGCAGGTGTTTACAGGCCACGGGTGCTTTGGGTCATACCTCTGCCGCATAGGCAGGGAACCCACAACCCGATGCTGGCACTGCGATGCTCCGGAGGATACGGCACAGCACACCCTCGAGGTGTGCCCGGCGTGGGTCGCTGACCGCCGTGCCCTCCGAGCACACGTGGGGACCGACCTCAGCCTGGGCTCTATAGTCCGGCGTATGGTCGAAGACAGGGAGGCATGGCGAGCCATGACCGCATTTTGCGAGCGGGTGATCGCCGAAAAGGAGAGCGCGGAGCGAGAGCGAGAGGCTGCGGCTGACGCACTCCTTATGCGCCGAAGGCGTACTGGGCGCAGGAGGAACCTCCACCACCTGCACATGCCCCTCCCTGTGCCTCGGGTCGTGGACGCGGGGGCGTCCGCTTCCCACTAAGAGGCGCGATGGTGTGTAATGCGTTCTACGCATCGTCGGGACATCAAGCCGGAGGATAACCTCCTTCGGCGCTGAAGGCAGGGGCACTTGCCCTCTTCAGATCGGGTGAGACCGTGTGTCGGTCTAGTCAGTGAGGGGCCGCGGATGTGTGCTTATGGCGCTGACTCGTGGCCCCGAACTCATGGCTCCCGAGAACGCCGCTGGTTTTTAGTGGGTATGCCTCAATTGGGGAGAGTCCCACATAACCTGCTGCCTTCCCCCGAGGGCGGCAGGTATGCGTAAAGCATTTTCCAGCGAAACCAAAAAAAAAAAACAAAAAAAAAAAAAAAAAAAAAGGTTAGGTTAGGTTCCCGTGTCGCCCCCTCAAATGGAGCACGCCTTGTCGTGGCGAGGGGGCTCAGTAGCCTGTCGCAATCCAGCGGCAGGTGAAGCCAAGATGCTCCGTGGAGAGAGCCGCTGCGTCTGTTCCCGTATCGGGCGGCAGTGGCCATAGTGAGTCGCGTCTGTCTCGCATCGAGCGGCGGCTCACTAAAAGTCGTTGGACTCCCGGCACCCCTCTGGTTTATCAGAGGAGGCAGGGGATGTCCTGAGGACTTTGGTCCTTTGGGCGAGCTCGGCGTGCATTTGCCGTCGGGCGTGGCTCGCCTCGTCGGGAGGGTCTTGGACAGACGGTGTGGGGACACCTCTGTCCAATCAAAAGAGACCCTTCTGAGGCGCCAGGGTGCCGTCGGGAGTGGGATCGCCCCACTCCGTGGAGATCCGCCCTCCTCATGGAGGGTGGAGGTTGCGCTGGCAAGGGTCGCGGGACTGTTGAGACACCGCGGCCCCTGCTGTCAAAGCCACCAAACGCGGCGGGCGTCGTCAGGTTTTAGTGGGTATACCCGGGGGCGTATCCGGGGGAGACCCACACACGCCCCTCCGTTCCCCGACGGAGAGGTACGGTGCGTAATTGCATTTCCTGACGTTAAAAAAAAAAAAAAAAAAAAAAAAAAAGGTTCCCGTGTCGGGTTACTGGTCCCGCATCGGGCGCGTCCCCAGGTGGTGGATAGGGGAACGCCTCCCAGATATGGGGGGTACCGGCTTCGGCCGGCGCGAACCAAAACCAGAGCGCGGCAGGTTTTGTCAACTCGGCGGACCTGTCGGGCCAGATGGGAAGGCCTTATGGCTCAAGCCCTCTCGTATTCGCCGCTCCGCCTGCTCCTCCTCGAAGGAATGGACCAGAGTGGCTTGAGTACGTGAGGCGAAGACAGGGTTGCTTAGACCGGCGGGGCATTTGCCCGGGTCGCAAAGCATTGGGTCGTCGGGGCATATTGCCCGGATCCGTGGGTTTTTCCCGGGTTGTAGCCTGTCATCATGACAACCCGGGCAGCGCATTTGTGCCGTGCGCTGGGTCCCGTAATCCTGGGAGAAGAGGGTCCTGGACGTTGAGCCTGAGGCAGACCACCCAGGCAACACATTGTCTTTGGCCTCGGATTCCGGGCACACGGGGGGCCCGTGGAGTAGCCGGTCCACGGGTTATTCGGCTGCGGGCGAGCGGCTTCACCCTCGCCTAACGGTGACGCGGGGGATACGGGGGGCAGGGCAGGCGGCGGGCTCGGTGATGTTGCGCGTTCTGGTCGACGCGTACTCACCTTGCCCCAACCGTCTCGTCAAAGATCCCGTATTAGTCTGCCCGAAAGGGAAGTGGCGTCCTCGCTATAGTCGGTGGGAAACCCTGGGGTGTCAGTGGCACCTCCCCAGATGGGGCTCCATGGTGGGTGGGGTCACCATCGACTGAATGAAGAAGGAAATTGGAAATGGCTTGCTCTAACAACAAAAAAATTAATTTAGCGACCAACCCCCGAGCGCCAGGCGCTCAAGGCGAAAAGAAAGTAGAGTAAGCCGGGACACGCAGCCAGGGGATGCACTGCCCCTCCGCACTGCCCTCTGTGCGCGGACGCAGGGTTGCCAGCTAAGCACCGGGTGGGCAGCAAGAGCTGCAAACCGCCCAAGCGTGGCAATCGAGCGGGGAAGACAGTGGCCAGGACTCCAGCCGCACCGTCCGCGGCCGAAAGGCCCACATCCATGGAGGCAGAAGTAACAGCGGGCTAAGATGGCCTTCAGTGTTCTGCAGGCGAATGTGAACCACTCTGCCGCTGCGCAGGATATCCTCTTGCAGCACGCGGCGGAGTGGTCCATAGACGCCGTCCTCGTCTCCGAACCCTACTTCATACCGGCTGACCGGGAGAACTGGGTCGGGGACGTGAGCGGCCTGTCGGCCATCATGGTATCAGGAGTGCACCCAATCGACGTGGTAGCCAGGCAGAGCGGATTCGTCGCCGCCAAGTGCAGGGAGTTTCTGCTGGTGGGGATCTATTGCCCCCCCAGCCGAACCAGGAGCGAGTTCGAGGCCGATCTGGACCGTTTCGGGTCGGTTCTCCGTCAGTCCACCTTGCCGGTGATCGTTGGCGGCGACTTCAACGCCAAGAATATAGCCTGGGGGTCACGTCACACTGACCCCAAAGGGGAAAGTCTGCTGGACTGGGCGGTGTCCAACGGACTTGTTATCGTCAACGTGGGGACCGAACCCACTTGCGTGCGACCGCAGGGGGAGTCCGTCGTGGACATAACGTTCGCGACCCCCGCGGTTGCAGCTCGAATAAGTGGCTGGAGAGTGGTCACAGAGGCGGAAGAGTTGTCGGATCACCGGTACATCCGGTTTGACATCTCCGCCTCCGGTCCCGTGATCCCTCCGAGCGGTACACCCCACCCGACATACCCCCGATGGAGGCTCAGTTGCCTGGACAGAGACACAGCGCGGGAAGCTGCGGTCGTCAAGGCCTGGCTGCCTGTAGGTCCCGAGCCCGTCCAAGTGGATGCGGAAGCGGAATGGTTCCGGGAGGCCGTTACGGACGTGTGTGACGCGTCCATGCCTCGGTCTGGACCTTCTCTTCCCCGGCGAAACGTCTATTGGTGGACGGATGAGGTTGCGGAGCTGCGCCGCGTGTGTATCGCAGCGCGTCGCGCCTCAGCCAGACACCGAAGACGCAGACGCCGTGATCCGGCGCTGGACGAGCCGCTTTATCAGGCCTACAGAGAAGCGAAGCAGGCGCTCAAGATCGCCATCCTGGAGGCGAAACTCAAGGCGAGGGAGGAGCTCCTTGCATCGCTCGATGCCGATCCGTGGGGACGCCCGTACCGCACGGTGCGGGGGAAACTCCGCCCATGGGCACCCCCGGTCACGGAAAGGCTAGAGCCCGAGTTCCTCCGAAGAGTCGTGTCCACCTTGTTCCCAGCTCAGGTGGAACACACCCCGCCTTCGATGTTGCCACACCCCGTGGCCTCCAGAGAGCCCCCTGACCCCGTGTCCGAGGGCGAGTTCGGCGCGGCATTAGAGCGGTTGAAGGCCAAGAACGTGGCCCCGGGTCCTGACGGGATCCCAGGTAAAATCTGGGTCCTCGTATCGGATATACTGAATGACCGCCTTCGTAGGCTCCTTACCGCTTGCCTAGAGCAGGGGCGCTTCCCGGCGCTATGGAAAGAAGGGAGGCTCGTGCTTCTGAAGAAGGACGGACGTCCGACTGACTCCCCTTCGGCATACCGTCCGATCGTATTGCTGGATGAGGTGGGCAAGCTCTTTGAAAGAGTCGTTGCAAACCGCCTCGTTCGGCACCTGGATACGGATGGGCCGAATTTGTCGGATGTTCAGTATGGCTTCAGGAGAGAGCGCTCTACGATCGATGCTATCCTGCGGGTAAAATCGCTCGCCAGCGAAGCGGTGGAGAGCGGCGGTGTGCTGTTGGCCGTGTCTATCGACATTGCCAACGCGTTCAACACGCTGCCGTGGACCACGATAAAGCAGGCGCTCCGATTCCACGAAATGTCGGCCGATTAAATATGGCCCTGACATTTTTATTGGCGAATGTCAATCACTGTGCCAGAGCTCAGGACCTTTTACATCAGAGCCTGGCACAGTGGTCGACACACATATGTATCGTCACGGAGCCGTACTTCGTTGCGGCCCGTGACAATTGGGTGGCCGACACGGGCGAGATGGTGGCCATAGCCACCAACACGGGGGCTGGCTCGCCTCAGTTCTCTGGCGTCCGGAAGGGAAACGGCTGTGTGGTGGTGAAAGTCGGCGACGTGTTAGTGGTGGGGGTTTACTTTTCCCCCAACCGCTCAATCGCCGATTTCGAAAATTTTCTAGCGCAGCTTGATGTCCTCTTAGCTGGGTGGGGCCGCACCGACCCGGTGGTGGTGGCCGGCGACCTAAACGCCAAATCTGTATCCTGGGGCTCTCGCCTCACCGACGACAGAGGCGAGCTCGTGGAGGATTGGCTCACGGGTCACGGTCTCGTCGTTGTCAACCGAGGGACGGTGGATACGTGCGTGCGGATGCAGGGCGGATCCGTCGTGGACATTACGTTCGCAAGCCCTGCCCTGGCACGCCGTGTCCAGAACTGGGAGGTGTTGGTGGGGGTTGAGACATTGTCAGACCACAGGTATGTGCGTTGGGACTTCTCCCCCCTCCAGCCTTCCCCGAGCAGTTCAGGCCGTCCCACGACGGGCCTTGGCCCCAGATGGGCCTTGAAACGCCTCGACCGGGACACCTTCGAGGTGGCGACCCTGGTCGAGAGCTGGTCGCCCTGGCCGGAGAGCGTTGTTCCCAGCAGAGAGGTTGAGTGGTTCCGGGAGGCCATGTCGCACGTGTGCGATGCGGCAATGCCCCGTGTTAGAGCATTGCCGCCACGCACAGCCGTGTACTGGTGGTCTCCGGAACTTGCTCGACTAAGGGAGGGCTGTGTAGAGGCGAGGAGGCGATACTCCCGGCACCGCCGCAGGCGAAGGAGAGATGAGGCTCTAGACTCGCCACTCTACAGCGAGTACCAGGCGGCCAAAAAGGCCCTTCGGGTCGCGATCACAGAGGCCAAGAACGCCGCATGGGAGGAGCTCCTCTCCTCCTTAAATGAGGACCCGTGGGGAAGGCCATACAGACTCGTCATGAGTAAATTGCGTCCGTATGCCCCCCCACTAACTGCAACGTTAGATGCTGGCCTCCTACAGAGGGTAATAGAGGCCCTGTTTCCGGAGAGTTCGGAGTTCACGCCGCCGATCCTTTTACAATCGGACGGTGAGGACAATGAAGAGGCTCCGGAAATATCCGAGGGAGAACTCGGGGCCGCAATTTTACGCCTGAAGGGCAAAAACACCGCCCCCGGTCCAGACGGAGTCCCGGGTAAGGCCTGGGTACTGGCGATGAAGGACGGTCTGGAGCCAAGATTCCGTTCCCTCCTCTCGACCTGCCTGCGGGAAAGACATTTCCCACGGGCGTGGAAAAGGGGTAAATTGGTGCTTCTCAAAAAGGATGGCCGCCCAGCAGACTCTCCTTCTGCGTACAGGCCAATCGTCCTTTTGGATGAAGGGGCGAAACTGTTTGAGAGAGTGTTGGCCCATCGGTTGGTGCGTCATCTCGAAGAGATCGGTCCCGACCTCGCCGATAACCAATTTGGTTTTAGGCGGGGAAGGTCGACCATCGATGCCATCGACCGAGTCAAAAAACTCGCGGAGGACGAAGTGCGGAGAGGCGGTGTGGTCGTGGCGGTGTCTTTGGACATCGCCAATGCCTTCAACTCCATCCCGCACGTATGCATAACGGAGGCTCTGAAGCACCACAACGTGCCCAAGTACCTGCAGCAGATAGTCGCCAGCTATCTTGCTGACAGGGAAATCACTTTCCCAACAAACGAGGGCTGGGGCAGCAGGAGAGTGTCGTGCGGTGTTCCACAGGGATCGGTCTTAGGGCCGCTCCTGTGGAACATCGGGTACGACTGGGCGATCCGGGGTGCGACGCTGCGAGGAGCCAGCGTGATATGTTACGCGGACGACACGCTGGTCACCGCAAAGGGCAAAACGTACCGGGAAGCGGCCATCCTGGCGACGGCAAGTGTTGCCCAAGTAGTGGACCGCATAAGGCGACTGGGGCTGACGGTTGCATTGCACAAGTCCGAGGCTTTGTGTTTTCACGGGCCTCGGCACGCACCGCCAGCGGGGGCTGTGCTTGTTGTGGGTGGCGTCTCCATCGGTGTCGGGAGTACCATGAAGTACCTAGGATTGGTCCTCGACAGCCGGTGGAACTTTAAGGCCCACTTCGAGTACTTGGCTCCCAAGCTCGTAAGGACGGCAGGAGCCCTCAGTCGCCTTATGCCGAATCTAGGGGGTCCTAGTACGGGGTGTAGGCGCCTTTTCGCCACCGTACTGAAGTCGATGGCCCTCTATGGCGCCCCTATTTGGGCGGACACCCTTAAACGGGAAACCCGGGCAGTGCTCCGCCGATCCCAGCGCGCAGTTGCCAACCGCACCGTTCGCGCCTTTTGCACGGTGTCAGGGGAAGCGGCTTGCGTGCTTGCTGGGGCACTGCCATGGGAGCTGGAGGCGAAGGTGCTCGCGGCTGTCTACCGTAAGTCTGCAGCAGCCAAGCTTGAGGGCACACAACCCTCGCACGAGGAGGTTGAGCGCTGGCGGGATGAGGCTCGCAACGTGGCTATCGACACGTGGTCGAACCGCCTGGAAGAGCCGGAAGCGGGCCACCGTACGGTAGCCGCGATCCAGCCGGTACTCAGGGAGTGGAAAGAGAGGCGGGGGGGTTCGCTCTCCTACAGGATGGTGCAGATGCTTACCGGGCACGGGTGCTTCGGTAAGTATCTGCACAGAATCGGTAGGGAGAGCACCCCTGTCTGCCATCAGTGTGGGCACGCCAGTGACACGGCGGAGCATACGCTGCAAGAGTGCCCGGAATGGGCGAGGGAGCGGGCGGATTTGGTAGCTGCTATTGGCCCAAATCTTTTTATGCCCGCTATCGTGCGAGCCGTCCTGAGTGGGGACAAAAAGTGGGAGGCGTTCAGCACTTTCTGTGAAGGGGTGCTAAACAAAAAAGAGGAGGCGGAACGGGTGCGCGAGGACGACCCCCTCGCAGATCCCCAACGCCGCAGGAGAGCCGGGCGGAGGCGACGGGCTTTTGCCCGTCAACTCCGCAACTAGTCATGTAATTCTAGTCCTGGTAGGTTAAGGCGCCAGACGGTGGGCTATTTACAACCCCGTCTGGCGAGCATGTGTATATATAGTTTTAGGTTATTTATTAATTTATTATTATTTATACATTGAGAGTGTTCTATTTACACCTGTGCATCTATTGTGCACAGGCTGTTGTATATTTATATTTTATATTTTTATGATTTATATTTATACATTTTGTAAATAGTCCTGTAGGGGGGCTCGCTCTTTTGGCGGTCTCCCTACTGAGCTGGAGTGGTCGCATGGCGGGCCTGCGCAAGCGGGCGAATCGCGTTCTGGGAACAGCGGGAAAGGCTCTGCTACACCGCTTATTTCCCAAATCGTGATCGAGGTGGCTCAATGGTGGTTTTTTAGTGGGTAGGCCTCGCCCTTCTGGCAAGGAGAGCCCCACATAACCCGTCGCTTGACCACGGCGGCGGGTATGCAATTTAATGCATTTTTTCCCACCGGGACAAAAAAAAAAAAAAAAAAAAAAAAGGTTAGGTTAGGTTAGGTTAGGTTAGGTTAGGTTAGGTTCCCCCTCGACCCCCTCGAATGGAGCACGCCTTGTCGTGGCGAGGGGGCTCAGTAGCCTGTCGCAATCCAGCGGCAGGTGAAGCCAAGATGCTCCGTGGAGAGTGCCGCTGCGTCTGTTCCCGTATCGGGCGGCAGTGGCCATAGTGAGTCGCGTCTGTCTCGCATCGAGCGGCGGCTCACTAAAAGTCGTTGGACTCCCGGCACCCCTCTGATTTAGCAGATGAGGCAGGGGATGTCCTGAGGACTTTGGTCCTCTGGGCGAGCTCGGCGTGCATTTGCCGTCGGGCGTGGCTCGCCTCGTCGGGAGGGTCTCGGACAGACGGTGTGGGGACACCATTGTCCAATCACCAGGGACCCTCCTGAGGCGCCAGGGTGCCGTCGGGAGTGGGATCGCCCCACTCCGTGGAGATCCGCCCTCCTGATGGAGGGTGGAGTTTGCGCTGGCAAGGGTCGCGGGACTGTTGAGACACCGCGGCCCCTGCTGTCAAAGCCACCAAACGCGGCAGGCGTCGTCAGGTTTTAGTGGGTATACCCGGGGGCGTATCCGGGGGAGTCCCACACACGCCCCTCCGTTCCCCAACGGAGAGGTACGGTGCGTAATTGCATTTCCTGACGTAAAAAAAAAAAAAAAAAAAAAGGTTCCCCCTCGAATGGAGCACGCCTTGTCGTGGCGAGGGGGCTCAGTAGCCTGTCGCAATCCAGCGGCAGGTGAAGCCAAGATGCTCTGTGACGGTTGCCGCTGCGTCTGTTCCCGTATCGGGCGGCAGCGGCATAGGTGAGTCGCGTCTGTCTCGGATCGAGCGGCGGCTCACTGAATGTTGGTAGGACTCCCAGCACCCCTCTGATTTAGCAGAGGAGGCAGGGGACGTCGGTGGGACTTCTGTCCTCTTGGCGAGCCCGGTGTGCACTTACCCTGCCGTCGGGCGTGGATCGCCTTATATCGTAATCCGCATCAACGGAGTGTCGTGGATCACGACACTCCGTTGATGCGGAGAGCCGCGGCTCTGTGTGGAACGAGGGTCTTGGCTTAACCGCCCGGACCGCGAGGAAGAAAACCTCTATAAAAAATTACCCCAATCCCAAGCGTGGTAGCTCCGCGAGGGGATGCGTGGCTGATGGGTGATCAGTCGCTAGAGCTTACTCCAGCGGGATACCTGCCGACCTCCCGTTGGGTTATCAACCCCAAGGCTTTGTCGGGTGCAGGGGGCACCGCTCGGCAAGGACACTTATTTCCCCCATACTCGTGGGATCAATATGGATAAATTGGATAAAATTCTCAAACCCGACCGTGAGCCCGGTCGTGAAAATGGCTCAAAACCGGAGAAGAGAGAAGAAACAGCCACCAAGAGCTGTGACAGTGCTTGGTCGCCTGTCGTGCGCCTGTCGCGTAATCTGAAGGAGGTCCGAGTAGCAGTCGCGAGGCTGCCCGAGGACGGAGCACGGGAGTTGGCGCCTCCGAGAAAAAAGCGTGCCGTGAGTGTGACGGGGAGTTGCACCTCTCTGGAGGCCATTGGCCTTGACGAGGAGCGCTCCCGCAGTAGCCTGGAGGAGTACTCTGACGCCTCCACTTTGTCGGAGGGCTCCTGCCGGTCGACGCGCCTGCAGTTTTTGCGGACGCCTCGCCCGGAAGTCGAGCCCGGAAAGAAAGAAAAGAGGAGGAAGAAAGGAAAGGGAAAGGTCGGACAATCGACCCTGGTCTTGGTGACCTGGACCTATCCTTGGCCACAGAAGCGCTGCAACCGGAGGAGGAAGAACGGATAGCGGCGCTTTCAAAAGAAGCGTGCGCCGCCAGTACGGCTGTTGGTGCTGCTCCGGTGCCGGAAGGCCCGAAAATGACAGCGGAAGGCCTCCAGTTAGCGGCAAACAAGCACCTGGAGGTGATCCTGGAGGTGGCCAAGAGGTCAAAAAACCTCAAAGGCACCTTCCAAAAGGCTTTAAAAGACGCGGCTAAAGCCCTGCAAAATTTGACGGCTCTTGCCGTGAGCCACTCCGTCTCTGATGAGACGAAGTTGCTCCAGCAGGAGAACTCAGCCATCCGGCATGAGCTGGCGCAAATGCGACAGCAGATGGCTGAATTTCGACGGGAGATAGAGGCGGAGAAACGTGGTCCGGCACCTATGGACGCGACTCCGTATTCATCCACCAGGGTGGCCCCCTCACAACAGAGGGGCCATAATGGGGAAGACCCAGCCCTGACGGAGTTCCGACGCTCCATAGTGTTGGAGGTGGGTGCAATTTTGAACGCCCGCCTTGAGGGCCTCGAAGATCGCCTCCTGCCAGCCAAGTCTCTGCGGCCACCTCTGGCCGCCGACAAGAAGCTGACCACACCAGCGCCTGTCGCGGCTTCCAAACCCAGCAAGGGAAAGGGGAAGGGGAAGAAGTCTGCCCCTCCTTCTGCCGCCGCCGCGGCAGCGCCCATCGCTGGGCCGTCTTCGGCACCAACGCCGCCACAACCAAGCCAGAAGGGAGAGCCCCCGTCAACGGCGCCGGCCAAGGAAACTTGGGTGACGGTGGCAAGACGAAGGAAAAAGAAAACGGCCGTTCCTACGGCCGCTCCTCCTTCGAAACCAACAGCGCCTGCGCACAACGTGGTATCGAAGAAGCCGCGTAAGCTAGTGGCCCCTAAAACATCGGCGGTGGTGCTCACTCTCTCCACGGAGTCCGTGAAGAAGGGTGTCACCTATGGGTCTCTCATAGAGAGGGCCCGTGCGGTCATCAACCCCGCCGAGCTCGGCATCCCGTCGGTGCGGTCACGGCAGACGGCAGCGGGGGCCCGCATGTTTGAATTTGAGGGCCCCCAAAACAGCGAAAAGGCCGACCTCTTTGCGGCCAAACTGAAGGAGGTGGTAGCAGAAGAGGCGATAGTCGTCCGCCCTGTCAAAAAATCCGAACTTCGGATAACAGGGCTGGATGACTCCATCACGCCGCAGGAAGTCGCCGCCGCCGTTGCCGCGAAGGGAGGGTGCAGCGCCGAACAGGTCCGCGCCGGTGCCATTCGCCCCGGCCCTGGTGGTACGGGGTGCATCGTAGTGCACTGCCCCGTCGCCGCGGCGAAGGCTTTGGCGAATGCCGGGCGCATCACCGTCGGGTGGAGCTCCTGCCACATTCGCGTGCTCGAGCCCCGCCCGATGAGGTGCTTCCGGTGCCTCGGAATCGGCCACACCAAGCCGCTTTGCCCGTCTCAGGTGAGCCGCGAGGACCTGTGCTTCCGCTGCGGCAGGAAAGGCCATGACCGCGCCTCCTGCTCAGCGGAACCGAGATGCGCCGTCTGCTCGTCGGCTGGTAGACCCGCCAGCCATGTGATGGGAGGGAAGAAATGTAACCCTCCCCCAACGAAGGGCAAGGCGGCAACGAAGCCAACGCCTGGACCACATAAAACCGGTCAGGGAACTGGTACGCCGGAAGAGTTTATGTCCGAGTGATGGATTTGGGTCCCAAGTCATTGCTCCAGGCGCACCTCATGAGGTCTGCCAGAGCCCAGGATCTTTTTTCCCAGGCTCTGGCGGAGTATCATATCGACGTGGCCGTCGTCTCGGAGCCGTACCTGATACCAGACCGACCAAACTGGTTGGGGAGTCGGGACGGCCTCGCGGCGATAACCTCCTCCGGTGGCCTACCCCTCTCACTTCTCGAGAGGGGTGCCGAGTTTGTAGGGGCCTCGTGGGGTGGATTAGCGATTTTTGGAGTTTATTTCTCCCCTAATCGCCCACTCCACGAGTTCGAGGCCTTTCTACAGGCGTTGTCGGCCGCGTTACGGCGTGTTGCTCCCCGTCAAATCATCCTGATGGGGGACTTCAACGCCAAGTCCGTCGCATGGGGTGGCCGTGTGACGGACTGCCGCGGCCGAGCCATGGAGGCCATGGCGATGGCGACAGGCCTGACCCTACTGAATAGGGGCAGGACGCACACGTGCGTGCGACGGCGGGGCGGGTCAGTGGTGGACCTCACGTTCGCCTCTCCTGTCGTCGCAGATCGCGTGAACAACTGGCGCGTCCTGTTGGTGGAGACTGGATCCGACCACCGGTATATCCGGTTCGAGTTCGACTCAGTCTCCACCCAACGCCCCACGTCGGCCACCGTGTCGCGGTCGAGACCGCGCTGGGCGCTGGCCCGGCTCGACCGAGACATGGCTCACGAATCCGCGCTGGTCCAGGACTGGTTTTGTCCCCCTTTGACCGGCGTGGACGTAGACGGCTCCGCCTCCCAGCTCCGCCAAGTTCTGACGGAGGTGTGCGACGCGTCAATGCCGAGATCTCTTCCCCCTCCTCGTCGCAACTCCGTCTTTTGGTGGTCGGCAGAAATTGCCGACCTGCGGTCCGCCTGCACTGCTGCACGGCGGGCGTATACCAGGAGCCGGAGGCGCCGAATCCGCGACGAGGAGAGGGAAGACGTCCTGTACGCCGTGTACCTGGAGGCGAAGAAGCGCCTCAAGGCAGCGATCGCCGCCGCGAAGGACGAAGCCCGGGCGACGATGCTGGAGAGTCTGGACAGGGACCCGTGGGGGAGACCGTATCGGGCTGCGCGCAACAAGCTGCGCGCCCATGGTCCTCCACTCACCCAGACTCTCGAGCCGGCGATGGTGGAAGCGGTGGTCGGTGCGTTGTTCCCCGGTTCTGACCCGGACTTCGCACCGCCATCGATGACTCAGCCGGATCCTGTTGGGGACCCGGCTGACTCCTTTCCGCCAGTCTCGGGGGCGGAGGTGCAAGCTGCTGCGCTCCGCCTCCGGGGTAAAAAGACGGCACCAGGACCGGACGGTGTGCCCGCTCGGGTGTTGTTCATCGCGGCGGGCTACCTGGAGGACAAACTTCGGGAACTTTTCGACAGTTGTCTTGCTGTCGGAAAGTTCCCGAAGGTGTGGAAGGAAGGCGCCCTCTGCCTCCTCGCCAAGCCGGGCCGGCCGCTGGACTCTCCTTCGGCCTATCGGCCAATTCTGTTGCTGGACGAGGCGGGGAAACTTTTCGAGAGGATTCTCGTGACCCGCATCGTCCGGCACTTGGCGATTACTGGCCCTGATCTGGCGGAGGCTCAGTTTGGCTTCCGAGCCGGCCGCTCGACCATCGACGCGCTGAGCTTTTTGGGGGACATGGTGAAGGGTGCTGCTGAGAGTGGGGAAAGGCTGATGGCAATATCTCTAGATATCGCCAACGCTTTTAACAGCATTCCCCACACCACCATAGTCGAGGCCCTGCGCGCCCACGGTGTGCCGCCCTACTTGGTCCGCCTCCTGTCCGATTACCTCCAGGACAGGACGGTCACGTACGTGGACCAGAGCGGCTCGCTGAGGAGTCACCGCGCGCAGTCCGGTGTTCCACAGGGATCAGTCCTCGGACCATGCCTGTGGAATATCGGATTCGACTGGCTGTTGAGGGGCGCACTCCCCCCGGGCGTGAAGGTCGTCTGCTACGCGGACGACACTCTCGTACTGGCCCGGGCCTGGGATGTAGCGCGAGTCCTCCAGTTGGCCACCGCGGCGTGCGACCTTGTGGTCCAACGGATTCGCCTGTTGGGCCTCAGGGTAGCTCTGGAGAAGCCGGAGGCCGTCTTGTTCGACGGCCCGAGACAACGCCACCCACCGAACATCAGCCTGATGGTCGGCGGCGTGGCCATCGACGTTAAGCCCCAGATGAAATATCTGGGACTTATCATCGACAGCCGGTGGCGGTTCGGCCGTCACTTCGCCGAACTGTCA
This sequence comes from Pyrausta purpuralis, assembly GCA_963924145.1. NCBI lineage: Eukaryota > Metazoa > Arthropoda > Insecta > Lepidoptera > Crambidae > Pyrausta > Pyrausta purpuralis. The sequence goes on from OZ001650.1 coordinate 28,086,708, forward strand.
CCCCGGCTATTAAAGACGGCGGACTCGCTGGGGTGGCTGCTGCCTAACTTGGGTGGGCCAAGCGCTCATTGCCGACGTCTATACGCCGGCATTTTGAAGAGCATGGCGCTATACGGTGCCCCCATCTGGGCGGACCGTCTGAGTCGGGACAACGTGTCTCAGCTCAGGCGGCCCCAGCGAGTCATCGCGCAGAGGGCGGCCCGCTGCTACTCCACAGTGGCGGGTGCAGTGGCGTGTGTCCTGGCTGGGACCCCGCCTTGGGAGCTCGAGGCCCGAGTCCTAGCCTGGACATACGCACGACGGTCGGAGAAGCGTTCTCGGGGAGAGCGCGGCTCCCTAGAGGAGGAGCGCGCCTTTGAGCGCCAGACCCGAGAGCTGCTGATTCGGGCCTGGACCGGGGTCCTAAACTCTTCGGAGTCGGGTCGAGCCACCCTCGACGCCCTGACCCCGGTCTTGACCCGATGGATAGAGAGACGGCACGGCTCCCTCACCTACCGTCTGGTGCAGGTCCTTACCGGACACGGATGCTTCGGCACCTATCTGCACCGGATCGGCCGGGAGGAGACCGCCGCGTGTCACGAGTGCGGTGCTGCGGAGGACACAGCTCAGCACACCCTTGTGTCGTGCCCAGCGTGGGAGTCGCAGCGCCGCACTCTGGTCGCGGAGATCGGCCAGGACCTCTCCCTCCCCAGCGTGGTGGAGGCCATGCTCGGGAGTGACAGAGCCTGGAAGGCCGTCACCTCCTTCTGCGAGGACGTTATCTCACAGAAGGAGGCAGCGGAGAGGGTGCGCGAGGAGGATCCTCTTGCCGCCCCGATCCGAAGGCGACGAACGGGGCGGAGACGGCGGCGTTACAACCGCCTAATCCCCCCTGGTGGAGGCCAGCCATCGTCGGGTACGGGGGTATCCACGCTGGCATTGCACGCGCTTCCACCGCCGCCTGACGGGAATGACCGCACACTCCGGGCCATTCCCGTTGCCCCCCCTCATGGGGTGGGCTTGCCGGGCCTGCTACGGCGGGCAATCACCGACGGGGCAGCGGTAGTATCCGACCGGCTTCCCGCAGCTCCGTCCGCCACTCACGAGTCGTCGAGCGAGTCGTCGCCGTCCGATTTCTCGGACGACGACGACTGGCTTGAGACGACTTTTGAGCGGCCAGGTGACTGACGGAGTGTCGTTGGTTTTTAGTGGGTATGGGCGTTTGAGCTCGAGTCCCACATAACTCGCCGTCTTCCCCGGGCGGCGAGTATGCGTAATGCATTTTCCAACGTTAAAAAAAAAAAAAAAAAAAAAAGGTTACAGCAGGTGGCGCTTCAGCCCGCATTTCAGCGGACTGTCGTCGCGCCTGCTGAAGGCAGCGGGGGCCCTCTCATGGCTGATGCCTAACTTGGGAGGGCCAGGCGGGCGATGCCGGCGGCTTTACGCCGGCATCCTGAAGAGCATAGCCCTTTACGGGGCACCTATCTGGGCAGACTCCCTTCAAAGAAGGGAGAATGCCACAGCCTTGCGGGTGCCCCAGAGGGCCATTGCGCAACGGGTGGCGCGGGCTTACCGCTCGGTAAGCTTCGCAGCAGCGTGTGCTCTGGCTGGCACCCCTCCTTGGGAGCTCGAGGCGTGGGTGCTAGCCAGAGTCTACGAATGGACGGCGGGGCGAAGGGCAATCGGTGAGCGCCCTGCCCCTGAAGAACGCAAGGCTGTCCGTCAGGAGGCGAGGGATGCCGTCGTCCATCACTGGATGGCGGACCTTGCCTCCGCAGTTTTCGGCCGTCGCACCCTAGACGCGCTTGGGCCGGTCCTGAAGGACTGGCTTGACAGACCGCACGGATTCCTCACCTTCCGATTGGTGCAGGTGCTGTCCGGGCACGGCTGCTTCGGGTCGTACCTTCACCGAATCGGGAGGGAGGAGAGCCCGTCGTGCCATAACTGTGGCGCGGCGGAGGACACGCCACAGCACACCCTCGAGGTGTGCCCGTCGTGGGCGGAGCAGCGCCGCAGTCTTGTTGCGGTGGTTGGGCTGGACCTCTCGCTTCCCGCCGTGGTAATGGCCATGTTGGGGAGCGAGGAGGCTTGGGTAGCGGTAGCCTCCTTCTGTGAAGACGTCATGTCACAGAAGGAGGAGGCGGAGCGCGCGCGGGAGGACGATCCTCTCGCGCCACTTCTTCGAAGGAGAGGCAGGAGAAGGCGGGTGGTCAACCACCCTCTTCTCCCCCGGTGATAAGCAGCGGGCGACAGGCGCGGGGGCGTCCTCGTCCGCATTGCACCGCTTATCACCCAGCCGAACGAGGATGACCGAGCACTGACAGTCATCCTCGAGCCCCTTCCCATTAGCGGGAGGGGCGTGACGGGCCCGCCGCTGTAAGGCGGGCAAACGTCTTTGGACATCGCCAATGCCTTCAACTCCATCCCGCACGTATGCATAACGGAGGCTCTGAAGCACCACAACGTGCCCAAGTACCTGCAGCAGATAGTCGCCAGCTATCTTGCTGACAGGGAAATCATTTTCCCAACAAACGAGGGCTGGGGCAGCAGGAGAGTGTCGTGCGGTGTTCCACAGGGATCGGTCTTAGGGCCGCTCCTGTGGAACATCGGGTACGACTGGGCGATCCGGGGTGCGACGCTGCGAGGAGCCAGCGTGATATGTTACGCGGACGACACGCTGGTCACCGCGAAGGGCAAAACGTACCGGGAAGCCGCCATCCTGGCGACGGCAAGTGTTGCCCAAGTAGTGGACCGCATAAGGCGACTGGGGCTGACGGTTGCATTGCACAAGTCCGAGGCTTTGTGTTTTCACGGGCCTCGGCACGCACCGCCAGCGGGGGCTGAGCTTGTTGTGGGTGGCGTCTCCATCGGTGTCGGGAGTACCATGAAGTACCTAGGATTGGTCCTCGACAGCCGGTGGAACTTTAAGGCCCACTTCGAGTACTTGGCTCCCAAGCTCGTAAGGACGGCAGGGGCCCTCAGTCGCCTTATGCCGAATCTGGGGGGTCCTAGTACGGGGTGTAGGCGCCTTTTCGCCACCGTACTGAAGTCGATGGCCCTCTATGGCGCCCCTATTTGGGCGGACGCCCTTAAACGGGAAACCCGGGCAGTGCTCCGCCGATCCCAGCGCGCAGTTGCCAACCGCACTGTTCGCGCCTTTTGCACGGTGTCAGGGGAAGCGGCTTGCGTGCTTGCTGGGGCACTGCCATGGGAGCTGGAGGTGAAGGTGCTCGCGGCTGTCTACCGTAAGTCTGCAGCAGCCAAGCTTGAGGGCACACAACCCTCGCACGAAGAGGTTGAGCGCTGGCGGGATGAGGCTCGCAACGTGGCTATCGACACGTGGTCGAAACGCCTGGAGGAGCCGGAAGCGGGCCACCGTACGGTAGCCGCGATCCAGCCGGTGCTCAGGGAGTGGATAGAGAGGCGGGGGGGTTCGCTCTCCTACAGGATGGTGCAGATGCTTACCGGGCACGGGTGCTTCGGTAAGTATTTGCACAGAATCGGTAGGGAGAGCACCCCTGTCTGCCATCAGTGTGGGCACGCCAGTGACACGGCGGAGCATACGCTGCAAGAGTGCCCGGAATGGGCGAGGGAGCGGGCGGATTTGGTAGCTGCTATTGGCCCAAATCTTTTTATGCCCGCTATCGTGCGAGCAGTCCTGAGTGGGGACGAAAAGTGGGAGGCGTTCAGCACGTTCTGTGAAGAGGTGCTGAACAAGAAAGAGGAGGCGGAACGGGTGCGCGAGGACGACCCCCTCGCAGATCCCCAACGCCGCAGGAGAGCCGGGTGGAGGCGACGGGCTTTTGCCCGTCAACTCCGCAACTAGTCATTGAAGTCTAGTCTTGGTAGGTTAAGGCGCCAGACGGTGGGCATTTTACACCCCCGTCTGGCGAGCATGTGTATATATAGTTTAAGGTTATTTATTTATTAATTTATAATTATTTATACACCGAGAGTTTTCTATTTACACCTGTGCATCTATTGTGCACAGGCTTTTGTATATTTATATTCTATATCCTTATGATTTATATTTGTACATTTTGTAAATAGTCCTGTAGGGAGGCTTGCTTTTTTGGCGGTCTCCCTATTGAGCTGGAGTGGTCGCATGGCGGGCCTGCGCAAGCGGGCAAATTGCGTTCTGGGAAAGGCGGGGAAGGCCCTGCTATACCGCTTATTTCCCAAATCGTGATCGAGGTGGCTCAATGGTGGTTTTTTAGTGGGTAGGCCTCGCCCTTCTGGCGAGGAGAGCCCCACATAACCCGTCGCTTGACCACGGCGGCGGGTATGCAATTCAATGCATTTTTTCCCACCGGGACAAAAATAGGTTAGGTTGGGGTGGGGTACCATCTGTCAGACCTCCTCGTGGTGTACCCTGGGCAACGGCTGGTATTCCATCCACCAGCCGGCTGACGTGACAGGCGCGCGGGATGTTGTCGCCTATACTCGGCGATCGAGTGGCGGCCCACCCGGGCGCACCCGTAATCCCCATTGAGGGGGACGGGGGTCCTGGCTACTGAAGTCAGGACCGCGACAGACAAGTCTCTAAAATCCCCTAAGTGCAAGGTTTGGCGGGGGCCGATGCACTGAATGGCCGGCGGGGATACGTCGGTCCCTACCCCGTCACGAGGTGAGGAGGGGCAGCTGCGCCCGTAAGCAGTTTATAAAACATGGACAATTGTAAAAACGATAATATTCCCCGAGAGGGTCCCAGCTCAGCTGGGGAATCCCTCCCCGCCCTTCTCAGGGCGGGCTGCCCCACGTATACGGGGGGGGCAACAATTGTTCCTCGGTGCGAGCCGAGTATAGTAGAGGTAGCGGAGAGTGATGACGCGGAGATTGGTGGAGCAGAAGGAAGAGTGCGGCGCGGTGGGTTCCCATCGCCCCGCCCTAACAGGAAGAAAGCTAGCAACGAGACGCTAACCGGGTTGGGGCCCCGTGAACTGCGGGTTTCCCTCACCCGCATGGATACGGACGCAGATAGTAGGTCCGACACTTCCGCGGGCACTATGGTGTCTGCAGCATCCGGAGGTGAAAAATTCTGGAAAGGACCGAAGCGGCCACGGAGACAAGAGGGCAACGGATCAAGCTCCGAATCAGACCGCTCTAGATCCCCCAAACAACTCGCGACAAAGACGTCGGTAGCGAGAAGAAGACGAGGTCGGCCCCCTACCACAGGGGAGTATGTCGGCCTTTACGAAAGAAAGAAGGAGTTTTTGAAGCTCCAACAGCAGGAGTTAGAGCTCCAAGCTGAGAAGGAGTTGCTCGACATCACCGTCAAAGCCCGAAAAACAAGGGAAAAAACCAAAAGTATCGTGTCAAGCAGCGGGCCTCTTGACACTGAAGTGACGACGATGTCCCTGAAGAAACAAATATTGTCGGGTCTCACAATGATCAACGAAGTGAGAACGAAATCCGGCAAACTTAAAGGGACAATGCAGGCAGCCTTGAATACGGCGAGCGAGATGATTCGGGAGGCGTCTGAAGCGCTCGCCACAAGGACCGTCTGCGAAGAAGTAGAGGCCCTAAGGGCCCAAAACACCCGCCTGACGGTGGAAATGGAGGTATTAAGGAAGGAACTGGCCGATTTCAAAGCCAGTCTCCTAGATAAAGAGGCGCCGGCCCCCAAAGAAGGAAACGCATCCCCCGGATCAATGGAGGAGTGCGCTGAAAAGATCCTGAGCCTAACTACGGCTCGGATCAACGCCACGGTGGAGGGCCTCGAGTCACGGCTTAACCCAGAGCCGCGACTGCGACCACCGTTGGCGTTTGAGAGGCGAGCCAGCGTTCCATCCGTGGAGGAAGCGGCAGCTAAAGTGGTGAAGCCCCCAATAGCCATCGCAAAAGCTCAGGCGCCCTTCAAGGCCCCCAGAGTTATAAAGGCTACCAGCTCCCGGGGGCCAGTAGTAGTAGAGCCTGCTACGAACAAAAAGAAGCGGGCGAGGAAAGGTAAGGTGCAGAATGCACCTACACCTGCGGCGTCCCAGCCACGACCGCTGCCCCCTGCACCGGTCTCTACTGATGCAGGGTGGACAACGGTCGTAAAGAGAGGAAAGACCAACGGGGGTCATAACCAAAATACGGCTACCAAACCTCAGCCGAAGCCTCTGAAAACGGCCAAGATCAAGGCTCGCCCTCCGAAATCCACGGCGGTGGTCATCACCGTGCAGGAGGGCGCAGCTGATCGTGGCGTGACATACGCTAAGGCCGTTACAGAGGCCAGGCAGAAGATTGATTTAGAAGAGCTCGGCATAGACGGTGTCCGCTTTCGTCGGGCAATAACGGGGGCTACAATAATAGAGGTGCCAGGCGCCTCTAGCAGCGATAAGGCAGACTCCCTGGCTGGAAAGCTCAGGGAGCTCTTTAATGAGGACGACATCCGGGTGTCCAGACCTACGAGGACCACAGAGATCAGGGTCTCGGGGCTGGACGACTCCATTACAACTGCCGAAATTCAGCAGGGCGTCTCTAAACTTGGAGGATGCCCTGTTGATCAGATAAGAGTTGGCCTCCCCTCACGCGACCACACAGGCCTATACGCGGCATGGGTACGGTGCCCCATTGCGGCCGCGAAGAGAGTGCTGGAGGGCCGCCTCTTGATCGGCTGGGTCGTCGCCAAGGTTAAGGCTCTACCCCGCAGAAGCCTGAGATGCTTCCGGTGCTTAGAGCCTGGCCACGTGCGCGCCCAATGCCAGTCGGAGGTAGACAGGAGCCGCCAATGTTACCGGTGTGGCCAGCTGGGGCACATCTCCAGCATGTGTAGAAATGCCCCCCACTGCCCCCTATGCTCACAGGCGGGCAGGGACGCTGGGCATAGGTTGGGCAGTGGTGCTTGCAAAGCACCCCCCAGCAGCAAAAAGAAGGCCCCGAAGGTCACGGCAAAGCCTACAAGCCAGCCAGAACCTTCCCGTCCAACACAAGGACTAGAGACGGGAGAAATGTCGGACGAGTAAAGTATGGCCCAGACATTTTTATTGGCGAATGTCAACCACTGTGCCAGAGCTCAGGACCTTTTACATCAGAGCCTGGCACAGTGGTCGACACACATTTGCGTCGTAACGGAGCCGTACTTCGTTGCGGCCCGTGACAACTGGGTGTCCGACACGGACGACATGGTGGCCATAGCCACCAACACAGGGGCTGGCTCGCCTCAGTTTTCTGGCGTCCGTAAGGGAAACGGCTGCGTGGTGGTGAGAGTTGGCGACATGTTGGTGGTGGGGGTTTACTTTTCCCCCAACCGCTCAATCGCCGACTTTGAAAACTTCCTGGCTCAGGTTGATGTCCTCCTGGCTGGGTGGGATCGGACCGATCAGGTGGTGGTGGCCGGCGACCTAAACGCCAAGTCTATGTCCTGGGGCTCTCGCCTCACCGACGACAGAGGCGAGCTCGTCGAGGATTGGCTCACGGGTCACGGTCTCGTCGTTGTCAATCAGGGGACGGTGGATACGTGCGTGCGGATGCAGGGCGGATCCGTTGTGGACATTACGTTCGCAAGCCCTGCCCTGGCGCGCCGTGTCCAGAACTGGGAGGTGTTGGTGGGGGTTGAGACATTGTCAGACCACAGGTATGTGCGTTGGGACTTCTCCCCCCTCCAGCCTTCCCCGAGCAGTTCAGGCCGTCCCACGACGGGCCTTGGCCCCAGATGGGCCTTGAAACGCCTCGACCGGGACACCTTCGAGGTGGCGACCCTGGTCGAGAGCTGGTCGCCCTGGCCGGAGAGCGTTGTTCCCAGCAGAGAGGTTGAGTGGTTCCGGGAGGCCATGTCGCACGTGTGCGATGCGGCAATGCCCCGTGTTAGAGCATTGCCGCCACGCACAGCCGTGTACTGGTGGTCTCCGGAACTTGCTCGACTAAGGGAGGGCTGTGTAGAGGCGAGGAGGCGATACTCCCGGCACCGCCGCAGGCAAAGGAGAGACGAGGCCCTAGACTCGCCACTCTACAGCGAGTACCAGGCGGCCAAAAAGGCCCTCCGGGTCGCAATCGCTGAGGCCAAGAACGCCGCCTGGGAGGAGCTCCTCTCCTCTCTGAATGAGGACCCGTGGGGAAGGCCGTATAAACTCGTCATGAGTAAATTGCGTCCGTGGGCCCCCCCACTCACTGCCACGTTAGACGCTGGCCTCATGCAGAGGGTTATAGAGGCCCTATTTCCGGAGAGCTCGGAGTTTACGCCGCCGATCCTTTTACAATCGGACGGTGAGGACAATGATGAGGTTCCGGAAATATCCGAGGGAGAACTCGGGGCCGCAATTCTACGCCTAAAGGGCAAAAACACTGCCCCCGGTCCGGACGGAGTCCCGGGGAAGGCCTGGGTACTGGCGATGAAGGACGGTCTGGAGCCCAGATTCCGCACTCTCCTCTCGACCTGCCTGCGGGAAAGACATTTCCCACAGGCCTGGAAGAGGGGTAAACTGGTTCTCCTCAAAAAGGATGGCCGCCCAGCAGACTCCCCTTCTGCGTACAGGCCAATCGTTCTTTTGGATGAAGGGGCGAAACTCTTTGAAAGGGTGTTGGCACATCGGTTGGTGCGCCATCTAGAGGAGATCGGTCCCGACCTCGCTGATAACCAATTTGGTTTTAGGCGAGGAAGGTCGACCATCGATGCCATTGACCGAGTCAAAAAACTCGCGGAGGACGAAGTGCGAAGAGGCGGTGTGGTCGTGGCGGTGTCTTTGGACATCGCCAATGCTTTCAACTCCATCCCGCACGTATGTATCACTGAGGCCCTGAAGTACCACAACGTGCCCAAGTACCTGCAGCAGATAGTCGCCAGCTATCTCGCTGACAGGGAAATCACTTTCCCAACAAACGAGGGCTGGGGCAGTAGGAGAGTGTCGTGCGGTGTTCCACAGGGATCGGTTTTAGGGCCGCTCCTGTGGAACATCGGGTACGACTGGGCGATCCGTGGTGCGACGCTGCGAGGAGCCAGCGTGATATGTTACGCGGACGACACGCTGGTCACCGCGAAGGGGAAGACGTACCGGGAAGCCGCCATCCTGGCGACGGCAAGTGTTGCCCAAGTAGTGGACCGCATAAGGCGACTGGGGCTGACGGTTGCATTGCACAAGTCCGAGGCTTTGTATTTTCACGGGCCACGGCACGCACCGCCAGCGGGGGCTGAGCTTGTTGTGGGTGGCGTCTCCATCGGTGTCGGGAGTACCATGAAGTACCTAGGATTGGTCCTCGACAGCCGGTGGAACTTTAAGGCCCACTTCGAGTACTTGGCTCCCAAGCTCGTAAGGACGGCAGGGGCCCTCAGTCGCCTTATGCCGAATCTGGGGGGTCCTAGTACGGGATGTAGGCGCCTTTTCGCCACAGTACTGAAGTCGATGGCCCTCTATGGCGCCCCTATTTGGGCGGACGCCCTTAAACGGGAAACCCGGGCAGTGCTCCGCCGATCCCAGCGCGCAGTTGCCAACCGCCGACGGGCTTTTGCCCGTCAACTCCGCAACTAGTCATTGAACTCTAGTCTTTGTAGGTTAAGGCGCCAGACGGTGGGCCTTTTACACCCCCGTCTGGCGAGCATGTGTATATATAGTTTTAGGTTATTTATTAATTTATTATTATTTATACACCGAGAGTTTTCTATTTACACCTGTGCATCTATTGTGCACAGGCTTTTGTATATTTATATTTTATATTTTTGTGATTTATATTTATACATTTTGTAAATAGTCCTGTAGGGGGGCTTGCTCTTTTGGCGGTCTCCCTACTGAGCTGGAGTGGTCGCATGGTGGGCCTGCGCAAGCGGGCGAATCGCGTTCTGGGAACGGCGGGGAAGGCTCTGCTACACCGCTTATTTCCCAAATCGTGATCAAGGTGGCTCAATGGTGGTTTTTTAGTGGGTAGGCCTCGCCCTCCTGGCGAGGAGAGCCCCACATAACCCGTCGCTTGACCACGGCGGCGGGTATGCAATTTAATGCATTTTTTCCCACCGGGACAAAAAAAAAAAATAAAGGTTAGGTTGGGGTACCATCTGTCAGACCTCCTCGTGGTGTACCCTGGGCAACGGCTGGTGTTCCATCCACCAGCCGGCTAACGTGACAGGCGCGCGGGATGTGGTGGCCTATACTCGGCGATCGAGTGGCGGCCCTCCCGGGCGCACCCGTAATCCCCATTGAGGGGGACGGGGGTCCTGGCTACTGAAGTCAGAATCGCGACAGACAAGTCTTTAAAATCCCCTAAGTGCAAGGTTTGGCGGGGGCCGATGCACTGAATGGCCGGCGGGGATACGTCGGTCCCTACCCCGTCACGAGGTGAGGAGGGGCAGCTGCGCCCGTAAGCAGTTACAAAAAAAAAAAATGGACAATTGTAAAAAGGATAATATTCCCCGAGAGGGTCCCAGCTCAGCTGGGGAATCCCTCCCCGCCCTTCTCAGGGCGGGCTGCCCCACGTATACGGGGGGGGCAACAATTGTTCCTCGGTGTGAGCCGAGTGCAGTAGAGGCAGTGGAGAGCGATGACGCGGAGATTGGTGGAGCGGAAGGGAGAGTGCGGCGCGGTGGGTTCCCATCGCCCCGCCCTAACAGGAAGAAAATTAGCGAAGAGACGCTAACCGGGTTGGGGCCCCGTGAACTGCGGGTGTCCCTCACCCGCATGGATACGGACGCAGACAGTAGGTCCGACACTTCCGCGGGCACTATGGTGTCTGCAGCATCCGGAGGTGAGAAATTCTGGAAGGTACCGAAGCGGCCCCGTATACCAGAGGGCAACGGATCAAGCTCCGAATCGGACCGCTCTAGATCCCCCAAACAACTCGCGACAAAGACGTCGGTAGCGAGAAGAGGACGAGGTCGGCCCCCTACCACAGGGGAGTATGTCGGCCTTTACGAAAGAAAGAAGGAGTTTTTGAAGCTCCAACAGCAGGAGTTAGAACTCCAAGCGGAGAAGGAGGTGCTCGACATCACGGTCGAGGCCCGCAAAACACGCAAAAAAACCAAAAGTATCGTGTCCAGCAGCGGGCCTCTTGACAGTGAAGTGACGACAATGTCCCTTAAAAAACAAATATTGTCGGGTCTCACAATGATAAATGAAGTGAGAACGAAATCCGGCAAGTTAAAAGGGACAATGCAGGCGGCCTTGAATACGGCGAGCGAGATGATTCGGGAGGCGTCCGAAGCCCTCGCCACAAGGACCGTCTGCGAAGAGGTAGAGGCCCTAAGGGCCCAAAACACCCGCCTGACGGTGGAAATGGAGGTCCTGAGGAAGGAACTGGCCGACTTCAAAGCCATTTTCCTAAATAAAGAGGCGTCGGCCCCCAAAGTAGTAAATGCATCCCCCAGATCAATGGAGGAGTGGGCTGAAAAGATCCTGAGCCTAACTACGGCTCGGATCAACGCCACGGTGGAGGGCCTCGAGTCGCGGCTGAACCCAGAGCCGCGACTGCGACCACCGTTGGCGTTCGAGAGGCGAGCCAGCGGTCCATCCGTGCAGGAAGCGGCAGCAAAAGCGGTGAAGCCCCCAGTAGCCATCGCAAAAGCTCAGGCGCCCTCCAAGGCCCCCAGAGTTATAAAGGCTACCAGCTCCCGGGGGCCAGTAGTAGTAGAGCAGACAAGCGCCTCTGCCACGAGCAAAAAGAAGCGGGCAAAGAAAGGTAAGGTGCAAAAGGCACCTACACCTGCGGCGTCCCAGCCACGGCCGCTGCCCCCTGCACCGGTTTCTACCGATGAAGGGTGGACAACGGTCGTTAAAAAAGGAAAAACCAACGTGGAGAACACCAATCAGGCGGCTACAAAACCCCAGCCGAAGCCTCAGAAAACGGCCAAGATCAAGGCTCGCCCTCCGAAATCCACGGCGGTAGTCATCACCGTGCAGGAGGGCGCAGATGATCGTGGCGTTACATACGCTAAGGCCGTTACAGAGGCCAGGCAGAGGATTAACCTGGAAGAACTCGGCATAGACGGTGTCCGCTTTCGCCGGGCAATAACAGGGGCGACTATAATAGAGGTGCCAGGTGCCTCTAGCGGCAAAAAGGCAGACTCCCTGGCTGAAAAGCTCAGGGAGCTCTTTAACGAAGATGATATCCGGGTGTCCAGACCCACTAGAACCGCAGAGATCAGGGTATCTGGGCTGGACGACTCGATCACGACGGAGGACATTCAGCAGGGAGTCTCCAAACTCGGAGGGTGCCCTGCGGACCAAGTAAAGGTGGGTTCTCCCTCCCGCGACCACACGGGCCTGTACGCGGCATGGGTGCGGTGCCCCATTGCGTCCGCGAAGAGAGTGCTGGAGGGCCGCCTCTTGATTGGCTGGGTCGTCGCCAGGGTTAGGGCTCTACCCCGCAGAAGCCTGAGATGCTTCCGGTGCTTAGAGCCCGGCCACGTGCGCGCCCAATGTCAGTCGGAGGTGGACAGGAGCCGCCAGTGTTACAGATGCGGCCAGCTGGGGCACGTCTCCAGCATGTGCAGAAATGCTCCCCACTGCCCCTTATGCTCACAAGCGGGCAGGGAAGCTGGACATAGGTTGGGCAGCGGTGCTTGCAAAGCACCCCCCAGCAGCAAAAAGAAGGCCCCGAAGGTCACGGCAAAGCCTCCAAGCCAGCCAGAGCCTTCCCGTCCAACACAAAGACAAGAGACGGGAGAAATGTCGGCCGATTAAATATGGCCCAGTCATTTTTATTGGCGAATGTCAATCACTGTGCTAGAGCTCAGGACCTTTTACATCAGAGCCTGGCACAGTGGTCGACACACATTTGCGTCGTCACGGAGCCGTACTTCGTTGCGGCCCGTGACAACTGGGTGTCCGACACGGACGAGATGGTGGCCATAGCCACCAACACAGGGGCTGGCTCGCCTCAGTTCTCTGGCGTCCGTAAGGGAAACGGCTGTGTGGTTGTGAGAGTCGGCGACGTGTTAGTGGTGGGGGTTTACTTTTCCCCCAACCGCTCAATCGCCAATTTTGAAAATTTTCTGGCGCAGATTGATGTCCTCCTGGCTGGGTGGGGTCGGACCGATCAGGTGGTGGTGGCCGGCGACCTAAACGCTAAGTCTGTGTCTTGGGGCTCTCGTCTCACCGACGACAGAGGTGAGCTAGTTGAGGATTGGCTCACGGGTCATGGTCTCGTCGTTGTCAACCGGGGGACGGTGGATACGTGCGTGCGGATGCAGGGTGGATCCGTCGTGGACATAACGTTCGCAAGCCCTGCCCTGGCACGCCGTGTCCAGAACTGGGAGGTGCTGGTGGGGGTTGAGACATTGTCAGACCATAGGTATGTACGTTGGGACGTCTCCCCCCTCCAGCCTTCCCCGAGCAGTTCAAGCCGTCACACGGCGGACCTTAGCCCCAGATGGGCTCTGAAACGCCTCGACCGGGACACCTTCGAGGTGGCGACCCTGGTCGAGAGCTGGTCGCCCTGGGCAGAGAGCGTTGTTCCCAGCATAGAGGTTGAGTGGTTCCGGGAGGCCATGTCGCACGTGTGCGATGCGGCAATGCCCCGAGTTGGGGCGTTGCCGCCACGCACAGCCGTGTACTGGTGGTCTCCGGAACTTGCTCGACTAAGGGAGGCCTGTGTAGAGGCGAGGAGGCGATATTCCCGGCACCGCCGCAGGCGAAGGAGAGACGAGGCCCTAGACTCGCCACTCTACAGCGAGTACCAGGCGGCCAAAAAGGCCCTTCGGGTCGCGATCGCTGAGGCCAAGAACGCCGCCTGGGAGGAGCTCCTCTCTTCCCTAAATGAGGACCCGTGGGGAAGGCCGTATAGATTAGTAATGAGTAAATTGCGTCCGTGGGCCCCCCCACTCACTGCCACGTTAGACACTGGCCTTCTGCAGAGGGTTATAGAGGCCCTTTTTCCGGAGAGCTCAGAGTTCACGCCGCCGATCCTTTTACAATCGGAAGGCGAGGACAATGATGAGGTTCCGGAAATATCTGAGGGAGAACTCGGGGCCGCAATTCTACGCCTTAAGGGCAAAAACACCGCCCCTGGCCCAGACGGAGTCCCGGGAAAAGCCTGGGTACTAGCCATGAAGGACGGTCTTGAGCCCAGATTCCGCTCTCTCCTCTCGACCTGCCTGCGAGAAAGACATTTCCCACAGGCGTGGAAGAGGGGTAAACTGGTGCTCCTCAAAAAGGATGGCCGCCCAGCAGACTCCCCTTCTGCGTACAGGCCCATCGTCCTTTTGGATGAAGGGGCGAAACTCTTTGAGAGGGTGTTGGCCCATCGGTTGGTGCGACATCTCGAGGAGATCGGTCCCGACCTCGCCGATAACCAATTTGGTTTTAGGAGGGGAAGGTCGACCATCGATGCCATCGACCGAGTCAAAAAACTCGCGGAGGACGAAGTGCGGAGAGGCGGTGTGGTCGTGGCGGTGTCTTTGGACATCGCCAATGCCTTCAATTCCATCCCGCACATATGCATCACGGAGGCCCTGAAGCACCACAACGTGCCCAAGTACCTGCAGCAGATAGTAGCCAGCTATCTCGCTGACAGGGAAATCACTTTCCCAACGAACGAGGGCTGGGGCAGCAGGAGAGTGTCGTGCGGTGTTCCACAGGGATCGGTCTTAGGGCCGCTCCTGTGGAACATTGGGTACGACTGGGCGATCCGGGGTGCGACGCTGCGAGGAGCCAGCGTGATATGTTACGCGGACGACACGCTGGTCACCGCGAAGGGCAAAACGTACCGGGAAGCCGCCATTCTGGCGACGGTAAGTGTTGCCCAAGTGGTGGAACGCATAAGGCGACTGGGGCTGACGGTTGCATTGCACAAGTCCGAGGCTTTGTGTTTTCACGGGCCTCGGCACGCACCGCCAGCGGGGGCTGAGCTTGTTGTGGGTGGCGTCTCCATCGGTGTCGGGGGTACCATGAAGTACCTAGGATTGGTCCTTGACAGCCGGTGGAACTTTAAGGCCCACTTCGAGTACTTGGCTCCCAAGCTCGTAAGGACGGCAGGGGCCCTCAGTCACCTTATGCCGAATCTGGGAGGTCCTGGCACGGGATGTAGGCGCCTTTTCGCCACCGTACTTAAGTCGATGGCCCTCTATGGCGCCCCTATTTGGGCAGACGCCCTTAAACGGGAAACCCGGGCAGTGCTCCGCCGATCTCAGCGCGCAGTTGCCAACCGCACCGTTCGCGCCTTTTGCACGGTGTCAGGGGAAGCGGCTTGCGTGCTTGCTGGGGCACTGCCATGGGAGTTGGAGGCAAGGGTACTCGCGGATGTCTATCGCAAGTCTGCGGCGGCCAAGCTGGAGGGCACACCACCATCGCACGAGGAGATCGAGCGCTGGAGGGATGAGGCTCGCAACGTGGCTATCGACATGTGGTCGAACCGCCTGAAGGAGCCGGAAGCGGGCCACCGTACGGTAACCGCGATCCAGCCGGTGCTCAGGGAGTGGATGGAGAGGCGGAGGGGTTCGCTCTCCTACAGGATGGTGCAGATTCTTACCGGGCACGGGTGCTTCGGTAAGTATCTGCACAGAATCGGTAGGGAGTGCACCCCTGTCTGCCATCAGTGTGGGCACGCCAGTGACACGGCGGAGCATACCTTGCAAGAGTGCCCAGAATGGGCGAGGGAGCGGGCGGATTTGGTAGCTGCTATTGGCCCAAATCTTTTTATGCCCGCTATCGTGCGAGCTATCCTGAGCGGGGACGAAAAGTGGGAGACGTTCAGCACTTTCTGTGAAGAGGTGCTTAACAAAAAAGAGGAGGCGGAACGGGTGCGCGAGGACGACCCCCTCGCAGATCCCCAACGCCGCAGGAGAGCCGGGCGGAGGCGACGGGCTTTTGCCCGTCAACTCCGCAACTAGTCATTAAATTCTAGTCTTGGTAGGTTAAGGCGCCAGACGGTGGGCTTTTTACACCCCCGTCTGGCGAGCATGTGTTTATATAGTTTTAAGTTATTTAGTAATTTATTATTATTTATACACTGAGATTGTTCTATTTACACCTGTGCATCTATTGTGCACCGGCTTTTGTATATTTATATTCTATATTTCTATGATTTATATTTATACATATTGCAAATAGTCCTGTAGGGGGGCTTGCTCTTTTGGCGGTCTCCCTACTGAGCTGGAGTGGTCGCATGGCGGACCTGCACAAGCGGGCAAATCGTGTTTTGGGAACGGCGGGGAAGGCTCTGCTACACCGCTTATTTCCCAAATCGTGATCGAGGTGGCTCAATGGTGGTTTTTTAGTGGGTAGGCCTCGCCCTTCTGGCGAGGAGAGCCCCACATAACCCGTCGCTTGACCACGGCGGCGGGTATGCAATTTAATGCATTTTTTCCCACCGGGACAAAAAAAAAAAAAAAAAAAGGTAAGGTTAGGTTGGGGTACCATCTGTCAGACCTCCTCGTGGTGTACCCTGGGCAACGGCTGGTGTTCCATCCACCAGCTGGCTAACGTGACAGGCGCGCGGGATGTGGTGGCCTATACTCGGCGATCGAGTGGCGGCCCTCCCGGGCGCACCCGTAATCCCCATTGAGGGGGACGGGGGTCCTGGCTACTGAAGTCAGAACCGCGACAGACAAGTCTTTAAAATCCCCTAAGTGCAAGGTTTGGCGGGGGCCGATGCACTGAATGGCTGGCGGGGATACGTCGGTCCCTACCCCGTCACGAGGTGAGGAGGGGCAGCTGCGCCCGTAAGCAGTTACAAAAAAAAATGGACAATTGTAAAAAGGATAATATTCCCCGAGAGGGTCCCAGCTCAGCTGGGGAATCCCTCCCCGCCCTTCTCAGGGCGGGCTGCCCCACGTATACGGGGGGGGCAACAATTGTTCCTCGGTGCGAGCCGAGTGTGGTAGATGTAGTGGAAGTGGAGAGTGAGGAGGTGGAGTTTGATGGAGTTGAAGGGAGAAAGCGGCGCGGTGGGTTCCCATCGCCCCGCCCTAACAGAAAATTAGACAGCGCCTCAGCGCTAACCGGGTCGGGACCCCGCGAGCTGCGAGTGTCTCTTACACGTATCGACACGGACATGGAAAGCAGGTCAGACTCTTCAGCGGGCACCACGGTGCCTGCTGAATCGAGGCAAAAGTTTTGGAGAGGTCACAAGCGGCCGTTCGCACATCAAGGCAGCGAGACGGATTCAGAATCGGACCGCTGCCGATCTCCCAAACTACCGGCAACATTTACGACAACATCGCGTAGAGGACGCGGCCGGCCTCCCACTACAGGGGAGTACGTTGGACTCGCGGAAAAGAAACGTGAGTTCCTGAAGCTCCAACAACAAGAGCTCGAGCTTCAGGCTGAGAAAGAAATGCTCGGTGTCACTGTCGAGGCCCGCAAAATGCGAGACAGTACAAGGAGGATGCTGTCCAACAGCGGGCACGCGGACGAGGAAGCGACAACAATGTCGCTCAAATCGCAAATAGCGAAGGGCCTGACTATGATCCAGGAGGTCAAAACCAAGTCGGGCAAACTCAAGGGGACGATGCAGGCAGCGCTAAACACAGCAAGCGAGATGATTCGGGAGGCATCGGAAGCACTCGCCACCAGAACCGTCTCCGAGGAGGTTCAAGCCCTGAGAGCTCAAAACGGCCGCTTGATTGCGGAATTGGCAGAGGTAAAAAAGGAACTGGCCGAGCTCAAGACCAGTCTCCAGAACAAAGAGGCGTCCGCCTCCACTGGAGGAAATCCGTCCTCCGCCACTATGGAGGAATGGGCGGCTAAAATCATGACCCTTACAACGGCTCGTATCAATGCCACAGTGGAGGGCTTAGAGCCCCGGCTGAATCCGGAGCCACGTCTCCGTCCGCCGCTGGCATTTGAAAGACGGAGCTGCGGACCACCTATGGAGGACACGGCAACTGCAGCGGCGAAGCCCTTGCCGGAAAATAACAAAAAGCAGGCGCCGCCTAGAGCACTGAGAGTTATAAAGGCGACTAGCGCTCGAGGGCCACTGGTAGAGCCAACAAGCGCATCTACCAAGAGTAAAAGAAAGAAGACGCAAAAGGCCAAGGGAGTTAATGCAACTACACCTTCGGCATCACAGCCCCAAAGGCCACTTCCCCCTGCACCGCTCTCTACCGACGAAAGGTGGACGACGGTGGCCAAAAGGGGCAAAAGAAATGGCACTAATAAAAAGGTAGCCGCCAAGCCGCAGGCGAAAGCGGCACAGGCGAGGAAGATCAAGGCACGCCCTCCCAAGTCTGCGGCGGTGGTCATAACCGTTCAAGATGGCGCAGCAGAACGGGGCGTGACGTATGCTACAGCGGTGGCAAAGGCCAAACAGCGCATTGATATAGCTGAGCTTGGCATAGACGGCGTGCGCTTCCGCCGAGCGTTGACGGGGGCGACCATTATTGAGGTGCCTGGCGCCACTAGTGGGGAAAAAGCGGACTCCCTAGCAGAAAAGCTCAGGGAGTTATATAACGAACAGGACATACGGGTGTCCAGACCCACTCGAACTGCAGAGATCAGGGTCTCTGGGCTGGACGACTCCGTGACGACGGAAGAGATTCAGCAGGGAGTCTCCAAACTCGGAGGGTGCCCTGCAGAACAAATAAAGGTGGGTTCTCCCTCCCGCGACCACACGGGCCTTTACGCGGCATGGGTACGGTGCCCCATTGCGGCCGCGAAGAGAGTGCTGGAGGGCCGCCTCTTGATTGGCTGGGTCGTCGCCAGGGTTAGGGCTCTACCCCGCAGAAGCCTGAGATGCTTCCGGTGCTTGGAGCCTGGCCACGTGCGCGCCCAATGCCAGTCGGAGGTGGACAGGAGCCGCCAGTGTTACCGGTGCGGCCAGCTGGGGCACGTCTCCAGCATGTGCAGAAACGCCCCCCACTGCCCCTTATGCTCACAGGCTGGCAGGGAAGCTGCGCATAGGTTGGGCAGCGGTGCTTGCAAAGCACCCCCCAGCAACGAGAAGAAGGCCCCGAAGGTCACGGCTCCAAGCCCGCAAGAACCTTCCCGTCCAACACAAGGACAAGAGACGGGAGAAATGTCGGCCGATTAAATATGGCCCAGTCATTTTTATTGGCGAATGTCAATCACTGTGCCAGAGCTCAGGACCTTTTACATCAAAGCCTGGCACAGTGGTCGACACACATTTGCGTCGTCACGGAGCCGTACTTCGTTGCGGCCCGTGACAACTGGGTGGCCGACACGGGCGAGATGGTGGCCATAGCCACCAACACAGGGGCTGGCTCGCCTCAGTTCTCTGGCGTCCGGAAGGGAAACGGCTGTGTGGTGGTGAGAGTCGGCGACGTATTGGTGGTTGGGGTTTACTTTTCCCCCAACCGCTCAATCGCCGATTTCGAAAACTTTCTGGCGCAGCTTGATGTCATTCTGGCTGGGTGGGGTCAGACCGACCAGGTGGTGGTGGCCGGCGACCTAAATGCCAAATCTGTATCCTGGGGCTCTCGCCTCACCGACGACAGAGGCGAGCTCGTTGAGGATTGGCTCACGGGTCACGGTCTCGTCGTGGTCAACCGGGGGACGGTGGACACATGCGTGCGGATGCAGGGCGGATCTGTCGTGGACATAACGTTCGCAAGCCCTGCCCTTGCACGCCGTGTCCAGAACTGGGAGGTGCTGGTGGGGGTTGAGACACTTTCAGACCACAGGTATGTGCGTTGGGACGTCTCCCCCCTCCAGCCGTCCCCGAGCAGTTCGGGCCATCCCGCGACGGACCTTGGCCCCAGATGGGCCCTGAAACACCTCGACCGGGACACCTTCGAGGTGGCGACCCTGGTCGAGAGCTGGTCGCCCTGGCCGGAGAGCGTTGTTCCCAGCAGAGAAGTTGAGTGGTTCCGGGAGGCCATGTCGCACGTGTGCGATGCGGCAATGCCCCGTGTTAGGGCATTGCCGCCACGCACAGCCGTGTACTGGTGGTCTCCGGAACTTGCTCGACTAAGAGAGGGCTGTGTAGAGGCAAGGAGACGATACTCCCGGCACCGCCGCAGACGATGGAGAGACGAGGCCCTAGACTCGCCACTCTACAGCGAGTACCAGGCGGCCAAAAAGACCCTTCGGGTCGCAATCGCTGAGGCCAAGAACGCAGCCTGGGAGGAGCTCCTCTCCTCCCTAAATGAGGACCCGTGGGGAAGGCCATATAAACTCGTCATGAGTAAATTGCGTCCGTATGCCCCCCCACTCACTGCGACGTTAGACGCTGGCCTCCTGCAGAGGGTTATAGAGGCCCTGTTTCCGGAGAGCTCGGACTTCACGCCGCCGATCCTTTTACAATCGGACGGCGAGGACAACGATGAGGCTCCGGAAGTATCCGAGGGAGAACTCGGGGCCACAATTCTACGCCTGAAGGGCAAAAACACTGCCCCCGGTCTAGACGGAGTCCCGGGTAAGGCCTGGGTACTGGCGATGAAGGACGGTCTGGAGCCCAGATTCCGTTCTCTCCTTTCGACCTGCCTGCGGGAAAGACATTTCCCACAGGCGTGGAAGAGAGGTAAACTGGTGCTCCTCAAAAAGGATGGCCGTCCAGCAGACTCCCCCTCTGCGTACAGGCCCATCGTCCTTTTAGATGAAGGGGTGAAACTATTTGAGAGGGTCTTGGCCCATCGTTTGGTGCGCCATCTCGAAGAGATCGGTCCCGACCTCGCCGATAACCAATTTGGTTTTAGGAGGGGAAGGTCGACCATCGATGCGATCGACCGAGTTAAAAAACTCGCAGAGGATGAAGTGCGGAGAGGCGGTGTGGTCGTGGCGGTGTCTTTGGACATCGCCAATGCCTTCAACTCTATCCCGCACGTATGCATAACGGAGGCCCTGAAGCACCACAACGTGCCCAAGTACCTGCAGGAAATAGTCGCCAGCTATCTCGCTGACAGGGAAATCACTTTCCCAACGAACGAGGGCTGGGGCAGCAGGAGAGTGTCGTGCGGTGTTCCACAGGGATCGGTCTTAGGGCCGCTCCTGTGGAACATCGGGTATGACTGGGCGATCCGGGGTGCGACGCTGCGAGGAGCCAGCGTGATATGTTACGCGGACGACACGCTGGTCACCGCAAAGGGGAAGACCTACCGTGAAGCCGCCATCCTGGCGACGGCAAGTGTTGCCCAAGTGGTGGACCGCATAAGGCGACTGGGGCTGACGGTTGCATTGCACAAGTCCGAGGCTTTGTGTTTTCACGGGCCTAGGCATGCACCGCCAGCGGGGGCTGAGCTTGTTGTGGGTGGCGTCTCCATCGGTGTCGGGGGTACCATGAAGTACCTAGGATTGGTCCTCGACAGCCGGTGGAACTTTAAGGCCCACTTCGAGTACTTGGCTCCCAAGCTCGTAAGGACGGCACGGGCCCTCAGTCACCTTATGCCGAATCTGGGGGGTCCTAGTACGGGATGTATGCGCCTTTTCGCCACCGTAATTAAGTCGATGGCCCTGTATGGTGCCCCTATCTGGGCGGACGCCCTTAAACGTGAAACCCGGACAGTGCTCCGCCGATCCCAGCGCGCAGTTGCCAACCGCACCGTTCGCGCCTTTTGCACGGTGTCAGGGGAAGCGGCTTGCGTGCTTGCTGGGGCACTGCCATGGGAGTTGGAGGCAAAGGTGCTCGCGGATGTCTACCGCAAGTCTGCGGCGGCCAAGCTGGAGGGCACACCACCATCGCACGAGGAGATTGAGCGCTGGAGGGATGAGGCTCGCAACGCGGCTATCGACACGTGGTCGAACCGCCTGGAGGAGCCGGAAGCGGGCCACCGAACGGTAGTCGCGATCCAGCCGGTGCTCAGGGAGTGGATGGAGAGGCGGGGGGGTTCGCTCTCCTACAGGATGGTGCAGATGCTTACCGGGCACGGGTGCTTTGGTAAGTATTTGCACAGAATCGGTAGGGAGTGCACCCCTGTCTGCCATCAGTGTCGGCATGCCAATGATACGGCAGAGCATACGCTACAAGAGTGCCCGGAATGGGCGAGGGAGCGGGCGGATTTGGTAGCTGTTATTGGCCCAAATCTTTTTATGCCCGCTATCGTGCGAGCCGTCCTGAGTGGGGACGAAAAGTGGGAGGCGTTCAGCACGTTCTGTGAAGTGGTGCTGAACAAGAAAGAGGAGGCGGAACGGGTGCGCGAGGACGACCCCCTTGCAGATCCCCAACGCCGCAGGAGAGCCGGGTGGAGGCGACGGGCTTTTGCCCGTCAACTCCGCAACTAGTCATTTAATTCTAGTCTTGGTAGGTTAAGGCGCCAGACGGTGGGCATTTTACACCCCCGTCTGGCGAGCATGTGTATATATAGTTTTAGGTTATTTATTAATTTATTATTATTTATACATTGAGAGTATTCTATTTACACCTGTGCATCTATTGTGCACAGGCTGTTGTATATTTATATCTTATATTTTTATGATTTATATTTATACATTTTGTAAATAGTCCTGTAGGGGGGCTTGCTCTTTTGGCGGTTGCCCTACTGAGCTGGAGTGGTCGCATGGCGGGCCTGCGCAAGCGGGCGAATCGCGTTCTGGGAACAGCGGGGAAGGCTCTGCTACACCGCTTATTTCCCAAATCGTGATCGAGGTGGCTCAATGGTGGTTTTTTAGTGGGTAGGCCTCGCCCTTCTGGCGAGGAGAGCCCCACATAACCCGTCGCTTGACCACGGTGGCGGGTATGCAATTCAATGCATTTTTTTCCCACCGGGACAAAAAAAAAAAAAAAAAAAAAAGGTTAGGTTAGGTTAGGTTAGGTTAGGTTAGGTTAGGTTAGGTTCCCCCTCGAATGGAGCACGCCTTGTCGTGGCGAGGGGGCTCAGTAGCCTGTCGCAATCCAGCGGCAGGTGAAGCCAAGATGCTCCGTGGAGAGTGCCACTGCGTCTGTTCCCGTATCGGGCGGCAGTGGCCATAGTGAGTCGCGTCTGTCTCGCATCGAGCGGCGGCTCACTAACAGTCGTTGGACTCCCGGCACCCCTCTGGTTAAGCAGAGGAGGCAGGGGATGTCCCAGGACTTCGGTCCTCTGGGCGAGCTCGGCGTGCGTTTGCCGCCGGGCGTGGATCGCCTCGTCGGGAGGGTCTCGGACAGACGGTGTGGGGACACCTCTGTCCAATCACCAGGGACCCTCCTGAGGCGCCAGTGTGCCGACTGGAGTGGGATCGCCCCACTCCGTGGAGATCCGCCCTCCTGATGGAGGGTGGAGGTTGCGCTGGCAAGGGTCGCGGGACTGTTGAGACACCGCGGCCCCTGCTGTCAAAGCCACCAAACGCGGCGGGCGTCGTCAGGTTTTAGTGGGTATACCCGGGGGCGAATCCGGGGGAGTCCCACACACGCCCCTCCGTTCCCCGACGGAGAGGTACGGTGCGTAATTGACATTTCCTGACGTTAAAAAAAAAAAAAAAAAAAAAAAAAAGGTTAGGTTAGGTTCCCCCTCCCCCTCGAATGGAGCACGCCTTGTCGTGGCGAGGGGGCTCAGTAGCCTGTCGCAATCCAGCGGCAGGTGAAGCCAAGATGCTCTGTGACGGGTGCCGCTGCGTCTGTTCCCGTATCGGGCGGCAGCGGCACAGGTGAGTCGCGTCTGTCTCGGATCGAGCGGCGGCTCACTGAATGTTGGTATGACTCCCAGCACCCCTCTGATTTAGCAGAGGAGGCAGGGGACGTCGTTAGGACTTTTGTCCTCTTGGCGAGCCCGGCGTGCACTTACCCTGCCGTCGGGCGTGGATCGCCCTATATCGTAATCCACATCAACGGAGTGTCGTGGATCACGTCTCGCGGCTCTGAGTGGAACGAGGGTCTTGGCTTAACCGCCCGGACCGCGAGGAAGAAAACCTCTATAAAAAATTACCCCAATCCCAAGCGTGGTAGCTCCGTGATGGGATGCGTGGCTGATGGGTGATCAGTCGCTAGAGCTTACTCCAGCGGGATACCTGCCGACCTCCCGTTGGGTTATCAACCCTAAGGCTTTGTCGGGTGCAGGGGGCACCGCCCGGCAAGGACCCTTACTTCCCCCATACTCGTGGGATCAATTATGGACGAACCAAATATAAATCACAAACCCGACCGTGAGCCCGGTCGTGAAAATGGCTCAAAATCAGAGAGGACAGTACCAACAGCCACCATGAGCTGTGACTTGGCTTGGTCGCCCGTCGTGCGTCTGTCGCGTATCGACGTCACCAAGTTACCTGAGCAAGATACACCCACGCGCAGCCGTAGTACGTCAACCACTAATGCGCTTAACGTTGACTCGGCGCTAGAAGGAAGCCGTTTCTTTAGGCCTGGGAGTATTCCCGCACCTGAGGATGACAGCACTTTAACAGATGCGTCATCGGTAATGTCGGCAGACGCTTTAGCGGACACTTTGACGCACAAACGTAAACGCCTTTATAAAAAGAACGAAAAGGAATGTGGAGAGTCAAGCTCAGATACCCCTTCCCTGAAGATAGCAAGGAGCTCGAAGAAGCGGCCTACCCAGAAGACACAGACCAAAGACGCGTCAGTTCCGACGACCAGCCACTATGTTGGTCTGTCAGAGGCACAACGCCAGTTAAACGCCCTAAAAAGGCAGGAGCTCCAGAAGGATCTGGAGGAAAAAGTGGCCGCAAAAGAGCGGAAGATCCGTGAAGCACGGTCAAAACACGGGTACGGCTCAGACCTGTTCGATCTGGAAGGGAAGACCATACCCGAACTTGAAAAGTTAGTAGAAGACGACGTAGGGGAGATTGTCGAGATTGCCTCCAAGTCCTCTAACCTAAAAGGAACGCTGCAAAAAGCCCTAAAAAATCGGGCAGCCAGCGTGCGCAGCGTCATGGGAGAACTTCTTAAAAGAACAATCTCCGAAGAGACACAGCGCATGCAGGCAACAATCGATCGATTATCCAGGGAAGTTGCCCAACTGCGTGCAAAAGAACAGAATAGGACAAAGTGTTCTTGTAACACTTCCTCGGCAGCAGAAATGACCTCAGCAGCAATGGACGCGGTCCCACAGGACCCATTTCCTCCCACCCCAGGTAGCCTAGAAGAAACTATCCGAAGGGTTGTCTTGGAGGAAAGGAATTTTATAAGAGCCTGCTTTGCTGGCATCGAAGACCGGCTCCTGCCGGCAAAAACCACGCGACCTCCATTAGCCGCAGATCGGAAGAAGGTGACGGAGGCAACAAGCGCCATGACTGAGTCTTTTCAGTCCTATGCCTCAAAGCCCTCCAAAGGAAAGGGAAAGGGCAAAAAGTCCAAGGATCCGGAGAAGCCTTCAGTGGTAGTCACATGCGGCCCGGTGCTCAAGGATGTTGCCCCACTGACACGCTCTTCCTCCCCCAAACCTGGACCGTCTTCGACCCTGGTAGAGCCAACACCTCAACAAGAAGACTATCTTCTTCCTTCATCCACTCCTGCCAATGTATGGAAGACGGTAGAAAAGAAAAAGAAGAAGGGAAAAAAGAAGAAGACTAAGGCCACCACGGCCCCACCAGCTACCAAAGCAGCAACAACCAAGTCCTCTGACGAGAGAGGAAAGAAAAAAGGCAAGGCCAAGAATGGGAGGAAGACTAAGAGGCTTACCCCTCCCAAAACAGCGGCTGTGGTGATTACCATCACGCCGGAGGCCGCGCAGCGAGGAGCGACGTATGAGTCAGTCCTAGAGAAGGCGCGTCGTGCAGTAAACCCCACTGAGCTTGGGTTGTCAAATGTTAAATGCAGGCAGACACAAACAGGCGGTCGCCTCTTTGAGTTTCCGGGTGCTGAGCGTAACGGACACGCGGAGCTCTTTGCCACCAAACTTAGGGAAGCGATAGCAGACGTGGCGAAAGTGGCACTTCCACAGAAACTGGCTCCCCTACGAATCTCGGAGATAGATGATTCCGTCTCCAAGGACGAGGTGATCACCACGGCGGCCAGAATTGGTGGCTGCGCTGAAAATTACATAAAATCTGGTGAAATCCGGCGTGGCCGTGGGGGCCTGAGTATACTTATACAGGTCCCCATAGCGGCAGCTAAAGTCCTAGTAGGCAAGAAGCGGATCCCCCTGGGGCTAAGCTCGGGAGTGGTCCGGGCTCTGGAGCAGCTACCAATGCGCTGCTTCAGGTGCTATGGAATTGGGCACACGCGGGCACTATGTCCTTCAGTAGACAGGTCGCAGTTGTGCCTCCGCTGCGGGTCAGCCGACCATAAGATAAGCGTCTGTAAGGCACAATTCAAATGCGCAGTGTGCACGGCCAGTGCTTTGCCCGCCGGCCATGTGATGGGCGGGCTGAAATGCAACCCCCCTCAAATGAAAGGCAAGTTACAGACCGCCGCTACACCTGCACCAGTGACTGCTGCTGTTGATGCCCGTCCTGAGCCGGTTGAAGGGAACGGTTCTATGTCTGAATAATGGTAGTAAGACACCACACCATTCTTCAGGGTAATCTGAACCACTGCAAGCGGGCCCAGGACCTCATGGCACAGGTCATGGCCGAATGGACAGCTAGTTTGGCCGTTGTCGCTGAGCCGTACTCAATCCCGCCCACGTGGCTGGCCGACCAAGACGACCTGGTGGCGATGGTAACGCGACCCATCGTGGACTCACCTCCCCTCTCGCTCATCGAGAGAGGAGCCGGTTATGTGGCCGGGGCATGGGGAGATATCGCCATTATTGGCGTTTACTTTTCCCCTAATCGCCCCCTGGCAGAGTTTGAGACCTTCCTTGACGTCCTGGCGGCGGCGGTCAGCCGAATGTCACCGAGGCAGGTCGCTGTTCTTGGTGACCTGAACGCCAAATCAACAGCCTGGGGAAACCCAACCACCGACGTGCGAGGACGAGTCCTGGAGTTGTGGGCGGCGTCTGTCGGTCTGTCCCTTCTAAATAGGGGGACTACCCAAACGTGCGTGAGACAGCAGGGAGGATCGGTGGTGGACTTGTCGTTCGCCACTCCAGCCCTGGCTGCTCGGGTACAAAAGTGGGAGGTCGACCTGGTGGAGACTTTGTCTGACCATCGGTACATCCGGATCGAGCTCCTCACCCAACGTCCTCAGGTTGATCCCGGACGTAGGCAATCGCACTTCCCCCGGTGGGCACTCAGTCGCCTTGACCGGGAGATGGCGAGGGAAGCAGCCTTCGTCCAGGACTGGTTCCGGCCTCCTACAAGTAATGACGTTGACGACGCCGCTCAAGATCTGAAAAGCGCCTTAACTGAAGTGTGTAACGCTTCCATGCCTCGATCCCGCCGACCCTCTCCAAGACATGCCGTCTATTGGTGGTCGGCTGAAATCGGTGAGCTCCGGGCCGCTTGTGTTGCAGCCCGGAGGTCATACACTCGGAGCCGTCGTCGTCGAAACAGAGACGAGGCAAATGAGGACCGCTTATATGCCTGCTATCAGGAGGCAAGGCGCGCTCTTAAAGCGGCAATTGGTGCTGCTAAAGACCGGGCTAGGGAGGAAATGCTAGAGGGCCTCAATAACGATCCATGGGGAAGACCATACAAAATGGTACGCAACAAAATGCGCCCCATCGGCCCTCCTCTAACCGAGACCCTCCAACCGGATCTTTTGGATGGGGTGGTCAGGGCTCTGTTTCCGGACCGATCAAATTACACACCTCCAAAAATGGATCCTCCAGTCGGAAGCGGCCCACCTGCAGTGGGCTTTGATCCAGTGACTGCGGAGGAATTCGGAGCGGCAGCGCTTTGCCTCCACCATAAAAAGACTGCTCCGGGTCCAGACGGCGTCCCGGCACGAGTACTGGAGATTGCCACCTCTTTCATGGAGCTGCGGTTTCGGGAGCTCTTTGACCGTTGCTTCGAGGTGGGAAGGTTCCCGAAAACCTGGAAGGAAGGACAATTATGCCTTCTAAGGAAAGAGGGGCGGCCAGCGGACTCACCGTCAGGATACCGCCCAATAGTCCTACTAGATGAAGCGGGCAAGCTCTTTGAGCGCCTGATAGC
Organism: Pyrausta purpuralis; assembly: GCA_963924145.1. NCBI lineage: Eukaryota > Metazoa > Arthropoda > Insecta > Lepidoptera > Crambidae > Pyrausta > Pyrausta purpuralis. Next base: position 28,114,397 of record OZ001650.1, read on the forward strand.
CGCCCGCCTAAACAAACATCTGTATGTGACCGGACCGGATCTGTCCAACGCCCAGTTTGGGTTCCGCACTGGCCGGTCGACAATCGACGCTCTGCAGCAGCTCAAGTCCCTTACGACAGAGGCCGCAGCGATGGGGCAGGGAGTATTAGCTATATCATTTGATATAGCTAACGCGTTTAACTCCATCCCTCATTCTACGATTCTAGAGGCACTCCGATATCATGGGGTGCCTCCGTACCTGCGGGCTCTCCTGACGGACTACCTCTCAGGTCGGGAGGTTCTATATGTAGACAGGGACAACCATCTACGGCGACGACAAGTGGAGACCGGAGTTCCACAGGGGTCGGTGCTTGGCCCTTTGCTGTGGAACCTCGGCTATAACTGGCTGCTCCGGGGTGTGCTCCTGCATGGCATGAACATAATCTGTTACGCAGACGACACGCTTGTCACAGCTCGCGGGAGCACGTACAAGGCGGCGGCACAACTGGCCTCTGTCGGTGGCACTCTAATCGCAGAAAGGATACACCGGTTGGGACTCAAGGTAGCGTTGGAGAAGACCGAGGCTCTCTTTTTCCCCGGGCCCAGACAACGCCCGCCTCCGGACGCCCACATCATCGTTGGTGGCATCCGAGTTAAGGTTAGTGCCCAAATGAAATATCTGGGTCTTACCCTCGACGGTCGGTGGCATTTTGGCCCCCATTTCACGGGGCTGTCGGCGCGGCTTTTAAAGGCCGCAAATGCCTTCAACTGGCTTCTCCCGAACCTTGGAGGGCCAAAAACGACTTGCCGACGTCTTTACGCCGGCGTTCTGCGCAGCATGGCACTGTACGGCGCACCTATCTGGGCGGACTCTCTCCACAAGAGTGAGAATGCGGCCCTCCTCCGCAGGCCTCAACGAGCCATTGCTCAGCGGATTGCGAGGGCTTACCGGACTGTTGGTGGCGCAGTTGCATGTGCCCTAGCGGGCACTCCGCCGTGGGAATTAGATGCCCAAGTTCTGGCCATCGTTTACCACTGGATGGCGGGTCAGAAAGCTCTTGGAGTCCGTCCATCCTTAGAGGGACGAGGCGCAATGAAGCGAGAGGCGCACGAGGCCATGATCATCCGCTGGCAGGAGGACTTGACTCGTGCTCCTTTTGGACGACGCACGCTAGACGCGATCGGGCCAGTTATAGATCGGTGGTTGGAAAGGCCCCACGGGTTCCTCTCCTTTCGGCTGACGCAGGTGCTTACCGGGCATGGTTGCTTCGGTGACTACCTGCATCGGATCGGGAGAGAGGAATCCCCGTCGTGCCACGAGTGTGGTGCGACGGAGGACTCGGCGCAGCATACCCTCGCAGTCTGTCCAGGCTGGGAGGAGCAGCGCCGGGTTCTAGTGGCGGCAGTCGGCCAGGACCTGTCATTGCCTATTATGGTGAACGCCATGCTAGACGATGAGAGGTCTTGGAAGGCGGTGGCCACCTTTTGCGAGACTGTCATTTCGCAGAAGGAGGCGGCGGAGCGGGAAAGGGAGGTTGATCCCTCAGCGCCCCCGCTCCGCAGACGGAGGGTGGGCAGGAGACGGCGGTTGTACAATCGCTCTCTTGTCCCCCAAGGTGGCATGCAGGCTGGAGGCACGGGGGTGCCTCCTCCTGCATTGCACGCGCCACCACCGTCGAGAGGGAATAGTGCCGCGTCCCCGGCTATTCCCTCTGTCCCCCCGCAAGGGGGGCGCGCTGGGCCCGCCGTGTAGGCGGGCAGCTGTCCGGGGCGTTCGTGGATGTCAAGGCTTTTGCTAGACCCCCATGTCGCCCTGTAGACAGGGAAGGGAAGCCGCAGGTTTTTGGTGGGTAGTCTCCGCTCTTCGTTGAGCGGTGGGAGTCCCACACACGGCTGAGGCCCCCCGGTCTCGGCTACGGCTCATAAATGGGTTTTCCTGCGTTAAAAAAAAAAAAAAAAAAAAAAAAAAGGTTCCCCCTCGACCCCGTGTCGGGTTACTGGTCCCGCATCGGGCGCGTCCCCAGGTGGTGGATAGGGGAACGCCTCCCAGATATGGGGGGTACCGGCTTCGGCCGGCGCGAACCAAAACCAGAGCGCGGCAGGTCTTGTCAACTCGACGGGCCTGTCGGGCCAGAGGGGAAGGCCTTATGGCTCAAGACCTCTCGTATTCGCTGTTCCGCCTGCTCCTCCTCGAAGGAATGGACCGGAGCGGCTTGAGTACCTGAGGCGTAGATAGGGGTGCCTAGACCGGCGGGGCGTTTGTCCGGGTCGGAGGGCATTGGGTCGTCGGGGCATATTGCCCGGATCCGTGGGTTTTTCCCGGGTTGTAGCCTGTCATCATGACAACCCGGGCAGCGCATTTGTGCCGTGCGCTGGGTCCCGTAATCCTGGGAGAAGAGGGTCCTGGACATTGAGCCTGAGGCAGACCACCCAGGCAACACATTGTCTTTGGCCTCGGATTTCGGGCACACGGGGGGCCCGTGGAGTAGCCGGTCCACGGGTTATTCGGCTGCGGGCGAGCGGGTTAACCCTCGTCCAACGGCGATGCGGGGGGTACGGGGGGCAGGGCAGGCGGCGGGCTCGGTGATGTTGCGCGTTCTGGTCGACGCGTGCTCACCTTGCCCCAACCGTCTCGTTAAAGATCCCGTACTAGTCTGCCCGAAAGGGAAGTGGCGTCCTCGCTATAGTCGGTGGGAAACCCTGGGGTGTCAGTGGCACCTCCCCAGATGGGGCTCCGTGGTGGGTGGGGTCACCACCGACTGAATTCTGAAGATATAGGACATGGCTTGCTCAGGAAAAGAAACTTTACATATAGCGACCAACCCCCGAGCGCGAGGCGCTCAAGGAGTTAAAACAGCAGAGGGTGACGGAGACGTCCTTCACAGGATTCCTGTCGTCCGGCTTGAAAGGTGTAGTACACCACAGGCGAGACCGTTGTGTGGCCAGTTTTTCAGGCCCGGGGACTTCCCCGAGTCTGAGGACGAGGACACCCTCGTTACTGGACATGACAAAAACACCGGACATGACAACCGTAGTTTGGACAACAGCCTGGAGATTGTCGACTCTTACGAGTCTGCGTCTTCGGGCGTGATGTCTCGATCGCCGTCTGGTCCACGTATCAGCGGCAGGACGAGGAGAGCCGGCAAACGGCGAGCGGATGAGGCCTCCCCAGACCTCTCCCCTGCCAAAGTTCCGGCAGATAAAGTTACTGCTGCCCGCAGAGGCCGGGGCCGCCCACCTACACATGGGGAGTACGTAGGTGTAGGCAGGGCACGCGAGCAACTTTATGACGAAAAGCGCCGTGCGGCGATAGTGGAGGCCGAGGAGGAGGCATCCCGTCTTGCCGATCGGCTTGTGCACGGACGGAATAGGAGTGAGTTCGCATTGAAGGATCCCACCGCGGAAGAGCTGAGTGGCCAGATCCGGGCTGCCACGGATACAGTAATGTACTGCGTGGCGAAGTCCGGAAACCTGAAGGGTAGCTTCCAGCGTGCCCTAAAGGAGGCCGCCACCTCGATTACGCGGGCGGTCGATATCCTCAGCGCGAGAACAATAGACGATGAGACGCGGCGACTGCAAGCCGCGAACAAACGCCTTGAGCAGGATGTCGCAGACCTGAAACGCGTCGTCCAGGAGCTCAAGGCCGAGAGGCTTGCGGATATAAGCTCTGCTGTCCCAACCGGATCGCAGTCTCAATCCGCTCTCGAGGAGCTGGAACAACGCCTTACGCGCCAATTCGGCGGCATGATGGACGCAAAATTAGCGTCCATCACAGATCGGCTGCTCCCAGAGCCTCGCTTGCGCCCGCCACTTGCAGCGGACGCCCGCAAGGCTCAGGTTGAGCGCCCGTCTGCCGCCGCAGGCAAGGCGAAAAAGCAGCCGCCGACCGCAGCACCGCCCAAGAGTGCCGCCTCTCCCCAGCCGAGCAAAGTGCCGTCCGAGGTGTCCGTCCCTGTGGCCACGACCTCGACTGCCAGCGCAGTCCCCGCTGGGGAAAAGAAAAGAAAACGGAACAAGCGGAAGAAGGCCCGTAACCAGGGTTTGGAGCCCGCGCCTGCTCCCGCCTCTGTAACTGGGAATTCCCGCCCGATAAGCGCGTCCGCAACTGGCCCTGAAGCCCAGGCGTGGACGGAGGTAGTACGGCGTGGGAAAAAGGCGGCCTCCACTTCCGCCCCTAAACAGAAGCCTCCGGTCCAGCCCAATAGGCCAACTGCTCCAACGGCAAAGAAGACTCCGAACCTCCGCCCGCAGAGGACCGCCGCCATTTTGGTGGCGATGCAACCGGGAGTGCTGGAGGCAAAGGAGCATTCTTATGAATCGGTGATGAGCCGGGCAAAGCAGGCTATAGACATCGGGGCGTTGGGAATTTCTGGGATCCGCTTCAGGGTCGCCAAGACTGGCGGCAAGGTCCTAGAGGTCACCGGCGCTGATAGTGCGACGAAGGCTGACACCCTGGCAGCCAAGATGCGGGAGGTCATCCCCGAGGCGATAGCTAAGGTGACCAGGCCGACAAAGAGCGTCGATGTCCGGATTTCGGGACTAGACGACTCTGTGACCAAGGTAGAAGTCGCCGAAGCTGTCGCTAAGGCAGGAGGCTGTGATCCCAAATCGATCCAGGTGGGGTCGATTGGGCGATCTTTTCGGGGCACAGGGGCTTGCATCGTAAAGGTGCCGATCGCTGTGGCTCAGAAGGTCATCAAAGGGCGAGTTTTGGTGGGATGGGTCTCCGCCCAGACCAGGCTTTTAGACCGGAAGCCGCTTCAGTGCTTCCGGTGCCTGGAGGTGGGACACGCCCGCGAAAGCTGCCCTTCGACAGCTGACCGCAGTAGCCTATGTTACCGCTGTGGTGTTCCGGGACATGCAGCCAGGGGATGCACTGCTCCTCCGCACTGCCCTCTGTGCGCAGACGCAAGGTTGCCAGCTAACCACCGGGTGGGCAGCAAGAGCTGCAAACCGCCCAAGCGTGGCAATCGAGCGGGAAGGACAGTGGCCAGGACTCCAGCCGCACCGTCCACGGCCGAAAGGCCGACCATGGAGGCAGAAAATACACCAGAATAGAATGGCCTTCAGCGTTCTGCAGGCGAATGTGAACCACTCTGCCGCTGCGCAGGATATCCTCTTGCAGAACGCGGCGGAGTGGTCCATAGACGCCGTCCTCGTCTCCGAACCCTATTTCATACCGGCTGACCGGGAGAACTGGGTCGGGGACGTGAGCGGCCTGTCGGCCATCATGGTGTCAGGGGCATATTCCATCGACGTTGTAGCCCGGCAGAGCGGCTTCGTCGCCGCCAAGTGCAGGGAGTTTCTGCTGGTGGGGGTATATTGCCCCCCCAGCCGAACCAGGAGCGAGTTCGAGGCCGACCTGGACCGTTTCGGGTCGGTTCTCCGTCAGTCCACCTTGCCGGTGATCGTTGGCGGCGACTTCAACGCCAAGAATATAGCCTGGGGCTCACGTCATACTGACCCCAAAGGGGAGAGTCTGCTGGACTGGGCGGTGTCCAACGGACTTGTTATCGTCAATGTGGGAACCGAACCCACTTGCGTGCGACCGCAGGGGGAGTCCGTCGTGGACATAACGTTCGCGACCCCCGCGGTTGCAGCTCGAATAAGTGGCTGGAGAGTGGTCACAGAGGCGGAAGAATTGTCGGATCACCGGTACATCCGGTTTGACATCTCCGCCTCCGGTCCCGTGATCCCTCCGAGCGGTACACCCCACCCGACATACCCCCGATGGAGGCTCAAGTGGGCTACACACGACCCTAAAATCAGACCCGATATCGGGACAATGAAAGTTGGAACGATTTACAAATAATAAAATTAGGCTTCCGATTTGCCAACACACGAGGCGATTTACGGTACGATCTAGGGTCCTCCCCACCACTTCCCCGATATCGGGTCTGATTTTAGGGTCGTGTGTAGCCCACTTCAGTTGCCTGGACAGAGACACAGCGCGGGAAGCTGCGGTCGTCAAGGCCTGGCTGCCTGTAGGTCCCGAGCCCGTCCAAGTGGATGCGGAAGCGGAATGGTTCCGGGAGGCCGTTACGGACGTGTGTGACGCGTCCATGCCTCGGTCCGGACCGTCCCTTCCCCGGCGGAACGTCTATTGGTGGACGGATGAGGTTGCGGAGCTGCGCCGCGTGTGTATCGCGGCGCGTCGCGCCTCAGCCAGACACCGAAGACGCAGACGCCGTGATCCGGCGCTGGACGAGCCGCTTTATCAGGCCTACAGAGAAGCGAAGCAGGCGCTCAAGATCGCCATCCTGGAGGCGAAACTCAAGGCGAGGGAGGAGCTCCTTGCATCGCTCGATGCCGATCCGTGGGGACGCCCGTACCGCACGGTGCGGGGGAAACTCCGCCCATGGGCACCCCCGGTCACGGAAAGGCTAGAGCCCGAGTTTCTCCGAAGAGTCGTGTCCACCTTGTTCCCAGCTCAGGTGGAACACACCCCGCCTTCGATGTTGCCACACCCCGTGGCCTCCAGAGAGTCCCCTGACCCCGTGTCCGAGGGCGAGTTCGGCGCGGCATTAGAGCGGTTGAAGGCCAAGAACGTGGCCCCGGGTCCTGACGGGATCCCAGGTAAAATCTGGGTCCTCGTATCGGATATACTGGGTGACCGCCTTCGTAGGCTCCTTACCGCTTGCCTAGAAGAGGAGCGCTTCCCGGCGCTATGGAAGGAAGGGAGGCTCGTGCTTCTGAAGAAAGACGGACGTCCGACTGACTCCCCTTCGGCATACCGTCCGATCGTGTTGCTGGATGAGGTGGGCAAGCTCTTTGAAAGAGTCGTTGCAAACCGCCTCGTTCGGCACCTGGATACGGATGGGCCGAATTTGTCGGATGTTCAGTATGGCTTCAGGAGAGAGCGCTCTACGATCGATGCTATCCTGCGGGTAAAATCGCTCGCCAGCGAAGCGGTGGAGAGCGGCGGTGTGATGTTGGCCGTGTCTATCGACATTGCCAACGCGTTCAACACGCTGCCGTGGACCACGATAAAGCAGGCGCTCCGATTCCACGGAGTGCCTGTTTACCTGCAGGATACCATCGCATCGTACCTAGAAGGACGAGAGGTTGCGTGTGATTCGGTGGACGGTCGTTTGCGGCACTTGGCCGGATGCGGCGTTCCGCAGGGGTCGGTCTTAGGGCCACTCTTGTGGAACATCGGATTCGATTGGGCTCTCCGCGGCCAGTTCGTCGCGGGGGTTGGCGTGACTTGTTACGCCGACGATACCCTGCTGACAGCTCGCGGTGACTCATTTGCCGATGCTGCACGTCGTGCGACTGCTGGGGTTGCTGTAATGGTACACCGAATCCGCCTTTTGGGGCTGCGGGTGGCGCTGGAGAAGTCTGAGGCGCTGTGTTTTCACGGCCGACGACGTGCGCCGCCTGCGGGCACTGGGTTGATGGTGGATGGGGTTCTGATCCCGGTTTCATCCACCATCCGGTACCTTGGGCTTGTGCTTGACGGAAGGTGGCGGTTCAAGGCCCATTTCCGTCAGCTCGCTACCAAGCTCAATGCGACCGCGGGTGCTTTGAGCCGGTTACTGCCAAACCTGGGTGGTCCGTCGACGGCTCCTCGACGACTGTACCTAGGGGTGGTCCGCTCTATGGCACTTTACGGTGCCCCGGTGTGGCATGACGCCCTCTCGTCCGAGAACGTGACTGTCTTGCGGAAGGCTCAAAGGGTGTTAGCCCTGCGTTTAGCGCGAGCCTACCGCACCACCTCCACCGATGCTGCGCTGGTCCTGGCCGGCAGCCTCCCCTGGGATCTCGACTCCCTGGTCCTCGCCGCGTTATACCAGTGGCGGGGAGACCAAAGATCTCAGGGCAATAGGCCCGTACTGACGGAGGTGGAATCGGAAAGGACACAGCTCACAGAGCTAGCCCACGAGCAGTGGCGCCGTAGATTGGCCAGTAGCCACTTTGGCGTCCGGGTCATTGAAGCCGTACTCCCCGTTCTTAAAGAATGGGTCGAGCGACCACACGGCCAAGTGACATACCGGATGTCGCAGGTGTTTACAGGCCACGGGTGCTTTGGGTCATACCTCTGCCGCATTGGCAGGGAACCCACAACCCGATGCTGGCACTGCGATGCTCCGGAGGATACGGCACAGCACACCCTCGAGGTGTGCCCGGCGTGGGTCGCTGACCGCCGTGCCCTCCGAGCACACGTGGGGACCGACCTCAGCCTGGGCTCTATAGTCCGGCGTATGGTCGAAGACAGGGAGGCATGGCGAGCCATGGCCGCATTTTGCGAGCGGGTGATCGCCGAAAAGGAGAGCGCGGAGCGAGAGCGAGAGGCTGCGGCTGACGCACTCCTTATGCGCCGAAGGCGTACTGGGCGCAGGAGGCACCTCCACCACCTGCACATGCCCCTCCCTGTGCCTCGGGTCGCGGACGCGGGGGCGTCCGCTTCCCACTAAGAGGCGCGATGGTGTGTAATGCGTTCTACGCATCGTCGGGACATCAAGCCGGAGGATAACCTCCTTCGGCGCTGGAGGCAGGGGCACTTGCCCTCTTCAGATCGGGTGAGACCGTGTGTCGGTCTAGTCAGTGAGGGGCCGCGGATGTGTGCTTATGGCGCTGACTCGTGGCCCCGAACTCATGGCTCCCGAGAACGCCGCTGGTTTTTAGTGGGTATGCCCCGATCGGGGAGAGTCCCACATAACCTGCTGCCTTCCCCCGAGGGCGGCCGGTATGCGTAAGGCATTTTCCAGCGAAACCAAAAAAAAAAAAAAAAAAGGTTCCCCCTCGACCCCCTCGAATTGAGCACGCCTTGTCGTGGCGAGGGGGCTCAGTAGCCTGTCGCAATCCAGCGGCAGGTGAAACCAAGATGCTCTGTGACGGTGCCGCTGCGTCTGTTCCCGTATCGGGCGGCAGCGGCGCAGGTGAGTCGCGTCTGTCTCGGATCGAGCGGCGGCTCACTGAATGTTGGTAGGACTCCCAGCACCCCTCTGATTTAGCAGAGGAGGCAGGGGACGTCGTTGGGACTTTTGTCCTCTTGGCGAGCCCGGCGTGCACTTACCCTGCCGTCGGGCGTGGATCGCCTTATATCGTAATCCGCATCAACGGAGTGTCGTGGATCACGTCTCGCGGCTCTGTGTGGAACGAGGGTCTTGGCTTAACCGCCCGGACCGCGAGGAAGAAAACCTCTATAAAAAATTACCCCAATCCCAAGCGTGGTAGCTCCGCGAGGGGATGCGTGGCTGATGGGTGATCAGTCGCTAGAGCTTACTCCAGCGGGATACCTGCCGACCTCCCGTTGGGTTATCAACCCCAAGGCTTTGTCGGGTGCAGGGGGCACCGCTCGACAAGGACCCTTATTTCCCCCATACTCGTGGGATCAATATGGATAAAATCAATTCAATTCTCAAACCCGACCGTGAGCCCGGTCGTGAAAATGGCTCAAAACCGGAGAAGAGAGACGAAACAGCCATCGTGAGCTGTGGCAGTGCTTGGTCGCCTGTCGTGCGCCTGTCGCGCAACTTGAAGGAGGTACGAGGAGCAGTCGCGAGGCTGCCCAAGGACGGAGCACTGGAGTTGGCGCCTCCGAGAAAAAAGCGCGCCGTTAGTGTGACGGGGAGTTGCACCTCTCTGGAGGCCATTGGCCTTGACGAGGAGCGCTCCCGCAGTAGCCTGGAGGAGTACTCCGACGCCTCCACCTTGTCGGAGGGTTCCCACCGGTCGACGCGCCTGCAGTTTTTGCGGACGCCTCACCCGGTGGTCGAGCCCAGAAAGAAGGAGAAGAAGAGAAAGAAAGGAAAGGGAAAGGTCGGACAATCGACCCCGGCAGTGACTGGTCTTGGTGACCTGGCCCTATCCTTGGCCACAGAAGCGCTGGAACCCGAGGAGGAAGAGCGGATCGCAGCTCTTTCAAAAGAGGCGTGCGCCGCCAGTACGGCTGTTGGCGCTGCTCCGGTGCCGGAAGGCTCGGAAATGACGGCGGAGGGCCTCCAGTTAGCTGCAAACAAGCACCTGGAGGTGATCCTGGAGGTAGCCAAGAAGTCGAAAATCCTTAAAGGGACGCTTCAAAAGGCCCTGAAAGACGCGGCCAGTGCCCTGCAGAATTTGACGGCTCTTGCCGTGAGCCACTCCGTCTCTGATGAGACGAGGTTGCTCCAGCTAGAGAACTCGGCCATCCGACGTGAGCTGGCGCAAATGCGACAGCAGATGGCTGAATTGCGTCGGGAAATGGAGGCGAAGAAACGCGGTCCGACACCTATGGACGCGACTTCTTCTACATCTGCCAGGGTAGCCCCCTTACAACAAAGGGACCAAAATGGGGAGGACCCAGCCTTGGCAGAGTTTCGGCGCTCCATAGTGATGGAGGTGGGCGCAATTCTGAACGCCCGCCTGGAGGGCCTAGAGGACCGCCTTCTGCCGGCCAAGTCTCTGCGGCCACCTCTGGCCGCTGACAAGAAGCCGACCACACCAGCACCTGTCGCGGCTGCCAAACCCAGCAAGGGAAAAGGGAAGGGGAAGAAGTCCGCCCCTCCTTCTGCCGCCGCCGTGGCACCACCCATCGCTGGGCCGTCTTCGGCACCGATGCCACTACAACCAAGCCGGGGGGGAGAGCCCCTGTCAACAGCGCCGGCCGAGGAAACTTGGGTGACGGTGGCGAAACGAGGAAAAAAGAAAACGGCCGTTCCCACGGCCGCCCCTCGTTCGGAACCAAAAGCGCCACCGCGCAAAGCCGTGATGAAGAAGCCGCGTAAGTTGGTGGCCCCGAAAACATCGGCGGTGGTCCTCACCCTCTCCACGGAGTCCGTGAAGAAGGGTGTCACCTATGGGTCAATCATAGAAAGGGCCCGTGGTGTCATCAACCCCGCCGAGCTCGGGATCCCGTCGGTGCGCTCACGGCAGACGGCAGCGGGGGCTCGCATGTTTGAATTTGAGGGCCCCCAAAACAGCGAAAAGGCCGACCTCTTTGCGGCCAAACTGAAGGAGGTGGTGGCGGAAGAAGCGACAGTCGTCCGCCCTGTCAAAAAATCCGAACTTCGGATAACAGGGCTGGATGACTCCATCACGCCACAGGAAGTCGCCGCCGCCGTTGCCGCGAAGGGGGGGTGCAGCGCCGAGCAGGTCCGCGCCGGTGCTATTCGCCCCGGCCCTGGTGGTACGGGGTGCACCGTCGTGCACTGTCCCGTCGCCGCGGCCAAGGCACTGGCGAATGCCGGGCGCATCACCGTCGGGTGGAGCTCTTGCCACGTTCGCGTGCTCGAGCCCCGCCCGATGAGGTGCTTCCGGTGTCTCGGAATCGGCCACACCAAGCCGCTTTGCCCCTCTCAGGTGAGCCGCGAAGACCTGTGCTTCCGCTGCGGCAGGAAAGGCCATGACCGCGCCTGTTGCTCAGCGGAACCGAGATGCGCCGTCTGTTCGTCAGCTGGTAGACCCGCCAGCCATGTGATGGGAGGGAAAAAAATGTAACCCTCCCCCGACGAAGGGCAAGGCGGCACCGAAGCCAACGCCTGGAGCGCCCAAAACTGGTCAGGGAGCTGGTACGCCGGAGGAAGTTATGTCGGAGTGATGGCTTTGGGTCCCAAGTCATTGCTCCAGGCGAACCTTATGAGGTCTGCCAGAGCCCAGGATCTTTTTTCCCAGGCTCTGGCGGAGTTTCATATCGACGTGGCCGTCGTCTCGGAGCCGTACCTGATACCAGACCGACCAAACTGGTTGGGGAGTCGGGACGGCCTCGCGGCGATAACCTCCTCCGGTGGCCTACCCCTCTCACTTCTCGAGAGGGGTGCCGAGTTCGTGGGGGCCTCGTGGGGTGGATTAGCGATTTTTGGAGTCTATTTCTCCCCTAATCGCCCACTCCACGAGTTCGAGGCCTTTCTACAGGCGTTGTCGGCCGCGTTACGGCGTGTTGCTCCCCGTCAAATCATCCTGATGGGGGACTTCAACGCCAAGTCCGTCGCATGGGGTGGCCGTGTGACGGACTGCCGCGGCCGAGCCATGGAGGCCATGGCTATGGCGACAGGCCTGACCCTACTGAATAGGGGCAGGACGCACACGTGCGTGCGACGGCGGGGCGGGTCAGTGGTGGACCTCACGTTCGCCTCTCCTGTCGTCGCAGCTCGCGCGAACAACTGGCGAGTCCTGTCGGTGGAGACTGGGTCCGACCACCGTTACATCCGGTTCGAGTTGGACTCAGTTTCCACCCAACGCCTCACGTCGGCCGCCGTGTCTCGGTCGAGACCACGCTGGGCGCTGGCCCGGCTTGACCGAGACATGGCTCACGAATCCGCGCTGGTCCAGGACTGGTTTTGTCCCCCTTTGACCAGCGCGGACGTAGACGTCTCCGCCTCCCAGCTCCGCCAAGTTTTGACGGAGGTGTGCGACGCGTCAATGCCGAGATCTCTTCCCCCTCCTCGTCGCAACTCCGTCTTCTGGTGGTCGTCAGAAATTGCCGATCTGCGGTCCGCCTGCACTGCTGCACGGCGGGCGTATACCAGGAGCCGGAGGCGCAGAATCCGCGATGAGGAGAGGGAAGACGTCCTGTACGCCGGGTACCTGGAGGCGAAGAAGCGCCTCCAGGTAGCGATCGCCGCCGCGAAGGATGAAGCCCGGGCGACGATGCTGGAGAGTCTGGACAGGGACCCGTGGGGGAAACCGTATCGGGCTGCGCGTAACAAGCTGCGCGCCCATGGTCCTCCTCTCACCCAGACTCTCGAGCCGGCGATGATGGAAGCGGTGGTCGGGGCGTTGTTCCCCGGTTCTGACCCGGACTTCGCGCCGCCGCCGATGACTCGGCCGAGTCCTGTTGAGGACTCGGCTGACTCCTTTCTGCCAGTCTCAGGGGCGGAGGTGCAAGCCGCCGCACTCCGTCTCCGGGCCAAAAAGACGGCACCAGGACCTGACGGTGTGCCCGCTCGGGTGCTATTCATCGCGGCGGGCCATCTGGAGGAGAAACTTCGGGAACTTTTCGACAGCTGTCTCGCTGTTGGAAGGTTCCCGAAAGTGTGGAAGGAGGGTGCCCTCTGCCTCCTCGCCAAGCCGGGCCGGCCGATGGATTCTCCATCGGCCTATCGGCCAATTGTGTTGCTGGACGAGGCGGGGAAACTCTTCGAGAGGATTCTCGTAACCCGCATCGTCCGGCACTTGGAGACTGCCGGCCCTGATCTGGCGGAGGCCCAGTTTGGCTTCCGAGCTGGCCGCTCGACCATCGACGCGCTGGGCTTCTTGGGGGAAATGGTGAAGAGTGCTGCCGAGAGTGGGGAAAGGCTGTTGGCGATATCCCTCGATATCTCCAACGCATTCAACAGCATTCCCCACACCACCATTGTAGAGTCCCTGCGCGCCCACAGTGTGCCGCCCTACTTGGTCCGCCTCTTGTCCGATTACCTCCAGGACAGGACGGTCACGTACGTGGACCAGAGCGGCTCGCTGAGGAGTCACCGCGTGCAGTCCGGTGTTCCACAGGGATCAGTCCTCGGACCATGCCTGTGGAATATCGGATTTGACTGGCTGTTGAGGGGCGCACTCCCCCCGGGCGTGAGGGTCGTTTGCTACGCGGACGACACTCTTGTGATTGCCCGGGCCTGGGATGTCGCGCGGGTCCTCCAGCTGGCTTCCGCGGCGTGCGACCTTGTGGTCCGACGGATTCGCCTGTAAGGCCTCAGGGTCGCTCTGGAGAAGTCGGAGGCCGTCTTGTTCGACGGCCCGAGACAACGCCACCCACCGAACATCAGCCTGATGGTCGGCGGCGTGGCCATCGACGTTAAGCCCCAGATGAAATATCTGGGACTTATCATCGACAGCCGGTGGCGGTTCGGCCGTCACTTCGCCGAACTGTCACCCCGGCTGCTAAAGACGGCGGACTCGCTGGGGTGGCTGCTGCCGAACTTGGGTGGGCCAAGCGCTCATTGCCGACGTCTTTACGCCGGCATTTTAAAGAGCATGGCGCTTTACGGTGCCCCCATCTGGGCGGACCGCCTGAGTCGGGACAACGTGTCTCAGCTCAGGCGGCCCCAGCGAGTCATCGCGCAGAGGGCGGCCCGCTGCTACTCCACAGTGGCGGGTGCAGTGGCGTGTGTCCTGGCTGGGACCCCGCCTTGGGAGCTCGAGGCCCGAGTCCTAGCCTGGACATACGCACGACGGTCGGAGCAGCGTTCTCGGGGAGAGCGCGGCTCCCTAGAGGAGGAGCGCGCCTTCGAGCGCCAGACCCGAGAGCTGCTGATTCGGGCCTGGACCGGGGTCCTAAACTCTTCGGAGTCGGGTCGAGCCACCCTCGACGCCCTGACCCCGGTCCTGACCCGATGGCTAGAGAGACGGCACGGCTCCCTCACCTACCGTCTGGTGCAGGTCCTTACCGGACACGGATGCTTCGGCGCCTATCTGCACCGGATCGGACGGGAGGAGACCGCCGCGTGTCACGAGTGTGGTGCTGCGGAGGACACGGCTCAGCACACCCTTGTGTCGTGCCCAGCGTGGGAGTCGCAGCGCCGCACTCTGGTCGCGGAGATCGGCCAGGACCTCTCCCTCCCCAGCGTGGTGGAGGCCATGCTCGGGAGTGACAGGGCCTGGAAGGCCGTCACCTCCTTCTGCGAGGACGTAATCTCACAGAAGGAGGCAGCGGAGAGGGTGCGGGAGGAGGACCCTCTTGCCGCCCCGATCCGAAGGCGACGAACGGGGCGGAGACGGCGGCGTTATAACCGCCTGATCCCCCCCGGTGGAGGCCACGGTACGGGGGTACCCGCGCCGGCATTGCACGCGCTTCCACCGCCGCCTGACGGGAATGACCGCACACTCCGGGCCATTCCCGTTACCCCCCCTCATGGGGTGGGCTTGCCGGGCCTGCTACGGCGGGCAGTCATCGACGGGGCAGCGGTAGTATCCGACCGGCTTCCCGCAGCCCCGTCCGCCGCTCACGAGTCATCGAGTGAGTCGTCGCCGTCCGATTTTTCGGACGACGACGACTGGCTTGAGACGACTTATGAGCGGCCAGGTGACTGACGGAGTGTCGTTGGTTTTTAGTGGGTATGGGCGTTGGAGCTCGAGTCCCACATAACTCGCCGTCTCCCCCGGGCGGCGAGTATGCGTAATGCATTTTCCAACGTAAAAAAAAAAAAAAAAAAAAAAAAAGCTTCCCCCTCGAATGGAGCACGCCTTGTCGTGGCGAGGGGGCTCAGTAGCCTGCCGCAATCCAGCGGCAGGTGAAGCCAAGATGCTCCGTGGAGAGTGCCGCTGCGTCTGTTCCCGTATCGGGCGGCAGTGGCCATAGTGAGTCGCGTCTGTCTCGCATCGAGCGGCGACTCACTAAAAGTCGTTGGACTCCCAGCACCCCTCTGGTGTATCAGAGGAGGCAGGGGATGTCCTGAGGACTTTGGTCCTCTGGGCGAGCTCGGCGTGCATTTGCCGTCGGGCGTGGCTCGCCTCGTCGGGAGGGTCTCGGACAGACGGTGTGGGGACACCTCTGTCCAATCACAAGAGACCCTTCTGAGGCGCCAGGGTGCCGTCGGGAGTGGGATCGCCCCACTCCGTGGAGATCCGCCCTCCTCATGGAGGGTGGAGGTTGCGCTGGCAAGGGTCGCGGGACTATTGAGACACCGCGGCCCCTGCTGTCAAAGCCACCAAACGCGGCGGGCGTCGTCAGGTTTTAGTGGGTATACCCGGGGGCGTATCCGGGGGAGTCCCACACACGCCCCTCCGTTCCCCGACGGAGAGGTACGGTGCGTAATTGCATTTCCTGACGTTAAAAAAAAAAAAAAAAAAAAAAGGTTAGGTTAGGTTAGGTTAGGTTAGGTTGGGGTTCCCAGCAGTGTTGGCTTCCTCGCAGCGATCCCCGGGCAACGTCTCGTCTGACCACCGTAACGGAGTGGCAGACAGGCGGCTAACGAACACTGTGCGATCGTATACTTTCAAGGCGTTTAAGTGCGATCATTGTCGTTCGACGAAATGTCGAAACCTTTGAGGGACGCCTCCGGGCGTTTCATTAAAAAAGGCCCTTCTCAGGGCCAACCCCAAACGGCCCTTTTCAGGGCCACCCCTGACTACGCTTCGACGTCGAAGGCTAGCCGCACACCATCTGCGGCGAGCGTGGTCTGCAGGGAGGACGATCTGTCGGAGTCCGACAGTGACGCCTTTGTAGCGGAGCTGCCTGACCGTCAGGCGAAAAAGCGGGCCTACTTGAGGCAGAGTTCGGAGGGCTCTTCGGATTCAGCCAAAAGTGGCCCGAAAAAGAAGAGCAAGGCTGTAAAGCCTGCTAACTCTACGCCGGCTTGTACTAACCACGACGTAGGTCTGCTGGACGCCCAACGTCAGCTAAACGTGGCGAACAGGGCACGAGTCCAACAGGAGTTGGAAGAGGAGGTTGCCGCTAAGGAGGCACAGGCACGCGTACGCAGAGCCAAGGCGGACTATGGTGCGTCAAGCGTCTCGTACACGGATCACTCCATAGCGGAGTTAGAAAGGATGGCTGAAGAGGACCAAGAGGAGATCAGCAGGGTCGCCTCAAAGTCCTCGAATTTGAAGGGGACCTTCCAAAAGGCCCTCAAGTGCCGGGCTGCCAGTCTTCGTGGCATCATCGGTGAGTTGGTGCAGCGCACAACCACTGACGAGGTGAGGCAGCTCCAAAAGAGGGTGAACTGCCTAACAAAGGAGGTCAGCGAGCTTCACACGAAGCTCGCTGAAGCTATTGGGCAGCCCGTCCAGGCCCCGCCTGCCGCAGTGACAGTGGATCTCTCCTCCTCCAACCTTGAGGAAACCATCCGCAAGGTTGTGATGGAGGAGAGAGCTTTCACACGGGCCTGCATCGCGGGCATTGAGGACAGGCTCTTGCCCGAAAGGCGCGTCAGGCCGCCGTTAGCAGCAGACAGGGCTGCTTCTGCCTCTGCCCCTGCCCCGGCCGCGATGGCTCCTCCCCCGACCCCTAAGCCCGCAAAGGGCAAAGGGAAGGGGAAAAAGACGGTGGCTCCGCCGGCTACGACTGAGGTGGCGGCAGCCTCATCCCAGAGGGAAGACGCCTTTCTCCCCTCCAGCACTCCGTCCAACGAGTGGACTGAGGTGGTTAGGAGGAAGAAGAGAGGCGCCAAAAAGGTAGTGCTATCTGCTGCTCCCGCCAATCTACCCTCCGGTTCGTCCAAAGGGACGAGCAAAGGAGGGGAAAATAGCAAGCGGAAAACAGCCCCCAAGCCGAGTGGGAGGAAACTGGTTCCTCCCAAAACCGCCGCCGTCGTAGTGACGCTCACTACGGAGGCCATGGAGAAGGGCGAGACGTACGAATCCGTCCTGAAACGGGCTCGTACCAACGCCAACCCAGCCACTTTGGGTATTGGCCTGGTGACATGCCCAAACCGGAGCTCGACTCTTCGAGTTTCCGGGGGCCCAGGGTGGCGCCAATGCGGACCTCTTCGCAACTAAGCTGCAAGAGGTCATAGCGGATGCGGCCAAAGTTGCCAGGCCAACAAAGACCGCGACATTGGAAGTGACCGATCTTGAAGACTCGGTCACAAAAGATGAGGTGGTGGCGGCAGTTGCCGCTACAGGAGGCTGCGACGCGGCAGCTATACGGGGCGGGGCCATCAAGCCTGGTCGCGGTGGTCTGGGCGCTATTCGCCTGGAGTGCCCGGTCGTCGCGGCAAAGGCTGTACTGGCCAAAAGACGGCTACCCGTAGGGTTTTGTGTGGCTGTGGTCCGGGCACTTGAGGACCGGCCTTTCCGGTGTTTCAGATGCTTCGGAGTAGGACACACTAGAGCTCTTTGCCCATCCCGAGTGGACAGGTCGGAGCTCTGCTACCGCTGCGGGGAAGCGGGGCACAAGGCGTCAGAGTGCGGTGTTGCCACACCGCACTGCGCGGTGTGCTCTGCCAGTGGCCGTCCAGCTGGCCACGTGATGGGAGGAAGGCAATGCAATCCTCCCCCAAAGAAGGGACAAGCGCAGGCACCAACTCGACCTGCTGCAGCTGTTGAGGCTGTCGAGGCCTCGCAACAGGCTGAAGAGGGCAATGCGATGGACCAATAATGACAGTGGTCCATCGCATTTTACAGGCTAACACCAACCACTGCAGAGAGGCCCAGGACCTGCTAGTGCAAACCATGGCTGAGTGGTTGGTGGATGTTGCGGTTGTCGCTGAGCCATACTCTGTCCCTGGCCGTTGGCTAGGGGATCGAGACGGCTTAGTAGCACTTGTGGCGCGGTCTTCCACAGACTCCCCCCCCCTCTCGCTCTTAGAGAGGGGACCGGGATACGTGGCCGCCGCGTGGGGAGACATAGTCTTTGTGGGGGTATATTTCTCCCCAAACCGACCACTGTCAGACTTTGAGGACTTCCTTGGAGTCCTCACCGCAGTGATCTCAAGGGTGGCGCTACATCAGGTCTCCGTTCTGGGAGATCTGAACGCCAAGTCAGTGGTTTGGGGTAATCCAGCCACCGATGCACGCGGGCGGGCCCTCGAGCTGTGGGCGGCCTCCTCTGGGCTCTCCCTTCTCAATAGAGGGGAGGTCCAAACGTGCGTGCGGCGGTGGGGTGGGTCAATTGTGGACGTCACTTTTGCCTCACCCACGCTAGCCGCGCGTGTGAAAAACTGGCGGGTGGACACGATGGAGACTTTCTCGGACCACCGCTACGTGCGGTTCGAGATCTCCACCCAAGGTCCCCAGAGAACGACTCCTCCGGGCCGATCTCCTTTCCCTCGGTGGGCCTTAGTTCACCTGGACAGGGAGGCAGCGAGGGAGGCGGCGTTCGTCCAGGACTGGCTTTCACCTGACGTAAATGTCGTGGACGTAGACGCTGCCGCGGCAGAGCTGAGGGAGTCGTTGACCGAGGTATGCAACTCTAGTATGCCTCGGTCTCGTCGACCACCTCCCGCCCGCCGTCTATTGGTGGTCGGAGGAGTTGGCGGCGCTTCGTACTGCCTGCGTGGCGGCTCGAAGAGAGTACGCTCGAAGCCGGCGGCGGCGAATTCGCGACCGCGAGAACGAGGATCGCCTTCACGACCTGTACGTGGAGGCGAAGCGGGTCCTCAAAAAGGAAATGCTCGCCGCCCAGGACTCGGCGCAGGCTGAGCTACTGGAGGGCCTTGACGGAGACCCTTTTGGGAGGCCATATAAGGCGGCGCGGAACAAACTGCGTCCCTTCGGCCCCCCAGTATCGGAGACCCTTGAGCCGGCAGTGCTGGATGGGGTCGTACGGTCCCTGTTTCCAGGCAGGGCCGAAGCTTTCACCCCACCAGCAATGGACCCTCCGCAGGGTGCGGTTCCGGAAGAGGAGGACCAGGTGGCTCCTCTTACTGGGGTCGAAGTTCGCACGGCGGTTCTTCGCCTTCGTGCGAAAAAGATGGCCCCAGGGCCAGACGGCGTCCCAGCAAGGGTGGTGGCAATAGCCTCCACCGAAATGGAAGAAAGGTTTCGGGACCTCTTCGACGCGTGCTTCGCGTCGAGAAGGTTTCCGAAACCTTGGAAGGAGGGGCGTTTATGCCTCCTTCGAAAAGAAGGACGCCCGGCGGACTCTCCCTCGGCATACCGACCCATCGTTCTCCTCGATGAGGTCGGAAAGATGTTCGAGGGGATCATCGCCGCTCGCCTCAAAGACCACCTGAGGATGATTGGGCCGGATCTGTCGGACGCTCAGTTTGGTTTTCGACCTGAGCGTTCGACAATAGACGCCCTCGCCCTATTAAAGGGTGTGGTAAAGGAGGCGACGGATGCTGGGGACGGAGTGTTGGCTGTGTCGTTCGACATAGCCAACGCCTTCAACACCCTTCCCCATGTGACCGTCCTCGAGGCACTGCGGTTTCACGGAGTGCCTCAATATATGAGGGAGCTCCTGGCCAGTTACTTGGAGGACAGAGCGGTCCTCGTAGTCGACAAAGCTGGCCAGGTCCGGCGATACCCGGTGGAGTCCGGTGTTCCGCAGGGGTCAGTCCTAGGACCACTCCTGTGGGACATCGGGTTCGACTGGCTATTGCGCGGGACCCTCCTCCGGGGCACGAGTGTCATCTGTTATGCAGATGACACTCTCCTCACTGCCCGAGGAGGGAATTTCGGTGAGGCGGCCAGTCTGGCCTCGGCGGGCGGATCGCTAGTCGCTCATAGGATCCGCCGGCTTGGACTGAGGGTGGCGTTGAATAAGACCGAGGCCGTTTTCTTCCACGGGCCTCGGCAGCGCCGCCCACCTGGCGCCCACATCTTTGTGGAGGGCGTCAGAATCGAGGTTAAGACCCAGATGAAATATCTGGGTCTAACGCTCGACAGCAGGTGGCGCTTCAGCCCGCATTTCAGCGGACTGTCGTCGCGCCTGCTGAAGGCAGCGGGGGCCCTCTCATGGCTGATTCCTAACTTGGGAGGGCCAGGCGGGCGATGCCGGCGGCTGTACGCCGGCATCCTGAAGAGCATAGCCCTGTACGGGGCACCTATCTGGGCAGACTGCCTTCAAAGAAGGGAGAATGCCACAGCCTTGCGGGTGCCCCAGAGGGCCATTGCGCAACGGGTGGCGCGGGCTTACCGCTCGGTAAGCTTCGCAGCAGCGTGTGCTCTGGCTGGCACACCTCCTTGGGAGCTCGAGGCGTGGGTGCTAGCCAGAGTCTACGAATGGACGGCGGGGCGAAGGGCACTCGGTGAGCGCCCTGCCCCTGAAGAAAGCGAGGCTGTTCGGCAGGAGGCGAGGGATGCCGTCGTCCATCACTGGATGGCGGACCTTGCCTCCGCAGTTTTCGGCCGTCGCACCCTCGACGCGCTTGGGCCGGTCCTAAAGGACTGGCTTGACAGACCGCACGGATTCCTCACCTTCCGATTGGTACAGGTGCTGTCCGGGCACGGCTGTTTCGGGTCGTACCTTCACCGAATCGGGAGGGAGGAGAGCCCGTCGTGCCATGACTGTGGCGCGGCGGAGGACACGGCCCAGCACACCCTTGAGGTGTGCCCGTCGTGGACCGAGCTGCGCCGCAGTCTTGTGGCGGCAATCGGGCCGGACCTCTCGCTTCCCGCCGTGGTAATTGCCATGTTGGGCAGCGAGGAGGCATGGGTGGCGGCAGCCTCCTTCTGTGAAGACGTCATGTCACAGAAGGAGGAGGCGGAGCGCGCGCGGGAGGATGATCCTCTGGCGCCACTTCTCCGCTGAAGGAGAGGCAGGAGAAGGCGGGTGGTTGACCACCCGCTTCCCCCTCGGTGATAAGCAGCGGGCGACAGGCGCGGGGGCGCCTTCGTCCGCATTGCACTGCTTATCACCCAGCCGAACGAGGATGACCGAGCACTGACAGTCATCCTCGAGCCCCTTCCCATATGCGGGAGGGGCGTGAAGGGCCCGCCGCTGTAAGGCGGGCAAACGCCGGCGGGGAAATGGAAGCAAAGGCTATGCCGATTCCCAATACCCCGCCACCAAAGGCGATGCGGGAGTGCCGCTGGGTCGTTTAGTGGGTATACCGGGAGACACCTTCCCGGGAGTCCCACATACCCCATCCGTCCCCCGACGGGTGGGGATGCGTAATGCATTTTTCCCAGCGAAAAAAAAAAAAAAAAAAAAAAAAAAAAAGTGTCGTTAGACATTGCCAATGCCTTTAATTCCCTCCCCCACGGCTGCATCACAGAGGCGCTGAAGCACCACAATGTTCCAAATTACCTGCAGCGGATAGTAGCCAACTATCTCGCTGACAGGGAAATAACGTACCCAACAAGTGAGGGCTGGGCAAGCAGAAGGGTATCGTGCGGTGTTCCACAGGGGTCGGTCTTAGGGCCACTCCTGTGGAATATCGGATACGACTGGGCGATTCGAGGTGCCACACTAAGAGGAGCCAGCGTAATATGTTACGCGGACGATACGCTGGTCACCGCGAAGGGTGAGACGTACCGGCAAGCCGCCATTCTGGCGACGGCTAGTGTGGCACAAGTTGTGGATAGGATAAGGCGTCTGGGGCTTACGGTAGCACTGCACAAATCAGAGGCCCTGTGCTTTCACGGTCCTCGGGACGCACCACCGGTGGGAGCCGAAATCGTTGTGGGTGGCGTCTCCATTGGCGTCGGGGGTACCATGAAGTACTTAGGATTGGTCCTCGATAGCCGTTGGAACTTTAAGGCTCACTTCGGTTACTTGGCTCCAAAGCTTGTTAGGACGGCCGGCGCTCTCAGTCGCCTTATGCCGAACTTAGGTGGCCCCAATACGGGTTGTCGGCGCTTATTCGCCACGGTGATTAAATCCATGGCACTCTACGGCGCCCCCATATGGGTTGATGCCCTCAAGAGGGAGAACCTCACCGTGCTTCGGCGAGCACAGCGCGCAGTCACCAACCGCGTAGTGCGGGCTTTCTGCACGGTTTCTGGGGAAGCGGCTTGCGCGATCGCTGGGACCCTACCATGGGAAATAGAGGCACGGGTGCTGGCAGACGTATACAATAAGTCCTCGGCAGCCAAGCTTGAAGGTACAACGCCTTCGAAAGAAGAAGTTGAGCGCTGGCGGGAGGAGTCTCGCAATGCTGCTATCGATTTGTGGTCGAACCGCTTGGAGGAGCCGGGAGCGGGCCACCGTACGATAGCGGCTATCCAACCAGTGCTCAGAGACTGGATTGAGAGGCGCAAAGGTTCTCTCTCTTACAGGATGGTACAGGTACTGACTGGGCATGGATGCTTTGGGAAGTATCTGCACAGAATAGGTAGGGAGAGAACCTCTGTCTGCCATCAGTGCGGGCATACCGTGGATACGGCCGAGCACACAGTGCAAGAGTGCCCGGAATGGGCTAGGGAACGAGCGGTGCTAGTCGCTGAAATAGGTTCGGATCTTTCGCTGCCTGCAGTCGTAAGAGCTATCATAGCGAAGGACACTCATTGGGAGGCATTCAGCACCTTCTGCGAAGAGGTGCTGAACAAAAAGGAAGAGGCTGAAAGGGAGCGCGAAGATGACCCTCTCGCTGATCCCCAACGCCGAAGGAGAGTCGGACGGAGGCGTCGGGTTTTTGCCCGTCAACTCCGTAGCTAGTCGAATCTAGTCATAGGTTAGGTTAAGACGCCAGGTGGTGGGCTCTTTACACCCCCCCACCTGGCGTTTTGTGTATAGATAGTTTTAGTTAAATCAATCTTATTTATACACTGCGATTATTTCATTTACATCTGTGCATCTTTTGTGTACAGGCTTTTGTATATTTATATTTTATATTCTTTATGAATTATATTTATACAAATTGTGAATGAATTTCCCACGTAGGGAGGCTCGCTCTTTTGGCAGTCTTCTTACTGAGCCGGAGTGGTCGCATGGTGGGTCTGCTCAAGCGGACAGCGCGCGAACCGGGAAAGACGGGTAAGGCCTGGCTACACCGTCAACTTTTCCGGAACGTGTCTGAGGTGGCTCATGGTGGATTTTTTAGTGGGTAGGCCTCGCCCTTCTGGCGGGGAGAGCCCCACATAACCCGTCGCTTGACCACGGCGGCGGATATGCAGCTCAATGCATTTTTTACCACCGGGAAAAAAAAAAAAAAAAAAAAAGGTTAGGTTAGGTTATCTGGGACTTATCATCGACAGCCGGTGGCGGTTCGGCCGGCACTTCGCCGAACTGTCACCCCGGCTATTAAAGACGGCGGACTCGCTGGGGTGGCTGCTGCCGAACTTGGGTGGGCCAAGCGCTCATTGCCGACGTCTTTACGCCGGCATTTTAAAGAGCATGGCGCTTTACGGTGCCCCAATCTGGGCGGACCGCCTGAGTCGGGACAACGTGTCTCAGCTCAGGCGGCCCCAGCGAGTCATCGCGCAGAGGGCGGCCCGCTGCTACTCCACAGTGGCGGGTGCAGTGGCGTGTGTCCTGGCTGGGACCCCGCCTTGGGAGCTCGAGGCCCGAGTCCTAGCCTGGACATACGCACGACGGTCGGAGCAGCGTTCTCGGGGAGAGCGCGGCTCCCTAGAGGAGGAGCGCGCCTTCGAGCGCCAGACCCGAGAGCTGCTGATTCGGGCCTGGACCGGGGTCCTAAACTCTTCGGAGTCGGGTCGAGCCACCCTCGACGCCCTGACCCCGGTCCTGGCCCGATGGCTAGAGAGACGGCACGGCTCCCTCACCTACCGTCTGGTGCAGGTCCTTACCGGACACGGATGCTTCGGCGCCTATCTGCACCGGATCGGACGGGAGGAGACCGCCGCGTGTCACGAGTGCGGTGCTGCGGAGGACACGGCTCAGCACACCCTTGTGTCGTGCCCAGCGTGGGAGTCGCAGCGCCGCACTCTGGTCGCGGAGATCGGCCAGGACCTCTCCCTCCCCAGCGTGGTGGAGGCCATGCTCGGGAGTGACAGAGCCTGGAAGGCCGTCACCTCCTTCTGCGAGGACGTTATCTCACAGAAGGAGGCAGCGGAGAGGGTGCTGGAGGAGGACCCCCTTGCCGCCCCGATCCGAAGGCGACGAACGGGGCGGAGACGGCGGCGTTATAACCGCCTGATCCCCCCTGGTGGTGGCCAGCCGGCGTCGGGTACGGGGGTACCCGCGCCGGCATTGCACGCGCTTCCACCGCCGCCTGACGGGAATGACCGCACACTCCGGGCCATTCCCGTTGCCCCCCCTCATGGGTTGGGCTTGCCGGGCCTGCTACGGCGGGCAATCACCGACGGGGCAGCGGTAGTATCCGACCGGCTTCCCGCAGCTCCGTCCGCCACTCACGAGTCGTCGAGCGAGTCGTCGCCGTCCGATCTCTCGGACGACGACGACTGGCTTGAGACGACTTTTGAACGGCCAGGTGACTGACGGAGTGTCGTTGGTTTTTAGTGGGTATGGGCGTTGGAGCTCGAGTCCCACATAACTCGCCGTCTCCCCCGGGCGGCGAGTATGCGTAATGCATTTTCCAACGTAAAAAAAAAAAAAAAAAAAAAGGTTAGGTTTTTTTTTTTTTTTTTTTTTTTTTTTTTTTTTTTTTTTTTTTTTGCAGCAGCTCTGTTCCCCGAATATTCGTCCAGGATTGGATCGCTTTCAAGGGTCATAACAACAGGGAGGGGTTTGGTTTTCTTTATTTATAAAACTATGCTGCTTTCTTTATTTCAATTATTTACATTTTTCTTATTTTAACTTATTATATGCTTCTATATATTTATACCTTCATATCTTAAATGCTACTAACAATGTAATTTAAACAGTTTTTATCAGATAACTTATACTAACATTTGTTTATCTTATTACTATTTCATCTTAGTCCTATAACAGTTTATTTAACAAACTAATTTTCTTATCTCTAATTATACATTTTTATTTTCTTAATCTAATATAATTATTTGCTATGTTTTCATTAACAATTTAATGATAATAGCAAAACTTATTTTAACTTTTATTTAGATTATTTACTTTTAAACAGATTTTCTCACAAAAAGAGATAAATTGGTCTCGACTACTTTTATCAGTTAAAAGTTCGTGTAAGCTGTTAAGACTAACTTTAGCCCCCGTTCTTTGTTCGAACTCAAAACGAAGGTTACTGTATACAGGACAGGAGGTGAGGAGGTGGGCTATAGTTTGGTCGACTTCGGGATCGCAGGTGCATGATGGACTGTCCTTGCACTTGAAACGATGCAAGTAGAAGGAAAATCCACCATGCCCTGTCAGGACTTGAGTGAGTAGGCCAGCTGGTTTAATTTTTCGGACCAGTTTATACGCGATGCTGGCGTCCGGGAAGAACAGTTTGGTTGTGGATGCCGTACTACCTTTCTTATACCTCTCGTTCCATTTCACAATGGAACGAGCACGAATAGTGTTTTTCGCGTACGAGATCGGACACCGATCGTAATCAGGCTTCCGTTTGGACGCAAGCGCGGCCTCCTTTGCCAGATCATCAGCGCGTTCATTGCCAAGTAGCCCCGCGTGTGCTTTGATCCAAAATAAAGATACATCTTTGCCCTGGACAAAAGCCTCCCGCAGGTTCTCCCGCGTCTCCACTGCGAGAGGATGGAGAGAGCTATGGTTAGTGATCGTCTCCAAAGCGGCCATCGAATCACTGTATAGACCATAGCTACTTTCCCTCCTCTTAAGGATCACGCCCGTTGCTTTGCATATGGCCAATAATTCCGCCTGATAGACTGTGCAGTACGCGGACAGACAAAACTTTTGGTTCCGGATCTCGGCTTCGCCTTTCCATAAAGAAAGTGCGGCTCCGACCTTCCCCTCAATTTTGCTGCCGTCGGTGAAGATGCGCACCGCCTGCACGTTATGTCTATCGACTAGGCTTTGGTCTTCCAGGCGTTCGAATGTTATAGCCATATGCGTAGCTGGGTGAGGAGTCTCTGCAAACCTAACCATACTCTCGGTCTCTCTGTCTCCCAACTCCGGCAGGGGCGACCCTCTTTTCGTCTCAAACAGAGCAGCTGCTTCCTGTATTCTTAGGTCAAGAGGTAGTATCCCTGCCAGAGTTAGCGCCGAGTGTAGAGAGACTGTACGATATGATTTACAGAGCTTCTGGGCGAAACCCCTTTGGACCGCATTGAGCAGTTTCTGCGTTCTGATTTTCTCTGCCGAAGGAGCCCACGCTGCCGCAGCGTACATGATTACCGGTTCTATACATGCCGTGTAAATCAACCTAATCACTTCTGTGTGAAGCCCCCAGTTTACTTTAGCGGCGCGCGAAAGTTGTTTGTACAAATCTAGGGCTTTCTTTGTTTGAGTCGCCACATGCGAGTTAAAAGTTAACTTATTATCAATGGTGAGCCCTAGTATTTTTATTTCGCGAGAGATGCCGATTGGTATTCCACCCATGGTTAGACGCGGATTGTCGAATTTTAATTTTCGTGTGAGGACCATCGCACAGGTCTTGTGTGGCGCAAATTTAAGTTTGTTTTGTGTCCCCCACCGTTGGACAAAGTCTAATGCCGCATTACCTAACTTCGCTACCTCATCTGCCGTGTCTCCGTCAAAGACGAGGACAACATCATCAGCAAATGCTTGGACGTAATGTCCCCTACAGCCCAAACCCCGCAGTAGAGGGTCAAGAAGAAGGTTCCACAAGATCGGACCACCGATGGACCCTTGCACACATCCCTTATTCGTGTCTCTTCTCACTTCTTCCCCGGCGAACCTTACTCTGACACATCTGCGCTCAAGATAGCTATCCAGTAGCCTCCTGATGTTTACCGGGCACTTTTCCTCAGCCAGACGGATTCGAATTGCTGGCCACCACGCGCTATCGAAGGCCCCCTCTATATCTAATGACACTAGGGTTACCAGCTTCTTCAGCTCAATCTTACCCTTAATGTGGTGTATTAGATTATAGAGGGCGTCTTCGGTGCTCCTCTGGGGCATGAATCCGTACTGGCGAGTACTAATCCGCGGTACTAGGTGCCATTTGATCCGTGCTACTGACATCTTCTCCAGGACCTTCCCCAAGACCGGCAAAAGTCCAATCGGCCGGTAAGCCTTGGGGTTCGTATAATCTTCCTTGCCCGGTTTTCTTAATACCACTACTGTGGCCTCCTTCCAGATGTCCGGGAAGTGCCCTATCTGTAAGCACTTGTTGAACAGGGCAAGGAAAGCGTCCGGGTCCTGGTTGATAGCTCGGCTGCAGATGTCTGATGTGAAGCCATCCGCCCCGGGGGCCTTCTTTGGATTAAAACTCCCTATCGCGGTCTGTAGCTCTAGTTGAGTAAACGGCGGGTCATGGTGTTCATCATGGTTCCGCTCGTTTACTCTCTTCGCTGCCTCTCTGGTCCAGCGATGGTGTTCGTTGTCAGAATCCTCCAGGTCTTTTGGGTAGAACGTCTCCGCAAGTAAGTTCGCCGATTCCATTGGGTTGAGGTGTGCTCCGTCTTTGGTAAGGGTCGTGTCCTCCGTTCTCCTAGTGGTCCGGCCTATCACTCTGTAGATCCCCTCCCATAGGCCCTCTCGATCTTGTTTGGTGCAGAACTCTTTCCAACTATCAATCTGGGCTTTCTTGGCTTGGCACTCGTAGTCTTCTTTTTTTGCAAGATACTCTGTACCGTACCCTTTTAGTGAGGAGGTAACTAATGTAGATAAAAGAAAGAGTTGAGTACAAGGAAAACTTATTTAATACTATTTACACATTTAAACTTATCTAAATTACAGGGAGTAGGTTTATAATTGGCAACCGAAAAGATACGCGTCTTCAATTTATAATCAACGCCACTGTCCTGGTTTAATGAAGACCGGTGACACCGCGATGACTGAGCACTCGTGGCGTTGGTAGTAGCAGTAAGGGGATTGATTTAGGCAGTATTAGTAATAGCCTGGCTTCCGCGGCGGTGTAGAATCCCAACCGGAAACCGGGACCCTGGAATTCCGGAAATTGGACATTTTTAGTAAAGTCCAAATTCATATGTATGACTGCGACATCAGACCGGAAGCGGTGGTAAGCGGATCAAATGGAGTGATTATTGCAAGAAATAGTAATTAATGATGAGGCAGTCATACAACAATATTATCCTTAGACTAGAACTAAGCTAAGCATTAAGCAACTAAGTCATTTTTGCTACCTTGATGACAAAATAGGAAAATAATTACAAATTTACTTTTTTTCATAAGAATTGTCTAAAGGTTGCAGGAATAATATCTTATAATTAAATTAAGATGAAAGAAGATAAATAAATAGGAAGACATGACAAAATAGTTTGAGCATTGGCGGCCATGAAGGTCATGCAATGACATGACCTTTGGACCTTTGTGTGCGTGGATGGTTGAAACAACTAATGTACATATTTTGGACCTAAGGAGCCACGCACATACACTACTGCTGGTAACACGCGTACTTAAGCACTACACATGCATGCACTAATCTAAAACCTAAGTTGGTACATACTACAAAGCACTAGGTAAGCACAAAAACTATATAATATAATCTTTTACAACACTCACCCGATATCGGGGGGACACTGAAGTTAGTTAAATTGGTAAAAGTATAAAAATCACAGTCTAAAGAATTCGTAGGCCGCCGTGAGTTGGCAGTTTTGATCGACCGCAGTACGTCCTCGCGTTAGGATAGCTCCGCTCGGACTACGCGACGTATGTTCCGAAGGCGACGTCACACATTCGGCCGAACCAGTTTCAACGCATAGTTCACTCATGTTTGCTCGCGTAGATATTTTTAAACTAGCAACTGCGCTCGAGTTTGCGTGTTAGTATTTTTGTAATAATAATTTATTAAGATTTAGTTAGGTAATTGTAGATAATTAGTTTAATTTAATGTTAGGTTTAAGTTAATGTTAGTAAGTTTAGCTTTAATTTCTTATTTATTGAGTAAGGCGTGTAACGAACCGTTACATACCCCCCTTTTTAGGTGAGGATTTTACTTATAAAATCCACTAACCTACTGTATGGTAACTAAGTAAGCTTGAAGTCTTTTACATGCCAGGTTCCTAAATTACGCCCCGTCATGTCTTCAAGTTCGTATACAAGTTTTGATTTCTTTGAGACAATACGGCATTTTAAGAACTTGGGTGCCAACTTTTTAGAAAATTTATTGTCTTTGTCGCTTTGGTAGAATGTTCTTTTCCAAACGATATCACCTACATTAAATTCTACATTTTTACGGCGTAGGTTGTAACAAGTACTATTTCTAGAGTGAGCTTTGACTAACGATAATTGCACTTTGTCGAATATTTTGCTCAGAGCGCCAAAGTTTTCAGCATAGGCGTCCCGTGGTGTAAATATGATTTCGTTTTGTAAGTCTGAGTCGATATAGTGGGAACCGCAGCTTATAAGCTCGCGTCCAAATACTAAAAATGACGGTGTGAATCCCGTCACTTCATTTACCGCACTATTCAACGCAAACTGGATCTTGGGAATATTAGAGTCCCAAGCTCTGTGATCACTGTTCACAAAAGTGGAGACTGCGGTCATAATTGTCTTATTGTAGCGTTCAACAGTATTTATTTGTGGAGTGTACAATGGAGTGTAGAAAACGTTGGGAATATTGTAATACTCAAATAGTTTTTTTAGCGTAGCACTAGTAAACTGTCGTCCATTATCCATTAAGATGGTGCTAGGTACACCATGAATAAGAAACACCTTTTCTTCGATTAATTTTGAAATAATATCAGCTGTAGCGCGTCGGATGGGAAAAAGGAGACAGTATTTCGAGAAGCAACAAGTAACTACCAACAAGAAGGTATTTTGCTTCCTTGATACGGGCAGGGGTCCGACGAGATCTATGCTTAGCATTTGGAAGGGTCTGCTGCAATCTTTCGGTCTCCCCATTAAACCTAGTGTAGAGTGATTAGGGTGTTTATGAGAGAGACAAGCATCGCAGTTAGAAACGAATTCAACTATGTCATCGTGCATACAAGGCCAAAAGTATTTTAAACTAATACGCTTGTGCGTTTTAAAAATACCGAAATGGCCGGAGGTAGGGTCTGAATGATTCTTTTTAATAATTTCTTGTCGGTACTCCGATGGCACTACTTCCTTCCACTCGAACTCTCTAGTTAAAGGATTGATAGATTTCATATAACGGAACAGCCTCCCATTTTGAATTTTGTAGTTAGGAAAGGATGCATGTGATTCCAGACATCCCTCAAAAATGTTTAAAAACCAGGGGTCATTCGTCTTTTGAGCAAGCACGTCAGTAACGGTATCAACAATCGATATTGGAAGAGCCCGCGACAGACTATCAGGCACAACGTTCTCAGAACCCTTACGGTGTTTGATTTCGAAATTGAAAGCAGAAAGCCTCACTCCCCACCTGGCCAATCTTCCAGTTGGATTATTTAAGTTGAGGAACCACTTTAGCGAGGAATGGTCGGTAAATACTGTAAACTTTTGGCCATTCTCTAGATAGCAACGCCAGTGCTCTATAGCTGTTAACATTGCTAACGCTTCGCGTTCTGTGGTGCTGTAGTTGCGTTCCTGCTTTGAGAATGATTTGCTCATATATGCCACCACCTTTTCTGTGCCGTCGATAGTTTGAGTAAGAACCGCTCCCATACCGTAGTCACTAGCGTCAGTATGGACTTCAAATGGTTTATAATAATCGGGACAGGAGAGAATTGGTGTCGAAATGAGACATTCTTTTAATTTTAAAAAGGCGCTATTTGCTTCATCGGACCAAACAAAAGGCGGGGCGTTTTTAGCTTGACTGGTTAGTTTATTTAAAGGGTTAGCTAACGTACTAAAGTTTGGAATGAATTTCCGGTAGTAAGACGCAGTACCTAGAAACCTTCGAACTTCCGTGCGGTTAGTTGGAGTTGGGTACTTGGCAATAGACTCCACCTTTTCAGGGTCCGCATGAAGTCCGCTGGAGTCAACTACATAACCCAAGTATTTTAACTGACTTCTGAAAAACATGCTTTTTCCAAAGTTTATTGTGAGGTTTGCCATTTTTAGCTTCTCAAGAACACGCATAAGTAGAGAAATGTGCTGTTCAAAGTTATTGGACACGATTATGACGTCATCAATGAATACGAACACTCTGTGTTCAAACTCTGGGCCATAAAACAATGCGTCGACTAGTCTTTGTTGAGTAGCCGGAGCATTCGTTAAGCCGAAGGCCATACACTTAAATTGGAACGTTCCACGCGATGGAATGTAAAAAGCCGTCTTCGGTCGATCTTTTTCATTTATTAATATTTGCCAAAAACTTTTGGAAAGATCGACACTTGACAGATACTTGGCATCACGTAAATTGTCAAGTATTTCTGCAATATAGGGTAGGCTATAAGCATCTTTTTTAGTGACCGCATTGAGTTTTCGGCTATCGAGACAAAATCGCAGCTCACCGTTCTTTTTCGGCGTTAAGAGTGCTGGCGATGACCACGGGCTTTCGCACGGCTCAACTACGTCTTCCTTGAGCATTTCGTCTAATTGCTCATTTATGATGCGCTGCTTCTCTGGTGACATCCTGTAGTACCTTTGACGAATGGGGGCAGCATCCCCAGTATCAATTGAATGTGTAATCAGAGAAGTGCGCCCTAAGCCACGTTCTTCGTAAGAGATGGCACGGAATAATTCTTTTACGTGGTCGGCAGTGTTTTTTTGTGTTTGTGATAGGTGTTCGTAGGAACATATATTATGTGTAGAGGTTTCGAGTTCAGATGTGTATGGTTTATCGAAATCTTGGTAATAGATGATGCTATCCAGGTGTTTGGGAAAAAGACCAAATACACGCCAAAAATCCATTCCTAATATGAGCGAATGTTTAATATTAGGAACTACGTATATTTTAAGCATATGTGTTTGATTACAAAAGGTTACTGGAAGGAGTAGGATTCCTTTTGAGTCTAATTTTTCCCCACCAGCAGCTATAAACTGAATATTATCAGTTTTATGTAGTTCAAAGCCCGCTTGTAACAAAAATTCATGACCACCATTACCCAAAATTGTAGTCGATGACCCAGTGTCAAGTAGGCCAATTATAGGTTTGTTATTAATTGTCACAGACACATAAGGTCTGGAAACGTTTGTGTGATTATCGTGGATTGAAGAGACAGCGTTGTAGGTGGCAAATGAAGCGACGAAATTCAACCACTGTTGCCAGTCTGACATGTTAAAATTTGCATGGGAGTAAGTGCATCGGGAAACACTATCTTTACAATCCACTCCATCTAGTTTTTTTGATCTTCGTCATTAATAGGGTTACATTTAGGACATTCCGGATAGCGGTAGTCCTTCTCACCACATTTGAAACAAATTATGATACGATCTTCTTTACACGTACCAAGAGAATGATCGTCAGAGCGGCATCTAGGACAGTAAAGTGCCTTAGAGGTACCAGCATTTACGACATTGACTGTTTCGTTTTTATTTTGTTTAGAATTCATAGTTTGTTTCTGTGCATTTGATAAGATTGGATTAGGTTTATTAGCATTTAAGTTAGAATAATTTGGTTTTTGTTTATGCTCCTCGTTTTTTGTGTCTTTTTTGTTATAATAAGTGTTAGTATAATGATTGTGTTTGTAAGCAAACTCGGGAGCGATTGTGCTGTTAGTTGCTCTTGGTGGCTCTTGAAAATGAGAAAACCTAGATTGGATATTTTCATAGTTCCTACATGTTGCCACAAGATCATCGATACTCGTAATTTTGTGAGTAGCTGCTAGTGTACTTGCGTAACATGGACGAATATTATGTAACAAAATTTCTAATTTTTCGTCTTCTGAAAATGGTTTATTTAAGCGAGAAAATAATCCATGCATTATCGAAATATAGATTGTGATATTTTCTGATTCACCTTGAGTTCGAGATCTAATTTCAGCGGCGAGCCTATAGTCGTAGTCACTGCTACTGAAATCTTGTTTAAGTAGTTTAGCTAGATCATGCCATGAATTTATTTTACTTTTATTGTAGCGATACCAATGTAATGCATCTCCAGAAAAGATTTCGTAAGCCAACGAGAGTACTTTATCGAAAGATATACCCCGTGCCTCGACGAATTCTTCAACTTTTAGAATGAATGAGTGAACGCACGTTTTACCAGAATATCTTAGCTTGATAATATCCGCTGATAGACTTCGTTCGCTACATGAGACAGATATGGTAGTAGGTTCCGTATCCGTAACAGTAGAAGGTGTAGACGTAGGTTGTGCTTGAGAGCTTAGGGGTCTCAAGGAAATGAGTTCTTTGTAATATGCATTAAAATTAGTGGCACAGACTTTATAGATATCTGCCACTTCTGGTGTGTTAGTAATTCTATTAAACCTGTGATAAATGTGGTGTAATAGAGCTTCAGTCCTTGTAAAGGCATTTTTATCAAATTTTAATTTTAGGCTAGAAAGAAGTGTGTGTGCTTTCAGGAGTGATTCTTTGACAGACTTAAGGTCATCACTTGGCTCCAAATGTGATTCGGTTATATCCTCAGTAGCATTGAGTTGTGACAATTTAGTTATCTGCTTGCGTAATTCTACGACCGAGTCTCCTGAACCACCACGCAGTTCAACTTCATACTCTAATTCAGCTTTTTGCAACGACAAAAACTTAATAGGATACGACATTGTGTCGATATCTAGGTGTGTGTTGTAAAAGAAAACTAAAACTAAATAATTACAACAATGACAGTGTGAAAGCACATAAAATAAGCATAATCAGCCTTAAAGTAAGTTTTACAGCCAACACCAATAAAAACCATCAATTGCTAAATAAAAACGGTAACGTTTCGGTTGCAATTATACCCGTTGTAAGGCGCCAATGTACCGTACCCTTTTAGTGAGGAGGTAACTAATGTAGATAAAAGAAAGAGTTGAGTACAAGGAAAACTTATTTAATACTATTTACACATTTAAACTTATCTAAATTACAGGGAGTAGGTTTATAATTGGCAACCGAAAAGATACGCGTCTTCAATTTATAATCAACGCCACTGTCCTGGTTTAATGAAGACCGGTGACACCGCGATGACTGAGCACTCGTGGCGTTGGTAGTAGCAGTAAGGGGATTGATTTAGGCAGTATTAGTAATAGCCTGGCTTCCGCGGCGGTGTAGAATCCCAACCGGAAACCGGGACCCTGGAATTCCGGAAATTGGACATTTTTAGTAAAGTCCAAATTCATATGTATGACTGCGACATCAGACCGGAAGCGGTGGTAAGCGGATCAAATGGAGTGATTATTGCAAGAAATAGTAATTAATGATGAGGCAGTCATACAACAATATTATCCTTAGACTAGAACTAAGCTAAGCATTAAGCAACTAAGTCATTTTTGCTACCTTGATGACAAAATAGGAAAATAATTACAAATTTACTTTTTTTCATAAGAATTGTCTAAAGGTTGCAGGAATAATATCTTATAATTAAATTAAGATGAAAGAAGATAAATAAATAGGAAGACATGACAAAATAGTTTGAGCATTGGCGGCCATGAAGGTCATGCAATGACATGACCTTTGGACCTTTGTGTGCGTGGATGGTTGAAACAACTAATGTACATATTTTGGACCTAAGGAGCCACGCACATACACTACTGCTGGTAACACGCGTACTTAAGCACTACACATGCATGCACTAATCTAAAACCTAAGTTGGTACATACTACAAAGCACTAGGTAAGCACAAAAACTATATAATATAATCTTTTACAACACTCACCCGATATCGGGGGGGACACTGAAGTTAGTTAAATTGGTAAAAGTATAAAAATCACAGTCTAAAGAATTCGTAGGCCGCCGTGAGTTGGCAGTTTTGATCGACCGCAGTACGTCCTCGCGTTAGGATAGCTCCGCTCGGACTACGCGACGTATGTTCCGAAGGCGACGTCACACATTCGGCCGAACCAGTTTCAACGCATAGTTCACTCATGTTTGCTCGCGTAGATATTTTTAAACTAGCAACTGCGCTCGAGTTTGCGTGTTAGTATTTTTGTAATAATAATTTATTAAGATTTAGTTAGGTAATTGTAGATAATTAGTTTAATTTAATGTTAGGTTTAAGTTAATGTTAGTAAGTTTAGCTTTAATTTCTTATTTATTGAGTAAGGCGTGTAACGAACCGTTACAACTCAGCTACCACTATGTCTCTGCGGTGCGGTGCCGCATTTCTGATTTTGCGCCTGAAGGTTGTGGTAACTTTTTTCAGCCTGGTGAGCTCTTCATTCCACCATGGGATCTTGAGTAATTGTGTGTTTTTCTTGACCGGCATGCTTGTCTTGCACGCTTCTGTAATTGCGTAAGTATAGTCTCGTACCAGCTGTTCCAGTTGTGTTAAATCAGTGATGGTCTCGATTTTTTGCTGGCTGATGTTCTTGTGAGACTTTACTTGTGTCAAGGTGGTGTTGAACTGATCCCAATCTGCCTTCTTGGTGTTATATAGGCGAGTCGTTCGTTGGACCTTCAGTCCTCTTGATCTGCGGAGACTTATTTCGAACGATATCGCGTTGTGGTCCGAGCTCACCATCTCCTGGTCTACCCTCCAGTTGTCGACAAGTTCGAGTAGATCCTCTGAACAGGCTGTTATATCAACATGGCTGGTGTACACCCTGGTACCCCTTACGGTGTCAAAAGTGGGTGTATCACCTCTGTTGAGTATCTGCAATCCCGACTCTTCCAGGGTCCCGGACATCGCTTCTCCCCTGTGGTCCTCTACCGTGCTGCCCCACGAGGTGCTCTTGGCGTTACTGTCTCCGCCTATAAGCAGTAATCGTGGGCCCAGCTCCTCGATGACCTCCTTCAGCCGGTCCAAGTATGGCCCTATGGGTTCCGGGTCCGGTTCAAAATAGAAGGATACCGCCGCGATTTCCCAGGCACTGGTTCGGATCCTCACTGCGACTATGTTGTCGCTAGTGAGTTTCGGGCACTGTATGACATCAAGGTCGTCATCAAAGACGACTATAGCTGCCTTTACAGTCCCATCTCCTACTGCAGTGCTCTGGAAGACTCTCGCCCCACGGTAGTCCTTCATCCTTCTCTCCCTACCCACAAAAGGCTCCTGGACTAGCGCAAACGCCAATTTGCGTTTGCTGGCCTCCGCCATGAGCTCGGTCACTGCAAGTTGTTTACGCTGGAGGTTCGCCTGGGCCACTGCATAACATCTGGTTGGGGCGCCTGCCCCTGAACGCGTTGGAACCACCTTAGCAGTATTGTACTTTGGCTCGCGCCAGTGCCTCCCACCTCCTACGCACTGGGCATTCTGAGCTGAAAGCATTGTGCTCTACTCGTTCCATCTTGGCCGCTATGCAGTTACAGCACTTTGGTGCCTCTGCCGCTAGCCAATCAGCACATTCGTTCCTCATGTGAGGTCCTCCACAATGGGTGCACTTGGGTGTTGTGTCTTTGCAAAAGCGCCTACCGTGCCCATACGCCAAACAAATCGAACATTGTACTAGTGGCGATTGGTCTGCCACACGCACTCGTTGCATGTCTATGTGCACTGTACCTCTCTCTAAGAGCCGATTGTATATTTGTGGGGACACTCTCAATACTACGTGGTTTAGTAGTGGGTTCCTTGCCTTGCGCTTAAATCTTATTTCTACACGATTATCTCTTTCTTCGAGACCACGAAAGACCAGCCCGTTCTGGTTCCTCAGTGCCGTCAGCAGATCTTGGTCGCTGTGGCTAGAAATCACGTTACTGAGTATGACCATCGGGTCCTGATTATGGATGTTTCGATATCATAAAAGTATCGATACCTACTCATTTCGATAGTACTCAATTCTTCTTTCGGTACTACTTAAACAAATACTCCTAAAGTATCGATACCTACTTATATCGATACTTTGCGAAAAACTATTATGTATATTTTTTTTATTTTGAGGATGCTCACAATGAACGTTGAAGGACAATATTTAAAAAAAATGAGAAGAAAAATAATCTACTTATTTAAAATGTTTTGCGTCACATGCTTACTTCAAACATAAAACTCTTGAGCATTAAGATTGCCCAAAAACAGTATCTGTTTAAGGTATTTTGGAGACAATCTTTTATCATAAGAGACCACAAATTTCGCAAGGTCGGACTGACAGGACGGTAGCTCAATTGGTAGAGCGTTTGTCCCGGTTAGCCAGGAGTTGCTGGTTCAAGTCCCGCCCGTGCAATAAATTTTGGTTTCTTATTTCATCTTTATGAATTTCTTTTTCTTCTTGTGCCCATGTGCTAAATCCATATGATGTTTCCCAAAATCGTATGCAGGTGATGCAGTAGACGGAACATCATGTTCTGACTTACTCAGGGCTACTTAGTTGTCTTAGGTTTTTTTAAAAGATGATATGCTGATTCGATTTGATACCAAGTTCTTTTGTTTCGATACCGAGTAGGTATCGCAAGATTGATGTGATGCTATTTTTACTTGGTATCGAATCAAAAGTATCGAATACCTACTCGTATTTACTTGTATCGGAATGTCCCTAGTCCTGATTCTTCATGTCCTCGAAGCGGAGATGATTCGCAGCGCCTTGAAGTCTTTCTCTGACTTTGTCGCGTTCCTCTGTTGTTCTGCAACCAATGATGACCTTCTTATCCTTCACTTTGCGGACCTTCTCTACTGTCACCCAGCCATCCTTCGCGATTACCGCGTCGCTAACCCGCTTCAGCACTTCGTCACCAGTGGCGGCCTCGTCCTTCGACTCTATAACTATAGAGTGAAGCGCGGTCCTCCGCTCTGCTGGTCTGACGGTCGGCGTTGCAGCGACGTTAGCGTAAGACGCCTTCCTGCTTTCCTCTTGGTGGGAAAGGATGACCTCCCTAAGCTTGCCTAACTCTGCATTTGTTTTGTCTAACCTGTCTCCCTGCTCCTTCATCATTTTGAGAAGTTCACTGTCTCCCAATCCCGTGCTCATCTGAGCACCTAACTTTATGTTTACCCCGCTGTTGGCGTCTACTTTCTCCGTAGCTTACTTTTCATTTTCAAGTGCGGAAGCCGCGGCCATCTCCTTTACCAACGCAAAAAGCCCGTCCAGCGACTGGGTGATCCCGACCTTTAGGTCTGATCGCAGATTGCGAGACTCACTAATGTGGGTCTTCGCCTTCGCCAGCAGCCTTCTGGCCTGGGTCACCCGGTCGGTGGGCTTGGCTGTTTCCGGCCTCGGTCCCGGCGACACAGCTGTTGCCTCGGTCGAGGCTCTACGTGCCGCCGTCTTCGGCTCTACACTTTGTGCCGCCTTTGCCCTAGGTCTCAACGGCGCCGCCGGTACCGGTGCGGTCTTTGTCGTTGGTGAATGGGCGTGTGCTAAGGAGGTGCAGGGCCTTGGCTCTACTGTTACGCTCTCCCACTCCCCAATACTGCGCCTAACCCTCGAGGGTTCCGGCTGTGTCATTTGCGAGGGGCCTGCCCTCTCGTCAACCACGATGATGGGGGAGATAGGGAAGTTTGCGTCCGTCGTAGCTTTTTTGGCTGGGGTGCGCGTCGTCGCCATTCTGAATGGGACAGATGCTGCTTTGTCCTGTCAGTAAAATAGTAAAAAATATGGTTCAAGAGAACCTAGCAAGTACCTATCCTAAGATTACCGGTCAATAAACACGGTAATCGGGTCAAAACACAAGTATAAACTAATTAAAATAATGCTGTAAATGAGCTATGTCAATGTAGAGTGGGGCTCTATCAAAACAAAGTCCCCTGCGGCTCTACTTTTACCCCTCGCAACGCTAGCGTCGAAACTCTACTTTTGTAGAGTAAAAAAAACCTAAGTACTCTACGTAGAGCTCTCGACTCTATCCAGTCAGGTGCTAATTTTTATGCTACGGTTTTTGGTCCCAGTTAGGCCCAAATCCGACAATTTGTGCCTGAGTTATCGATTTTAAACGGTTTTTCTAGTTTTTTACTTTATAATGGACTTAGAAAAATTTTGAAAAGTTATGAAATTTAATTTGAAAAATTTTGAATTACAACAATAAATATGATAATGCGAACGGGGGAAATGTCACTATTTTCGAAGAAAACAAATTTTTGATCGGTTTTTGCCGCTTTTTAGGGTACTTTTTAGTCCGTAGAGCCAAAATCTACAAAGCTCTAGATAGAGCTCTCCAAGTTTGCTGGTATATACCTCCACCTATTTCAAGTATATAGGCCTTAGTCCGGTCCCGCTAG
This sequence comes from Pyrausta purpuralis, assembly GCA_963924145.1. NCBI lineage: Eukaryota > Metazoa > Arthropoda > Insecta > Lepidoptera > Crambidae > Pyrausta > Pyrausta purpuralis. The sequence goes on from OZ001650.1 coordinate 28,153,702, forward strand.
GTTGTTTTGTTCCTAAGTTATTGATTTTAATTAATTTTTCCAAGTTTTAGTGGGGACTGGGACTTAGAAAATTTTGCTCAAAGTAAAAATATTATTTTTCCAAAAGGTATAAAACTATATATTTGATGTGAACCTATGCTAAATTTGAAGTTGGAATTTGGTGGGGTGTTTTATTTATTTTGAGATTTTCCCACTTTTTAAGATAGTTTTTTCTCTACAAAGCCAAAATCTCTAGGGCTCTACCTAGAGCGTCGGTACTTTTATATTTTGTAGTTATCCTAATTTAAATAATATGAGTCCAAACCCCGATAAAATCGCTTGGATAGTTTCGGAGTTATAGATTTTCTTTAATTTTTTGAGTTTTTGTTGTACTGGTAACAGGACTTGTTTTATTACCTAAATTTCAATAAATATTTATTCTGTTTTTCTAATTTGTTGTAATTAATTAAAAGCTATTATTTTATACCCGAGATATAATTTAAAAGTACTTATTTAATTTATTAATCCTATTTTTATGTTAAAATCCCTTTGTTTACTTTTTATTTTGCCTCCCTCAGCTTAGTTATCCCCTTTATTCTCGTCACCTATGGGGTGCGCGTGGGGTTGCTATATATATTCTTAATCTACGTTAAATTACCTATCTAATGGTATAAAACTTTGAATTTTACGTTAAAGTTTACTATTTAAATTTCCGTATTATTCACTCTTTCAGCTTTTTTTAAGAATCAAAACAACGAAAAGCTGAATAAAAGGATGAAAGAGATGAGTGAAAGGATGAAAGATTCCGCGCGACTTCGGCGGCACTTTCGCAAAGCTCCACCGGGTTTTCCTTTTAAGTCGCGTGGATTTGATTTATATATATAGATAGCTAGTGAAATGGGCTTTCTGGTGCAAAAAGAATTTTAAATTTACGATATATTTTAAGCTTTAAAAAGGGGGGTTTAGTCCGCGGGGTAGTGAAATTTTATGCGATTTCTGATGTTTTTTCCAATTTATTAATTGACCTGTTTTAGTTAAGTAATGATTTATATGATTTTGTATAGCCTACACTAGATGGTACGTGATATAAAATTAAGAGGGATAAGGATTAAAAAGAAGGGGGGTAAATAGGGGGTTGAAAATTTGAGTGATTTTTACCCAAAAGTATTAAGTCTTATTTTAATGTAATATAGTATGATTATAAAAATCCAAAAAAGTGTTATTAAGAAAGCCTATATATTAGTTTGCAAAAGTAAAGTTTTTTAAGATTTTATTTGAGGGTGGAATGGGGGCTAAAATTTTGTTTTTTATGAATTTTACTCAAGTTTCGCAAGTTTAGCGGATTTGATGATTTATAACTTATTTATTTTTAAGTGCGCGTGGATTTTAACTTATTCACTAAATAGGGTGTAAAAAGCCCTTTCTAATGATATAAGTTTTATCTTTTTAACACAACCCTTAAGGGGTAAAATTTTATAAAGTTTGGGGATATGATCTTATTTCTATCTTAATTTAAACACAATAAAGCCCTTAAACTATATGAATTCAGTACTTAATAGTTGTAAACCCTATAAAATACTAAAGATATTAATAAATGCTAAATGAATAAATTATTTAAAACTTTATTAGGGGTTGGGGGTTGCAACCCTTAATTTTTTAAAACTTTAAAAGTGAATAACTCCCTTGTTTTTCAACCGATTTGGTTAAAATTTAAAATACTAAGAAAACACAATAAACACAATTTTAGAAAACTTAAAAAACTAGGGTTACCGATCTATATTAAAAACTAGGGCTGTCCAAACTTATCCTAAAATTAAATTCTAAATTTTTGGCACCTCTGATTGTCCAATTTTCAGTTTCGAAGTGTCCCCCGGCTCCTCGTCTGAATAGCTTTCAGATTCGTTGTCCAAAAATGGCCGCTCTCCTCCGGAAGTGGTACCACGTGCCACGTGGTAACGTGTTTTTTTGCGGTTTTTTCCTGTTTCCAGTGTCCGAAAAAATCCAAATTTGGTGTCACTTGTAGAACTCAATAAGGCGCTCACAACTGCACTTAAAAATGTATGGGTCGCCGCTTTAGATTCGGCGGCGTTTCGCTTTGAAGTGTTGAAAATGCACTTTTTTGGCAATAACTTCGCGACCGTGGCACTTGGAGATTTGGTAATTTCACCAAAAGATGCGTCTTGTCACGGCGCGTCCGAAAAGGTATAACACTATATGGTTTTCGCGAAAAAACCCACTTTTGCGATTTTTAAGGCGCGGAGCAGTCTAAAATCGTGACGCTCGGGGTGGCGCGTAGCTTGCGACTGGGTTAGGTTAGGTTAGGTTAGGTTAGGTTAGGTTCCCGTGTCGCCCCCTCGAATGGAGCACGCCTTGTCGTGGCGAGGGGGCTCAGTAGCCTGTCGCAATCCAGCGGCAGGTGAAGCCAAGATGCTCCGTGGAGAGTGCCGCTGCGTCTGTACCCGTATCGGGCGGCAGTGGCCATAGTGAGTCGCGTCTGTCTCGCATCGAGCGGCGGCTCACTATCAGTCGTTGGACTCCCGGCACCCCTCTGGTTAAGCAGAGGAGGCAGGGGATGTCCCAGGACTTCGGTCCTCTGGGCGAGCTCGGCGTGCGTTTGCCGCCGGGCGTGGATCGCCTCGTCGGGAGGGTCTCGGACAGACGGTGTGGGGACACCTCTGTCCAATCACCAGGGATCCTCCTGAGGCGCCAGTGTGCCGACTGGAGTGGGATCGCCCCACTCCATGGAGATCCGCCCTCCTGATGGAGGGTGGAGGTTGCGCTGGCAAGGGTCGCGGGACTGTTGAGACACCGCGGCCCCTGCTGTCAAAGCCACCAAACGCGGCGGGCGTCGTCAGGTTTTAGTGGGTATACCCGGAGGCGTATCCGGGGGAGTCCCACACACGCCCCTCCGTTCCCCGACGGAGAGGTACGGTGCGTAATTGACATTTCCTGACGTTAAAAAAAAAAAAAAAAAAAAAGGTTCCCGTGTCGGGTTACTGGTCCCGCATCGGGCGCGTCCCCAGGTGGTGGATAGGGGAACGCCTCCCAGATATGGGGGGTACCGGCTTCGGCCGGCGCGAACCAAAACCAGAGCGCGGCAGGTCTTGTCAACTCGACGGGCCTGTCGGGCCAGAGGGGAAGGCCTTATGGCTCAAGACCTCTCGTATTCGCTGTTCCGCCTGCTCCTCCTCGAAGGAATGGACCGGAGCGGCTTGAGTACCTGAGGCGTAGATAGGGGTGCCTAGACCGGCGGGGCGTTTGCCCGGGTCGTAGGGCGTTGGGGTCGTCGGGGCATTTGCCCGGATCCGTGGGTTTTTCCCGGGTTGTGGCCTGTCATCACGACAACCCGGGCAGCGCATTTGTGCCGTGCGCTGGGTCCCGTAATCCTGGGAGAAGAGGGTCCTGGACGTTGAGCCTGAGGCAGACCACCCAGGCAACACGCTGTCTTTGGCCTCGGATTCCGGGCACACGGGGGGCTCGTGGAGTAGCCGGTCCACGGGTTATTCGGCTGCGGGCGAGCGGCTTAACCCTCGTCCAACGGTGACGCGGGGGGTACGGGGGGCAGGGCAGGCGGCGGGCTCGGTGATGTTGCGCGTTCTGGTCGACGCGTGCTCACCTTGCCCCAACCGTCTCGTCAAAGATCCCGTGCTAGTCTGCCCGAAAGGGAAGTGGCGTCCCTGCTATGGTCGGTGGGAAACCCTGGGGTGTCAGTGGCACCTCCCCAGATGGGGCTCCGTGGTGGGTGGGGTCACCACCGACTGAATATAGAAGGAAATTGAAGATGGCTTGCTCAAACAATAAATCTTGTAATTTAGCGACCAACCCCCGAGCGCAAGGCGCTCACAAAGAAGGAAAAAGAGAGGGTGATGGTGACGTCCTTTTCAGGATGCCAGTCGTTCGGCTCGAACGATGTATTACACCACAGGCGGGACAGTCGGGTAGCCAGTTTTTTAGGCTCGGGGATTTCTCCGAGTCTGAGGACGAGGTCACCCTTACCGGATGTAAAAAACAGGGATTGGACAACAGCCTGGAGATTGCGGATTCTTATGAGTCTGCATCTTCGGGCATTTTGTCGAGATCGCCGTCGGTTTCACGCACCAGCGGCAGGACCACGAGAGCCGGCAAACGGCGCGCAGATGAGGTCTCTTCAGATCTCTCGCCTGCCAAAGTCCCGGCAGACAAAAGCACTGCGGCCCGCAGAGGCCGGGGCCGCCCTCCTACCCATGGGGAGTGCGTAGGTGTAGGCAGAGCCCGCGAGCAGCTGCTCGACGAGAAGCGTCGTGCGGCAATCGTGGAGGCTGAAGAGGAGGCTTCGCGCCTCGCAGAAAGGCTTTTGCACGGACGGAATAGGAGCGAGTTCTCGGTGAGAGATGCAACCGCCGAAGAGCTGAGTGGCCAGATCCGGGCTGCCACGGACACAGTATTGTTCTGCGTGGCGAAGTCCGGAAACCTGAAGGGCAGCTTCCAGCGTGCCCTGAAGGAGGCCGCCACCTCTATAACACGAGCGGTCGAAATCCTCAGCTCGAGGACAACCGATGAGGAGACGCGGCGGCTGCAAGCCGCGAACAAACGCCTGGAGGAGGAGGTCGCGGACCTTAAACGCGTCGTCCAGGAGCTCCGGGCTGAGAGGCTTGCGGATATCCGCCCTGCAGCTCCAAGCGGAACCCAACCTCACTCCGCCCCCTTTGGGGAGGAGTTTGAACAGCGCCTCATGCGCCAGTTCGGAGGCATGATGGATGCCAAATTGGCGTCCATACAAGATCGGCTGCTCCCTGAGCCTCGCCTGCGCCCGCCACTTGCTGCGGACGCCCGCAAGGCTCAGGTTGAGCGCCGTTCTGCTGCCGCCGACAAGTTGAAGAAGCAGCCGCCGACCACAGCACCGCCCAGGAGAGCCGCTTCTCCCCAGACGGGCAAAGCGCCGTCCGAGGTGTCCACCCCTGTGGCCACGACCTCGACTGCCGGCGCAGTCCCCGTAGGGGAGAATAAAAGGCGAAAGCGAAGCAAGCGGAAGAAGGCCCGTAACCAGGGCCAGCAGTCCGCGCCCGCTTCTGCCTCCCAAGCTGGCAGTACCCCCCCGACAACTCAGTCCGCAGCAGGCCCTGGAGCCGAGTCGTGGACAGTGGTAGTTCGGCGGGGGAAAAAAGCGGCCACTAGTTCCGCCCCGAGGCAGCCACCTCCGGCCCAGTTGAAGAATACAACTGCCCCGAGGAAGACTCCGAACCTCCGCCCGCCGAGGACCGCCGCCATTCTGGTGGCGATGCAACCGGGAGTGCTGGAGGCAAAGGAGCATTCCTACGAATCAGTTATGGGCCGGGCTAAGCAGGCCATTGATATCGGGGCGTTGGGGATCTCCGGGATCCGTTTCAGGGTCGCCAAGACTGGCGGTAAGGTCCTGGAGATCACCGGCCCCGACAGCGAGAGGAAAGCTGACACACTGGCAGCCAAGATGCGAGAAGTCATCCCCGAGGCGATCGCGAAAGTGACTCGGCCGACGAAGTGCGTCGATGTCCGGATTTCGGGACTCGACGACTCTGCTACTAAGGTAGAAGTCGCGGAAGCTGTCGCCAAGGTGGGGGGCTGTGATCCCAAAACTGTCCAGGTGGGGTCTATTGGTCGCTCTTTCCAGCTGCAGCCCAAAAGGTTGTCAAGGGGAGGGTTTTAGTGGGATGGGTCTCCGCCCAGACCAGGCTGATGGACCGGTTGCCACTTAAGTGCTTCCGGTGCCTGGAGGTGGGACACGCCCGCGAGAACTGTCCTTCAACAATCGACCGTAGTAGCCTGTGCTACCGCTGTGGTAAGCCGGGACACGCAGCCAGGGGATGCACTGCCCCTCCGCACTGCCCTCTGTGCGCGGACGCAGGGTTGCCAGCTAAGCACCGGGTGGGCAGCAAGAGCTGCAAACCGCCCAAGCGTGGCAATCGAGCGGGGAAGACAGTGGCCAGGACTCCAGCCGCACCGTCCGCGGCCGAAAGGCCCACATCCATGGAGGCAGAAATAACAGCGGGATAAGATGGCCTTCAGTGTTCTGCAGGCGAATGTGAACCACTCTGCCGCTGCGCAGGATATCCTCTTGCAGCACGCGGCGGAGTGGTCCATAGACGCCGTCCTCGTCTCCGAACCCTACTTCATACCGGCTGACCGGGAGAACTGGGTCGGGGACGTGAGCGGCCTGTCGGCCATCATGGTATCAGGAGTGCATCCAATCGACGTGGTAGCCAGGCAGAGCGGATTCGTCGCCGCCAAGTGCAGGGAGTTTCTGCTGGTAGGGGTCTATTGCCCCCCCAGCCGAACCAGGAGCGAGTTCGAGGCCGACCTGGACCGTTTCGGGTCGGTTCTCCGTCAGTCCACCTTGCCGGTGATTGTTGGCGGCGACTTCAACGCCAAGAATATAGCCTGGGGGTCACGTCACACTGACCCAAAAGGGGAGAGTCTGCTGGACTGGGCGGTGTCCAACGGACTTGTTATTGTCAACGTGGGGACCGAACCCACTTGCGTGCGACCGCAGGGGGAGTCCGTCGTGGACATAACGTTCGCGACCCCCGCGGTTGCAGCCCGAATAAGTGGCTGGAGAGTGGTCACAGAGGCGGAAGAATTGTCGGATCACCGGTACATCCGGTTTGACATCTCCGCCTCCGGTCCCGTGATCCCTCCGAGCGGTACACCCCACCCGACATACCCCCGATGGAGGCTCAGTTGCCTGGACAGAGACACAGCGCGGGAAGCTGCGGTCGTCAAGGCCTGGCTGCCTGTAGGTCCCGAGCCTGTCCAAGTGGATGCGGAAGCGGAATGGTTCCGGGAGGCCGTTACGGACGTGTGTGACGCGTCCATGCCTCGGTCCGGACCTTCCCTTCCCCGGCGGAACGTCTATTGGTGGACGGATGAGGTTGCGGAGCTGCGCCGCGTGTGTATCGCGGCGCGTCGCGCCTCAGCCAGACACCGAAGACGCAGACGCCGTGATCCGGCGCTGGACGAGCCGCTTTATCAGGCCTACAGAGAAGCGAAGCAGGCGCTCAAGATCGCCATCCTGGAGGCGAAACTCAAGGCGAGGGAGGAGCTCCTTGCATCGCTCGATGCCGATCCGTGGGGACGCCCGTACCGCACGGTGCGGGGGAAACTCCGCCCATGGGCACCCCCGGTCACGGAAAGGCTAGAGCCCGAGTTCCTCCAAAGAGTCGTGTCCACCTTGTTCCCAGCTCAGGTGGAACACACCCCGCCTTCGATGTTGCCACACCCCGTGGCCTCCAGACAGCCCCCTGACCCCGTGTCCGAGGGCGAGTTCGGCGCGGCAATAGAGCGGTTGAAGGCCAAGAATATGGCCCCGGGTCCTGACGGGATTCCAGGTAAAATCTGGGTTCTCGTATCGGATATACTGGGTGACCGCCTTCGTAGGCTCCTTACCGCTTGCCTAGAACAGGGGCGCTTCCCGGCGCTATGGAAGGAAGGAAGGCTCGTGCTTCTGAAGAAAGACGGACGTCCGACCGACTCTCCTTCGGCATACCGTCCGATCGTGTTGCTGGATGAGGTGGGCAAGCTCTTTGAAAGAGTCGTTGCAAACCGCCTCGTTCGGCACCTGGATACGGATGGGCCGAATTTGTCGGATGTGCAGTATGGCTTCAGGAGAGAGCGCTCTACGATCGATGCTATCCTGCGGGTAAAATCGCTCGCCAGCGAAGCGGTGGAGAGCGGCGGTGTGCTGTTGGCCGTGTCTATCGACATTGCCAACGCGTTCAACACGCTACCGTGGACCACGATAAAGCAGGCGCTCCGATTCCACGGAGTGCCTGTTTACCTGCAGGACACCATCGCATCGTACCTGGAAGGACGAGAGGTTGCGTGTGATTCGGTGGACGGTCGTTTGCGGCACTTGGCCGGATGCGGCGTTCCACAGGGGTCGGTCTTAGGGCCACTCTTGTGGAACATCGGGTTCGATTGGGCTCTCCGCGGTCAGTTCGTCGCGGGGGTTGGCGTGACTTGTTACGCCGACGATACCCTGCTGACAGCTCGCGGGGACTCTTTTGCCGATGCTGCACGTCGTGCGACTGCTGGGGTCGCTGTAATGGTACACCGAATCCGCCTTTTGGGGCTGCGGGTGGCGCTGGAGAAGTCTGAGGCGCTGTGTTTTCACGGCCGACGACGTGCGCCGCCTGCGGGCACTGGGTTGATGGTGGATGGGGTTCTGATCCCGGTTTCATCCACCATCCGGTACCTTGGGCTTGTGCTTGACGGAAGGTGGCGGTTCAAGGCCCATTTCCGTCAGCTCGCTACCAAGCTCAATGCGACCGCGGGTGCTTTAAGCCGGTTACTGCCAAACCTGGGTGGTCCGTCGACGGCTCCTCGACGACTGTACCTAGGGGTGGTCCGCTCGATGGCACTTTACGGTGCCCCGGTGTGGCATGACGCCCTCTCGTCTGAGAACGTGACAGTCTTGCGGAAGGCTCAAAGGGTGTTAGCCCTGCGTTTAGCGCGAGCCTACCGCACCACCTCCACCGATGCTGCGCTGGTCCTGGCCGGCAGCCTCCCCTGGGATCTCGACTCCCTGGTCCTCGCCGCGTTATACCAGTGGCGGGGAGACCAAAGATCTCAGGGCAATAGGCCCGCACCAACGGAGGTGGAATCGGAAAGGACACAGCTCACAGAGCTAGCCCACGAGCAGTGGCGCCGTAGATTGGCCAGTAGCCACTTTGGCGTCCGGGTCATTGAAGCCGTACTCCCCGTTCTTAAAGAATGGGTCGAGCGACCACACGGCCAAGTGACATACCGGATGTCGCAGGTGTTTACAGGCCACGGGTGCTTTGGGTCATACCTCTGCCGCATTGGCAGGGAACCCACAACCCGATGCTGGCACTGCGATGCTCCGGAGGATACGGCACAGCACACCCTCGAGGTGTGCCCGGCGTGGGTCGCTGACCGCCGTGCCCTCCGAGCACACGTGGGGACCGACCTCAGCTTGGGCTCTATAGTCCGGCGTATGGTCGAAGACAGGGAGGCTTGGCGAGCCATGGCCGCATTTTGCGAGCGGGTGATCGCCGAAAAGGAGAGCGCGGAGCGAGAGCGAGAGGCTGCGGCTGACGCACTCCTTATGCGCCGAAGGCGTACTGGGCGCAGGAGGAACCTCCACCACCTGCACATGCCCCTCCCTGTGCCTCGGGTCGTGGACGCGGGGGCGTCTGCTTCCCACTAAGAGGCGCGATGGTGTGTAATGCGTTCTACGCATCGTCGGGACATCAAGCCGGGGGATAACCTCCTCTGGCGCTGAAGGCAGGGGCACTTGCCCTCTTCAGATCGGGTGAGACCGTGTGTCGGTCTAGTCAGTGAGGGGCTGCGGATGTGTGCTTATGGCGCTGACTCGTGGCCCCGAACTCATGGCTCCCGAGAACGCCGCTGGTTTTTAGTGGGTATGCCCCGATCGGGGAGAGTCCCACATAACCTGCTGCCTTCCCCCGAGGGCGGCAGGTATGCGTAAAGCATTTTCCAGCGAAACCAAAAAAAAAAAAAAAGGTTCCCCCTCGAATGGAGCACGCCCCCCTCGAATGGAGCACGCCCCCCCTCGAATGGAGCACGCCTTGTCGTGGCGAGGGGGCTCAGTAGCCTGTCGCAATCCAGCGGCAGGTGAAGCCAAGATGCTCCGTGGAGAGTGCCGCTGCGTCTGTTCCCGTATCGGGCGGCAGTGGCCATAGTGAGTCGCGTCTGTCTCGCATCGAGCGGCGGCTCACTAAAAGTCGTTGGACTCCCGGCACTCCTCTGATTTAGCAGAGGAGGCAGGGGATGTCCTGAGGACTTTGGTCCTCTGGGCGAGCTCGGCGTGCATTTTCCGTCGGGCGTGGCTCGCCTCGTCGGGAGGGTCTCGGACAGACGGTGTGGGGACACCTCTGTCCAATCACCAGGGACCCTCCTGAGGCGCCAGGGTGCCGTCGGGAGTGGGTTCGCCCCACTCCGTGGAGATCCGCCCTCCTGATGGAGGGTGGAGGTTGCGCTGGCAAGGGTCGCGGGACTGTTGAGACACCGCGGCCCCTGCTGTCAAAGCCACCAAACGCGGCGGGCGTCGTCAGGTTTTAGTGGGTATACCCGGGGGCGTATCCGGGGGAGTCCCACACACGCCTCTCCGTTCCCCGACGGAGAGGTACGGTGCGTAATCTGCATTTCCTGACGTTAAAAAAAAAAAAAAAAAAAAAAAAAAGGTTAGGTTAGGTTAGGTTTTTTTTTTTTTTTAATATATGGTAGAGCTTTTATCGATATTTTGAAGTTGTTATCATAATAATGTACATTATTATTTTATTTACTTAGGGGTGCATTATTAGAATATTATGTTTCTTTGTTGTTTTCAGGTTCGGTCCTGCTAATGGATACAGGTTCCGGACGAGAAAGTTTATAATATTGCGCGTATATTTAGTTTGTTACACAAACATGGTAGATTATATTAAATATTCATGGCATGTAGGCTAAATGGTGAGCACTTTTATAGGGTTAGGGTGTACGATGAAGTTTTCATGAGTGATGGGGTATATTACAGAGTGAGCGCGTCTTTTTTTTTTTTTTTTTTTTTTTTGCGTTTTTCATGAAAATTAACTTTTACTTGTAGCTTAAGGCCTATGTCACAAAATTATGTACAAGAAGATAAAGACAACAAAAGTATGTACAAGAAGACACGAGTAATGTACAGTATTACACAATAAAATTAGAAATATTTTATGTGTTGTTTATACTCTTAAGACTATGAATTATTTTATTTACAAGATTTTTGAACGATTTAGTGGGTTCTTCTTTGCTTAATAATTGATTAATTTTATACGGCTCGATTCTAAGGTTCCTGCAAGTTTGTTCGTGCTCATATCTATGCGAGTTAAAGATTGGGCAATTCTGTATGATGTGTTCAATGGTTTGAGCGCTGGTGTCATCACATGGGCACAGGTCGTCGTTTGTGATCTTAAATCGACAGAGGTAACTCTTGTGGTACCCGTGCCCAGTGAAGACCTGTGTTAGCTCGAATGAAATTGGGACCTGTTTTTGAAACTCCCTTATCTCCTTTACAGAGCCGAACCACCTGGCAATCTCTGAGTTTTGGGTCTCGGCTGCGTATTCCTCCTGCCATTTATCCAGTGATCGCTGTCTTAGGGTGTATTTAGCGAAGGAAATCGGGAACTCGTTCACGCATGTCGCGGTTCGTTGGACTGCGGCTTCCTTGGCGGCTTGGTCTGCCAGTTCATTTCCTTCAATCCCGACATGCGCCTTGACCCAGGTGAAGCTCACGCGGAAGCCGTGGTTCTTCCTTATTTCAAGGAGCATGCCATGGATTGAAACGATAGTGGGGTCTGAATTATTTCGATCCTGCAGAGCTTTTAATGCCGATAGGCTGTCCGTAATGATGATTGCGTTTGATTTCCAGCCAGAGTTCAGAAGCCACTTGAGTCCAGCTTCGATGGCTGTCAGCTCAGCCACGAAGACAGAGGTGGTTCTCCCGAGTTTCTTCTTTACTTTTGGTTTGGACCCATTTGGGAGGTATATGACGACAGCTGAGCCGACCTCTCCGCTCTCCAATTTACTGCCATCCGTGTACATTTTGATAGGTGTTTCGGATGTGATGCGATCGATTTCTTCTTGCGTATTTGCTTCGTCATAATCTATGGAAATCCTGTCAGCGGGGTGGAGTTGGTCTTTTACCGGCACCTTGTGGCGGAGGGTGATGTCTGCTGGGATGTCCTTAAGGGTTCCAGTTTCTTTGACCTCGTGGATTTCTCTCGCTTCATCGATGGCCAGATGAAGCGGCATAAATTGTGCTAGGGCTATTGCTGCGGCTGCTGACACTGTGCGGAATGCTCTAGTAGCTTTAATTGCGAATTGTCTTTGAAAAGTTCGGAGGGATTTTCGAACACAGTAATACTTGGTCGCTCCTCCCCAGATGCCAGCTGCGTATGTAATCATGGGCTGTATTACTTGACGATATATAATAGAAATATTTTCAGGATGTGCTCCCCAAGTCGGCCGTACAAACATTGTGAGTTTTTTGAAAATTTTTGTTGCTTTACTTAATATGTATTTCGAGTGTGGAATGAAGGTAAGTCTGGTGTCTAATATGACACCCAGAAGTTTGATTTCAGAGTTGAGCGTGATAGGCTGTTGGTTCATCTGTATTTTCACGGATTTTGATGGTGCCGTAAACGCGATCACCTGTGTCTTGGCTGGACCAAAGTTTAACTTGGCCTCCTTGCCCCAGTCGTAAATGGTGCTGAGAGCCTCGTTGGTGATGTTCTGCAATTGGCCAACTGTTTTTGCCGTTACAATGAGAAGCACATCGTCAGCAAAGGCCTGCATGTGGACACCATGTGGTAATTCCGTTTCCAGGAGGTCGTCGAGAATTATATTCCAGAACATGGGCCCGCATACAGAGCCCTGGATGCATCCTTTTGTCAGGGTCTTTGCGGAGGTTGCGTCGCCAAAGTCCAGCACAGCAGTCCTGTCCTTCAAGTAGCTTTTGGTTAATTGGTAAAGGTTGTTTGGGCAGTCCAGCTTGCGTAGGCGATGGAGTAGCAATGGCCACCAGGCATTGTCAAACGCTGCCCTAATGTCCATCGACACAGCGATGACTTGTAGGCCTGCGGCTTTGGCATCAGTAATTTCGTTTATTGCACTCTGTAGGGCGTCGGTGGTCGAGGTCTGCTCTTTAAAACCGTACTGTTTCTTGTTATATTGCTGAGTGTGCTCTAGGTGGTACGACATTCTCCTCGACAACAACTTCTCCAGCAGCTTGCCGAAGACGGGAAGAAGCCCGATTGGCCTGAAGGACGACAGGTCGTTGGCATCCGGTTTATTTGGTTTTGGCAGGATTTTGACGTAGGCCTTTTTCCAAGGTGTAGGGAAATGGTTCAAGGTTAAACACCTGTTCATAAGGTCGGTAATGATTTCTGGAATGACGTCAAATGTGTTGAGACAGATGTCGGATGTGAGATTGTCCATTCCAGGTGCTTTGTTGGGGTTCATGTTCTTTAAGCAATCCCGAATCTCGTCCCTTTGGAATGGGAAATCGTCATCCGTATCAACCGGCACATTGAGGTCACTCCGGAGATCACTTTGTCTGCGTGATGTGTCAACGAGATCGTCATCGGGGTAAAAATGGTCGAGTAAGGCTTGAGCGGTGTTCGAGAAGCTGTCTGTATAATGAGCCCCAGCTTTGAGCGTCTGTGGTGGGCGCCGCCTAGCGCCTTCTTTTATGAGACGATTGGTGAGGCTCCACACGTTCTCTTTATCCTGTATCGAGCAAAACTCCCTGAAGTGGTCTGTGGAGGCCTTTGATAGAGCTTTTGCATATTCGTCTTTTAAGTCTTTATGTGTTTTGATCGCTTCCTCCATGGGTCTGTTGGCTATTTTCAGGTCGTGTAATTTATGGTGCGCTTTAATTAATTTCTTTTTTAGGGTCTCCAGCTCGTCACTCCACCAAGGGTTGAAATCAGCGGCCGGAGGTCTCTTGCGGAAGACCGCACGGCAAGCCGTACAGTCGGTTTTTCTATGAAAACTTTTACTTGTAGCTTAAGGCTTATGTCACAAAATTATGTACAAGAAGACAACAAAATTATGTACAAGAAGACAAGAGTAATGTACAGTATTACACAATAAAATTATAAATATTTTATGTGTTGTTTATAATCTTAAGACTATGAATTATTTTATTTACAAGGTTTTTGAATGTTTTGGTAGGTTCTTCTTTACTTGATAATTGATTAGTTTTATACGGCTCGATTCTAAGGTTCCTGCAAGTTTGTTCGTGCTCATATCTATGCGAGTTAAAGATTGGGCAATTCTGTAAGATATGTTCAATGGTTTGAGCGCTGGTGTCATCACATGGGCACAGGTCGTCGTTTGTGATCTTAAATCGACAGAGGTAACTCTTGTGGTACCCGTGCCCAGTGAAGACCTGCGTTAGCTCGAATGAAATTGGGACCTGTTTTTGAAACTCCCTTATCTCCTTTACAGAGCCGAACCACCTGGCAATCTCTGAGTTTTGGGTCTCGGCTGCGTATTCCTCCTGCCATTTATCCAGTGATCGCTGTCTTAGGGTGTATTTAGCGAAGGAAATCGGGAACTCGTTCACGCATGTCGCGGTTCGTTGGACTGCGGCTTCCTTGGCGGCTTGGTCTGCCAGTTCATTTCCTTCAATCCCGACATGCGCCTTGACCCAGGTGAAGCTCACGCGGAAGCCGTGGTTCTTCCTTATTTCAAGGAGCATGCCATGGATTGAAACGATAGTGGGGTCTGAATTATTTCGATCCTGCAGAGCTTTTAATGCCGATAGGCTGTCCGTAATGATAATTGCGTTTGATTTCCAGCCAGAGTTCAGAAGCCACTTGAGTCCAGCCTCGATGGCTGTCAGCTCAGCCACGAATACAGAGGTGGTTCTCCCGAGTTTCTTCTTTACTTTTGGTTTGGACCCATTTGGGAGGTATATAACTACAGCTGAGCCGACCTCTCCGCTCTCCAATTTGCTGCCATCCGTGTACAGTTTGATAGGTATTTCGGATGTGATACGATCGATTTCTTCTTGCGTATTTGCCTCGTCATAATCTATGGACATCCTGTCAGCGGGGTGGAGTTGGTCTTTTACCGGCACCTTGTAGCGGAGGGTGATGTCTGCTGGGATGTCCTTAAGGGTTCCAGATTCTTTGACCTCGTGGATTTCTCTCGCTTCATCGATGGCCAGATGAAGCGGCATAAATTGTGCTAGGGCTATTGCTGCGGCTGCTGACACTGTGCGGAATGCCCTAGTAGCTTTGATTGCGAATTGTCTTTGAAAAGTTCGGAGGGATTTTCGTACGCAGTAATACTTGGTCGCTCCTCCCCAGATGCCAGCTGCGTATGTAATCATGGGCTGTATTACTTGACGATATATAATAGAAATATTTTCAGGATGTGCTCCCCAAGTCGGCCGCACAAACATAGTGAGCTTTTTGAAAATTTTCGATGCTTTACTTAATATGTATTTCGAGTGTGGAATGAAGGTAAGTCTGGTGTCTAATATGACACCCAGAAGTTTGATTTCAGAGCTGAGCATGATGGGCTGTTGGTTCATCTGTATTTTAACGGATTTAGATGGTGCCGTAAACGCGATCACCTGTGTCTTGGCTGGACCAAAGTTTAACTTGGCCTCCATGCCCCAGTCGTAAATGATGCTGAGAGCCTCGTTGGTGGTGTTTTGTAATTGGCCAACTGTTTGTGCCGTTACAATGAGGAGCACATCGTCAGCAAAAGCCTGCATGTGGACACCATGTGGTAGTTCTTTTTCCAGGAGGTCGTCGAGAATTATATTCCAGAACATGGGCCCGCATACAGAGCCCTGGATGCATCCTTTGGTCAGGGTCTTTGCGGAGGTTGCGTCGCCAAAGTCCAGCACAGCAGTCCTGTCCTTCAAGTAGCTTTTTGTTAATTGGTAAAGGTTGTTTGGGCAGTCCAGCTTGCGTAGGCGGTGGAGAAGCAATGGCCACCAGGCATTGTCAAACGCTGCCCTAATGTCCAGAGACACAGCGATGACTTGTAGGCCTGCGGCTTTGGCATTAGTAATTTCGTTTATTGCACTCTGTAGGGCGTCGGTGGTCGAGGTCTGCTCTTTAAAGCCGTACTGTTTCTTGTTATATTGCTGAGTGTGCTCTAGGTGGTAGGACATTCTCCTCGACAACAACTTCTCCAGCAGCTTGCCGAAGACGGGAAGAAGCCCGATGGGCCTGAAGGACGACAGGTCGTTGGCATCCGGTTTATTTGGTTTTGGCAGGATTTTGACGTAGGCCTTTTTCCAAGGTGTGGGGAAATGATTTAAGTTTAAACACCTGTTCATGAGGTCGGTAATGATTTCTGGAATGACGTCAAATGTGTTGAGACAGATGTCGGATGTGAGATTGTCCATTCCAGGTGCTTTGTTGGGGTTCATGTTCTTTAAGCAATCCCGAATCTCGTCCCTTTGGAATGGGAAATCGTCATCCGTATCAACCGGCACATTGAGGTCACTCCGGAGATCACTTTGTCTGCGTGATGTGTCAACGAGATCGTCATCGGGGTAAAAATGGTCGAGTAAGGCTTGAGCGGTGTTCGAGAAGCTGTCTGTATAATGAGCCCCAGCTTTGAGCGTCTGTGGTGGGCGCCGCCTAGCGCCTTCTTTTATGAGACGATTGGTGAGGCTCCACACGTTCTCTTTATCCTGTATCGAGCAAAACTCCCTGAAGTGGTCTGTGGAGGCCTTTGATAGAGCTTTTGCATATTCGTCTTTTAAGTCTTTATGTGTTTTGATTGCTTCCTCCATGGGTCTGTTGGCTATTTTTAGGTCGTGTAATTTATGGTGCGCTTTAATTAATTTCTTTTTTAGGGTCTCCAGCTCATCATTCCACCAAGGGTTGAAGTCAGCGGCCGGAGGTCTCTTGCGGAAGACCGCACGGCAAGCCGACTGTACGACTGTAGTTAAAAGTTCGACAAAGCAGTCGATGCCAGCTTGATCCAAGTCCTCTATAGAGCGAGTGAGTAGATTGCTGTCTTGGATTGCAGCGTGCAGCGCGGCACGGAACTCGTCCCAATTTGCTCGTTTGGTATTGTACCTAAATGTTGTGGTTGACTTGTGTTTTGCTGGTTTCCCTGGCACAATTATGGAGACTTCGATACCATTGTGATCTGAGCTGGGGCAAGCTGTCAGGTTGACTTTCCAGTTTTTTACGAGGTTTTGGAGGTTGTTAGAAGCCAGAGTGATGTCGAGAATAGACGAGCTCAGCCTTCCGGAGCGAATGGCCTCGAATGTTGGAATGATGTCCGTGTTGCATATATACAAGTCGTGGGCGGATGTAAGGTCGACAATGTCATCGCCGCGGGCGTTAGATGTCCTTTCACCCCACTCAGGATGTTTACCATTTAGGTCACCGCCGATGATTTGATAGCAACCACGCGTTCTAGTAAGGAGCCTGTCCAGGGCAATCATTGTGTTGTTAGGGTCTGCGTCTGGTTCGATGTACACAGATGCGACATAGAGCGTCCTCTGACCAAGTGACATTTGTATAACTGCCAAGTTGGAAGTGGACAGTTGTGTGACGCCGAGGGCAAGGCCCGTCTTGCTTTTGACAATGACACACGCCTTGGTAACTCCGGTGGTGCTGAATTGGAACACGTCAAGGTTTGGATAGTTCTGCACGGATGCCGCGCGACCTATGTAAGGTTCCGTCACCAGGGCCACATCGTAGTCGTTTGCTATGAAGAAACGGATAAACTCAGTTTGAGAGACGTAGCAGCGTTGAAGGTTTGCTTGGATAATTTTGATGTGAGTTCTAGAAACCATAATCTATTGTTTCTTCTAGGAGTTTACGTGCAGTGTTAATGCGGGTGCAAAGTTTACTATTTGTTGCTGAGTGTTTGGTTCCAACGCTGCTGCTGGTCTTCTCATTGTGTCTAGTGCAGTTTATGCATTTGAGTGCATCCGGATTTGTTTTGACTGGGCAGTTGGCAAAAGAGTGTGCAGTCGACGCACAGTGCGAGCAGGGATAGTATTCTGCTTGACACTTTTTGTTTGTGTGGCCGAACTGCAGGCATTTATAGCATTGGACGAAACGAGAGAAGTCCATAACTCGAACGCGTTGGTGTTCGATGTTGACGCGTTCGGCTTCAACGAGCCTCCCCCGAGTCGTCGGGTGTACTTCCAGGACGGCATTGTACAATTGCTCGTTTCTGTTGTTAAGGGCGAAGCAGAAGCGCATGTTTTCTGCGGGTACGGAGTTTTGCTGGGCGATAATCGGTATGAGTTCTTCCTTGGGTATCTGTTTGTTGACCCCTTTTAGGATGATCAAGGGCTTCCGTTTTCGAGCCTCCTCGGCTTGTATGCCAGGGACGGCGTTTACCCGTTTGATTGTCTCTTCACATTGCTCTTTTCTTTCGAAGTCGACTCTGATCATGTTTTTGGAGAGCGGTTTTACTTTGCTTGGGGCAAAAGTAGAGTTTCGGAAGGAGACCTTCTTTCTCCACTCTTCCAATACGTTTGGTTGTTTTTCACCAGTCTCTGTAGTTTTGATGATTATCGACGGAAGTGATTTGGGTGGAGTTGGAACTTTGCGGGGAGGAGCCCTCACGGTTTCAGCAAAAGATCTCGCTGGTGAATTGAAAAAAGAGGGAATAGCGCTTTTAACCTCATCTTTGACACTTTGCCGAATGGTGGTCAGTATATCTTCTTTGGTAAGAGCGGCGACAGCGGGGCTAGCAGGGAGGCTACAGATCGGAACGGTAAGGCGATCCGCGAATTCCATCTTCTCCTCCAGGATGTCTGTGGCTTTACGGATTTCATCCGAGGCCAGCCTTATCTGAATTTTGCCGGCACTGGTGACACTAGCTGGTTTGACGCATTCGGCAACAGTGTGAGTGAGGGTGTGTATGAGGGCCTTGAAGGTGGTAAAGTCCTGCACGCTTTCGGCGCGGCAGGGGAGGACTGGTTCTTGTGTGGTCTTTTGTTTGTAGGTGCGTTTGGCCTTGACTTGGGTAAGATTATCAGAGATTGTGGCTGGGATTATAGAAGTAATGGAGGCTTTTGCTGCGGGTGCTAGGCGTTCCTGGGTAAGACGCATGTCGTCTGACCGTGCCGCCGCCCTGGCAGAGTCCCCGCTGTCTGCTCTTTCTGTGGGCGGGAGCAGGTGTCTGACAAGTTCCATGAGCCTGACACAAAGATCGGCAGCCCTGTTGCAGTTTTCGACTGAGACCCTTCTATCCTCCTTTCTCACGCTTTTGTGCTCGGTCAATATTCTGGGTGTTAAAACATTCAACCGGTGTATCTCTTCAATTATGTTTTCCACCTCTGAACCGTCGGAGCCTAATGTTAGGAGCGGGCGAGTTGCCTCGCTCGTGGCGGTCATTGTTTCGGTTACTGAGTCTGCGATGGACATAGGTGATAGGAGAAGTGGAGGAGTCACGTTAAGACTTTGGGTGCTCACTGGCGATGTGCAATGATCGATGTGGGGTTCAGGAGGCTCACTTAAATCAAGCCGCTCACGAGAACGTGGCGGCGTCCTCAGCAGTGTGCCCGTATTAGCAGGTGTTAGCGGGTCAGGTGCCTTTTTAGCCTTCGTCGGCGTTCTGAGTAGAGCAGCCATGTTGGTTGCTGAATACAATCGGATTTAAAGATGACACAGAAAAGATTGGCACCGAAAAAACAGTAAAAAAATAAGAATACAATAATGTGATAATCCACTAATCCACCGAGTCAACGTAGTAAATGAAATAAGGGAGGGTGGGCGCTCGAATTTTTGATGTTTCCCAGGTCCGATCTACGCAAACGAGGTGTCAACGCAACGGGCTCGTCGCGGCGGTCAATATAAGGTAAGTATCGAGGGTAAGTTTTAAACAAAATATTTCACTAAGACCGAAAAAGTGTGAAATTCGACTATATTTGTATGGAATGTATATTATAAAGTATCGCAGGTGAGTACTAGAACAGCGGAGCGTGCGCAGAACCACTCCGGTGATCTAATATTAACGAAAGGTATACTATCAGACTATTGATTTGAACAGAAATGGCAAATTAAAACTTTTGAAATTAATATTTGATACTAAATAAATTCTATGTGTCTAATATAGGTGAAAAACGCAAAAAATGAACCAATTTGAATGATTTATCGACGGAATCTATCAAAGACAATTATAAGAAGCAATAAAAGTAGCACTTGAAGGAGCAGAGTCAGTATCTGAACTGATTTGAAATGTGGTTAGGTTAGGTTAGGTTAGGTTAGGTTAGGTTCCCCCTCGAATGGAGCACGCCTTGTCGTGGCGAGGGGGCTCAGTAGCCTGTCGCAATCCAGCGGCAGGTGAAGCCAAGATGCTCCGTGGAGAGTGCCGCTGCGTCTGTTCCCGTATCGGGCGGCAGTGGCCATAGTGAGTCGCGTCTGTCTCGCATCGAGCGGCGGCTCACTAAAAGTCGTTGGACTCCCGGCACCCCTCTGATTTAACAGAGGAGGCAGGGGATGTCCTGAGGACTTTGGTCCTCTGGGCGAGCTCGGCGTGCATTTGCCGTCGGGCGTGGCTCGCCTCGTCGGGAGGGTCTCGGACAGACGGTGTAGGGACACCTCTGTCCAATCACCAGGGACCCTCCTGAGGCGCCAGTGTGCCGTCGGGAGTGGGATCGCCCCACTCCGTGGAGATCCGCCCTCCTCATGGAGGGTGGAGGTTGCGCTGGCAAGGGTCGCGGGACTGTTGAGACACCGCGGCCCCTGCTGTCAAAGCCACCAAACGCGGCGGGCGTCGTCAGGTTTTAGTGGGTATACCCGGGGGCGTATCCGGGGGAGTCCCACACACGCCCCTCCGTTCCCCGACGGAGAGGTACGGTGCGTAATTGCATTTCCTGACGTTAAAAAAAAAAAATAAAAAAAATAAAAAAAAAAAAAAAAAAAAAAGGTTAGGTTAGGTTAGGTTCCCGTCCCCCTCGAATGGAGCACGCCTTGTCGTGGCGAGGGGGCTCAGTAGCCTGTCGCAATCCAGCGGCGGGTGAAGCCAAGATGCTCCGTGGAGAGTGCCGCTGCGTCTGTTCCCGTATCGGGCGGCAGTGGCCATAGTGAGTCGCGTCTGTCTCGCATCGAGCGGCGACTCACTAAAAGTCGTTGGACTCCCAGCACCCCTCTGGTGTATCAGAGGAGGCAGGGGATGTCCTGAGGACTTTGGTCCTCTGGGCGAGCTCGGCGTGCATCTGCCGTCGGGCGTGGCTCGCCTCGTCGGGAGGGTCTCGGACAGACGGTGTGGGGACACCTCTGTCCAATCACAAGAGACCCTTCTGAGGCGCCAGTGTGCCGTCGGGAGTGGGATCGCCCCACTCCGTGGAGATCCGCCCTCCTCATGGAGGGTTGTGCGTGCATGGAGGGTTGTGCGTGCGCTGGCACGGGTCGCGGGACTGTTGAGACACCGCGGCCCCTGCTGTCAAAGCCACCAAACGCGGCGGGCGTCGTCAGGTTTTAGTGGGTATACCCGGGGGCGTATCCGGGGGAGTCCCACACACGCCCCTCCGTTCCCCGACGGAGAGGTACGGTGCGTAATTGCATTTCCTGACGTTAAAAAAAAAAAAAAAAAAAAAAAAAAAAGGTTCCCGTCCCCCTCGAATGGAGCACGCCTTGTCGTGGCGAGGGGGCTCAGTAGCCTGTCGCAATCCAGCGGCGGGTGAAGCCAAGATGCTCCGAGGAGAATGCCGCTGCGTCTGTTCCCGTATCGGGCGGCAGTGGCCATAGTGAGTCGCGTCTGTCTCGCATCGAGCGGCGGCTCACTAAAAGTCGTTAGACTCCCGGCACCCCTCTGGTTTATCAGAGAAGGCAGGGGATGTCCTGAGGACTTTGGTCCTCCGGGCGAGCTCGGCGTGCATCTGCCGTCGGGCGTGGCTCGCCTCGTCGGGAGGGTCTCGGACAGACGGTGTGGGGACACCTCTGTCCAATTACAAGGGACCCTCCTGAGGCGCCAGTGTGCCGTCGGGAGTGGGATCGCCCCACTCCGTGGAGATCCGCCCTCCTGATGGAGGGTGGAGGTTGCGCTGGCAAGGGTCGCGAGACTGTTGAGACACCGCGGCCCCTGCTGTCAAAGCCACCAAACGCGGCGGGCGTCGTCAGGTTTTAGTGGGTATACCCGAATTCGGGGGAGTCCCACACACGCCCCTTCGTTCCCCGACGAAGAGGTACGGTGCGTAATTGACATTTCCTGACGTTAAAAAAAAAAAAAAAAAAAAAAAAAAGGTTAGGTTCCCGTGTCGGGTCCCCCTCGAATGGAGCACGCCTTGTCGTGGCGAGGGGGCTCAGTAGCCTGTCGCAATCCAGCGGCAGGTGAAGCCAAGATGCTCTGTGACGGGTGCCGCTGCGTCTGTTCCCGTATCGGGCGGCAGCGGCACAGGTGAGTCGCGTCTGTCTCGGATCGAGCGGCGGCTCACTGAATGTTGGTAGGACTCCCAGCACCCCTCTGATTTAGCAGAGGAGGCAGGGGACGTCGTTGGGACTTTTGTCCTCTTGGCGAGCCCGGCGTGCACTTACCCTGCCGTCGGGCGTGGATCGCCTTATATCGTAATCCGCATCAACGGAGTGTCGTGGATCACGTCTCGCGGCTCTGTGTGGAACGAGGGTCTTGGCTTAACCGCCCGGACCGCGAGGAAGAAAACCTCTATAAAAAATTACCCCAATCCCAAGCGTGGTAGCTCCGCGAGGGGATGCGTGGCTGATGGGTGATCAGTCGCTAGAGCTTACTCCAGCGGGATACCTGCCGACCTCCCGTTGGGTTATCAACCCTAAGGCTTTGTCGGGTGCAGGGGGCACCGCCCGACAAGGACCATTATTTCCCCCATACTCGTGGGATCAATTATGAATGAATTAGATAAAAATCTCAAACCCGACGTCGAGCCTAGTCGTGAAACTGGCTCAAAACCGGAGCAGAAGGAAGAAACAGCCAACATGAGCTGTGACCGTACTTGGTCGCCTGTCGTGCGCTTGTCACGAAATTTGAAGGAGGTCCGAGTTGCAGTCACGAGGCTGCCCGAGGACGGATCACTGGAGTTAGCGCCTCCGAGGAAAAAACGCGCCGTTAGTGTGTCGGGGAGTTGCACCTCTCTGGAGGCCATTGGCCTTGACGAGGAGCGCTCCCGCAGTAGCCTGGAGGAGTACTCTGACGCCTCCACTTTGTCGGCGGGATCTCGCCGGTCGACGCGCCTGCAGTTTTTGCGGACGCCTCGCCCGGTGGTCGAGCCCGGAAAGAAGGAAAAAAAGAGGAAGAAGGGAAAGGGGAAGGCCTTACAATCTGCCTCGGCAGGGGCTGGTCTCGATGACCTGGCCCTGTCCCTATCCACAGAAGCACTGCAACCCGAGGAGGAGGAGCGGATAGCGGCACTTTCAAAAGAGGCGTGCGCTGCCAGTACGGCTGTTGGCGCTGCTCCGGTGCCGGAAGGCTCGGAAATGACGGCGGAGGGCCTCCAAGAAGCGGCAAATAAGCACCTGGAGGTAATCCTGGAGGTGGCCAAGAGGTCAAAACACCTCAAAGGCACCTTCCAAAAGGCTCTGAAAGACGCGGCCAGTGCCCTCCAAAACTTGACCGCTCTTGCCGTGAGCCACTCCGTCTCTGATGAGACGAGGCTGCTTCAGCAGGAGAACTCAGCCATCCGGCGCGAGCTGGCGCAAATACGACAGCAGATGGCTGAATTACGTCGGAAGATGGAGGCGGAGAAACGTGGTCCGGCACCTATGGACGCAACTCCGTTTTCATCCACCAGGGTGGCCCCCTCACAACAGAGGGGCCATAATGGGGAAGACCCAGCCCTGACGGAGTTCCGACGCTCCATAGTGTTGGAGGTGGGTGCCATTTTGAACGCCCGCCTTGAGGGCCTCGATGACCGCCTCCTGCCGGCCAAGTCCCTGCGGCCACCTCTGGCCGCCGACAAGAAGCTGACCACACCGGCGTCCGTCGCGGCTGCCAAACCCAGCAAGGGCAAAGGGAAGGGGAAGAAGTCCGCCCCTTCTTCTGCCGCCGCCGCGGCAGCGCCCATCGCTGGGCCATCCTCGGCACCGACGCCGCCACAACCAAGCCGGGAGGTAGAGCCTCCGTCAACGGCGCCGGCCAAGGAAACTTGGGTGACGGTGACAAAACGAAGAAAAAAGAAAACGGCCGTTCCTACGGCCGCTCCTCCTTCGAAACAAACAGCGCCTGCGCACAACTTCGTATTGAAGAAGCCGCGTAAGCTAGTGGCCCCTAAAACATCAGCGGTGGTCCTCACTCTCTCCACGGAGTCTGTGAAGAAGGGTGTCACCTATGGGTCTCTCATAGAGAGGGCCCGTGCGGTCATCAACCCCGCCGAGCTCGGCATCCCGTCGGTGCGGTCACGGCAGACGGCAGCGGGGGCCCGCATGTTTGAATTTGAGGGCCCCCAAAACAGTGAAAAGGCCGACCTCTTTGCGGCCAAACTGAAGGAGGTGGTAGCGGAAGAGGCGATAGTCGTCCGCCCTGTCAAAAAATCCGAACTTCGGATAACAGGGCTGGACGACTCCATCACGCCTCAGGAAGTCACCGCCGCCGTTGCCGCGAAGGGGGGGTGCAGCGCCGAACAGGTCCGCGCTGGTGCCATTCGCCCCGGCCCTGGTGGCACGGGGTGCATCGTAGTGCACTGCCCCGTCGCCGCGGCGAAGGTTTTGGCGAATGCCGGGCGCATCACCGTCGGGTGGAGCTCTTGCCACGTTCGCGTGCTCGAGCCCCGCCCGATGAGGTGCTTCCGGTGCCTCGGAATCGGCCACACCAAGCCGCTTTGCCCCTCTCGGGTGAGCCGCGAGGAACTGTGCTTCCGCTGCGGCAGGAAAGGCCATGACCGCGCCTCCTGCTCAGCGGAACCGAGATGCGCCGTCTGCTCGTCGGCTGGTAGACCCGCCAGCCATGTGATGGGAGGGAAGAAATGTAACCCTCCCCCAACGAAGGGCAAGGCGGCAACGAAGCCAACGCCTGGAGCGCCGAAAACCGGTCAAGGAACTGGTACGCCGGAAGAGGTTATGTCGGAGTGATGGATTTGGGTCCCAAGTCATTGC
The DNA here is from genome assembly GCA_963924145.1 of Pyrausta purpuralis. Classification (NCBI taxonomy): domain Eukaryota; kingdom Metazoa; phylum Arthropoda; class Insecta; order Lepidoptera; family Crambidae; genus Pyrausta; species Pyrausta purpuralis. Next base: position 28,178,202 of record OZ001650.1, read on the forward strand.
TCCAGGCGAACCTCATGAGGTCTGCCAGAGCCCAGGATCTTTTTTCCCAGGCTCTCGCGGAGTGTCATATCGACGTGGCCGTCGTCTCGGAGCCGTACCTGATACCAGACCGACCAAACTGGTTGGGGAGTCGGGACGGCCTCGCGGCGATAACCTCCTCCGGTGGCCTACCCCTCTCACTTCTCGAGAGGGGTGCCGAGTTCGTAGGGGCCTCGTGGGGTGGATTAGCGATTTTTGGAGTTTATTTCTCCCCTAATCGCCCACTCCACGAGTTCGAGGCCTTTCTACAGGCGTTGTCGGCCGCGTTACAGCGTGTTGCTCCCCGTCAAATCATCCTGATGGGGGACTTCAACGCCAAGTCCGTCACATGGGGTGGCCGTGTGACGGACTGCCGCGGCCGAGCCATGGAGGCCATGGCTATGGCGACAGGCCTGACCCTACTGAATAGGGGCAGGACGCACACGTGCGTGCGACGGCGGGGCGGGTCAGTGGTGGACCTCACGTTCGCCTCTCCTGTCGTCGCAGCTCGCGCAAACAACTGGCGCGTCCTACCGGTGGAGACTGGGTCCGACCACCGTTACATCCGGTTCGAGTTGGACTCAGTCTCCACCCAACGCCCCACGTCGGCAACCGTGTCGCGGTCGAGACCGCGCTGGGCGCTGGCCCGGCTTGACCGAGACATGGCTCACGAATCCGCGCTGGTCCAGGACTGGTTTTGTCCTCCCCTGACCAGCGCGGACGTAGACGGCTCCGCCTCGCAGCTCCGCCAAATTTTGACGGAGGTGTGCGACGCGTCAATGCCGAGATCTCTTCTCCCTCCTCGTCGCAACTCCGTCTTTTGGTGGTCGGTAGAAATTGCCGACCTGCGGTCCGCCTGCACTGCTGCACGGCGGGCGTATACCAGGAGCCGGAGGCGCCGAAACCGCGATGAGGAGAGGGAAGACGTCCTGTACGCCGTGTACCTGGAGGCGAAGAAGCACCTCAAAGTAGCGATCGCCGCCGCGAAGGATGAAGCCCGGGCGACGATGCTGGAGAGTCTGGACAGGGACCCGTGGGGAAGACCGTATCGGGCTGCGCGCAACAAGCTGCGCGCCCATGGTCCTCCACTCACCCAGACTCTCGAGCCGGCGATGGTGGAAGCGGTGGTCGGTGCGTTGTTCCCCGGTTCTGACCCGGACTTCGCACCGCCACCGATGACTCGGCCGGATCCTGTTGAGGACCCGGTTGACTCCTTTTCGCCAGTCTCGGGGGCGGAGGTGCAAGCCGCCGCGCTCCGCCTCCGGGGTAAAAAGACGGCACCAGGACCGGACGGTGTGCCTGCTCGGGTGTTGTTCATCGCAGCGGGCTACCTAGAGGACAAACTTCGGGAACTTTTCGACAGCTGTCTTGCTGTCGGAAGGTTCCCGAAGGTGTGGAAGGAAGGCGCCCTCTGCCTCCTCGCCAAGCCGGGCCGGCCGATGGACTCTCCTTCGGCCTATCGGCCAATTGTGTTGCTGGACGAGGCGGGGAAACTTTTCGAGAGGATTCTCGTAACCCGCATCGTCCGGCACTTGGCGACTACCGGCCCTGATCTGGCGGAGGCCCAGTTTGGCTTCCGAACCGGCCGTTCGACCATCGACGCGCTGAGCTTTTTGGGGGACATGGTGAAGGGTGCTGCTGAGAGTGGGGAAAGGCTGATGGCAATATCTCTAGATATCGCCAACGCTTTTAACAGCATTTCCCACTCCACAATCATCGAGGCCCTGCGCGCCCACGACATGCCGCCCTACTTGGTCCACCTCCTGTCCGATTACCTCCGGGACAGGATGATAACGTATGTGGACCAGGGAGGCTCGCTGAGGAGCCACCGCGTCGAGTCCGGTGTTCCACAGGGATCAGTCCTCGGACCATGCCTGTGGAATATCGGATTCGACTGGCTGCTGAGGGGCGCACTCCCCCCGGGCGTGAGGGTCGTCTGCTACGCGGACGACACTCTCGTGCTTGCCCGGGCCTGGGATGTAGCGCGGGTCCTCCAGTTGGCTTCCGCGGCGTGCGACCTTGTGGTCCAACGGATTCGCCTGTTGGGCCTCAGGGTCGCTCTAGAGAAGTCGGAGGCCGTCTTGTTCGACGGCCCGAGACAACGCCACCCACCGAACATCAGCCTGATGGTCGGTGGCGTGGCCATCGACGTTAAGCCCCAGATGAAATATCTGGGACTTATCATCGACAGCCGGTGGCGGTTCGGCCGACACTTCGCCGAACTGTCACCCCGGCTATTAAAGACGGCGGACTCGCTGGGGTGGCTGCTCCCGAACTTGGGTGGGCCAAGCGCTCACTGCCGGCGTCTCTATGCCGGCATACTCAAGAGCATGGCGCTATACGGTGCCCCCATCTGGGCGGACCGCTTGAGTCGGGACAACGTGTCTCAGCTCAGGCGGCCCCAGCGAGTCATCGCGCAGAGGGCGGCCCGCTGCTACTCCACAGTGGCGGGTGCAGTGGCGTGTGTCCTGGCTGGGACCCCGCCTTGGGAGCTCGAGGCCCGAGTCCTAGCCTGGACATACGCACGACGGTCGGAGCAGCGTTCTCGGGGAGAGCGCGGCTCCCTAGAGGAGGAGCGCGCCTTTGAGCGCCAGACCCGAGAGCTGCTGATTCGGGCCTGGACCGGGGTCTTAAACTCTTCGGAGTCGGGTCGAGCCACCCTCGACGCCCTGACCCCGGTCCTGACCCGATGGATAGAGAGACGGCACGGCTCCCTCACCTACCGTCTGGTGCAGGTCCTTACCGGACACGGATGCTTCGGCGCCTATCTGCACCGGATCGGACGGGAGGAGACCGCCGCGTGTCACGAGTGCGGTGCTGCGGAGGACACAGCGCAGCACACTCTTGTGTCGTGCCCAGCGTGGGAGTCGCAGCGCCGCACTCTGGTCGCGGAGATCGGCCAGGACCTCTCCCTCCCCAGCGTGGTGGAGGCCATGCTCGGGAGTGACAGAGCCTGGAAGGCCGTCACCTCCTTCTGCGAGGACGTTATCTCACAGAAGGAGGCAGCGGAGAGGGTGCGGGAGGAGGATCCTCTTGCCGCCCCGATCCGAAGGCGACGAACGGGGCGGAGACGGCGGCGTTACAACCGCCTGATCCCCCCTGGTGGAGGCCAGCCAACGTCGGGTACGGGGGTACCCGCGCCGGCATTGCACGCGCTTCCACCACCGCCTGACGGGAATGACCGCACACTCCGGGCCATTCCCGTTGCCCCCCCTCATGGGGTGGGCTTGCCGGGCCTGCTACGGCGGGCAATCACCGACGGGGCAGCGGTAGTATCCGACCGGCTTCCCGCAGCTCCGTCCGCCACTCACGAGTCGTCGAGCGAGTCGTCGCCGTCCGATTTCTCGGACGACGACGACTGGCTTGAGACGACTTTTGGGCGGCCAGGTGACTGACGGAGTGTCGTTGGTTTTTAGTGGGTATGGGCATTTGAGCTCGAGTCCCACATAACTCGCCGTCTCCCCCGGGCGGCGAGTATGCGTAATGCATTTTCCAACGTAAAAAAAAAAAAAAAAAAAAAGAGGTTCCCGTGTCGGGTTACTGGTCCCGCATCGGGCGCGTCCCCAGGTGGTGGATAGGGGAACGCCTCCCAGATATGGGGGGTACCGGCTTCGGCCGGCGCGAACCAAAACCAGAGCGCGGCAGGTTTTGTCAACTCGGCGGACCTGTCGGGCCAGAAGGGAAGGCCTTATGGCTCAAGTCCTCTTGTATTCGCCGCTCTGCCTGCTCCTCCTCGAAGGAATGGACCAGAGCGGCTTGAGTACCTGAGGCGTAGATTGGGGTGCCTAGACCGGCGGGGCGTTTGTCCGGGTCGAAGGGCATTGGGTCGTCGGGGCATTTGCCCGGATCCGTGGGTTTTTCCCGGGTTGTGGCCTGTCATCACGACAACCCGGGCAGCGCATTTGTGCCGTGCGCTGGGTCCCGTAATCCTGGGAGAAGAGGGTCCTGGACGTTGAGCCTGAGGCAGACCACCCAGGCAACACGCTGTCTTTGGCCTCGGATTCCGGGCACACGGGGGGCCCGTGGAGTAGCCGGTCCACGGGTTATTCGGCTGCGGGCGAGCGGCTTAACCCTCGTCCAACGGTGACGCGGGGGGTACGGGGGGCAGGGCAGGCGGCGGGCTCGGTGATGTTGCGCGTTCTGGTCGACGCGTGCTCACCTTGCCCCAACCGTCTCGTCAAAGATCCCGTACTAGTCTGCCCGAAAGGGAAGTGGCGTCCTCGCTATGGTCGGTGGGAAACCCTGGGGTGTCAGTGGCACCTCCCCGGATGGGGCTCCGTGGTGGGTGGGGTCACCATCGACTGAATAAAGAAGGATACAGGAAATGGCTTGCTCAAACAAAAATAACTGCAATTTAGAGACCAACCCCCGAGCGCAAGGCGCTCAAGGCGAGAAGAAAGCAGAAGGAGACCGTGACGTCCTTTTCAGGATGCCTGTTGTCCGTCTGCAAAGGTGTACTATACCACAGGCGGGACCGTCGGGTAGCCAGTTTTTCGGGCCCGGGGATTTCCCCGAGTCTGAAGACGAGGTAACCCCCACTGGATATCACAACACCGGACATGACGACCAAGGCTTAGACGACAGCCTGGAGATTGCGAACTCATACGAGTCAGCATCTTCGGGCATGGCGTCAAGATCGCCGTCTGGTTCACGCACCAGCGGCAGGATGACGAGAGCCGGCAAACGGCGGGCGGATGAGGCCTCTTCAGACCTCTTCCCTGCCAAAGTCCCGGCAGACAAGGTCACCGCTGCCCGCAGAGGCCGGAGTCGCCCACCTACCCGTGGGGAGTGCGTAGGTGTAGGCAAAGCCCGCGAGCAGTTAGTGGACGAAAAGCGCCGTGCGACAATAGTGGAGGCCGAGGAGGAGGCTTCCCGTCTTGCAGTGCGGCTTGAGCACACACGTAACAAGAGTGAGTTCTCGGTGAGGGATGCCACCGCGGAAGAGCTGAGTGGCCAGATCCGGGCTGCCACGGACACTATTATGTTCTGCGTGGCGAAGTCCGGAAACCTGAAGGGTAGCTTCCAGCGAGCCCTGAAGGAGGCTGCCACCTCGATAACGCGGGCGGTTGATATCCTCAGCTCGAGGACCATTGATGAGGAGACGCGGCGGCTGCAAGCCGCAAATAAGCGCCTGGAACAGGACGTCGCGGACCTGAAGCGCGTCGTCCAGGAGCTCCGGGCTGAGAAGCTCGCGGACATGCGTCCTGCAACCTCCGCCCCCTTTGGGGAGGAGTTCGAGCAGCGCCTCATGCGCCAGTTCGGCGGCATGATGGATGCCAAATTGGCGTCCATCCAAGATCGGCTGCTCCCTGAGCCTCGCCTGCGCCCGCCACTTGCTGCGGACGCCCGCAAGGCTCAGGTCGAGCGCCCTTCTGCCGCCGGAGAGAAGGCGAGGAAGCCGCCGCCGACCGCAGCTCCGTCGCTTAAGAAAGCCGCCTCTCCCCAGTTGGGTAAAGCGCCGTCCGAGGTGTCCGCCACTGTGGCCACGACCTCGACTGCCGGCGCAGTCCCCGTCGGGGAGAAGAAGAGAAAGCGAAACAGGCGGAAGAAGGCCCGTAACCAGGGCCAGGAGTCCGCGCCTGCTTCTGTTTCACAAGCCGGGAATGCCCGCCCGACAGCTCAGTCCGCCGTTGGCTCTGGAGCCGAATCGTGGACAGAGGTGGTCCGGCGTGGCAAAAGGACCAAATCTCGCTCCGCCCCACAGCAGCCGTCTACGGCCCAGTCAAAGAAACCGACTGCCCCGAAGAAGACTCCGAACCTCCGCCCGCCGAGGACCGCCGCCATCTTGGTGGCGATGCAACCGGGAGTGCTGGAGGCCAAGGAGCATTCGTACGAATCGGTGATGGGCCTTGCCAAGCAGGCAATAGATATCGGTGCGTTGGGGATCTCCGGGATCCGCTTCAGGGTCGCCAAAACTGGCGGCAAAGTCCTGGAGATCACCGGTGCCGATAGTGACGCGAAGGCTGACACCCTGGCAGCCAAGATGCGGGAAGTTATCCCTGATGCGATAGCAAAGGTGACCAGACCGACAAAGAGCGTGGATGTCCGGATTTCGGGACTCGACGACTCTGTGACCAAGGTCGAAGTCGCCGAAGCTGTCGCTAAGGCAGGAGGCTGTGATCCCAAATCGATCCAGGTGGGGTCGATTGGGCGATCTTTTCGGGGCACAGGGGCTTGCATCGTAAAGATGCCGATCGCTGTGGCCCAGAAGGTCGTTAAAGGGCGAGTTTTGGTGGGATGGGTCTCCGCCCAGACCAGGCTTTTAGACCGGAAGCCGCTTCAGTGCTTCAGGTGCCTGGAGGTGGGACACGCCCGCGAAAGCTGCCCTTCGACAGCCGACCGCAGTGGCCTTTGTTACCGCTGTGGTAAGCCGGGACATGCAGCCAGGGGATGCACTGCCCCTCCGCACTGCCCTCTGTGCGCGGACGCAGGATTGCCAGCGAACCACCGGGTGGGCAGCAAGAGCTGCAAACCGCCCAAGCGTGGCAATCGAGCGGGAAGGACAGTGGCCAGGACTCCAGCCGCACCGTCCGGGGCCGTAAGGCCCACTTCCATGGAGGCAGAAAATACACCAGCGTAGGATGGCCTTTAACGTTCTGCAGGCGAATGTGAACCACTCTGCCGCTGCGCAGGATATCCTCTTGCAGCACGCGGCGGAGTGGTCCATAGACGCGGTCCTCGTCTCCGAACCCTATTTCATACCGGCTGACCGGGAGAACTGGGTCGGGGACGTGAGCGGACTGTCGGCCATCATGGTGTCAGGGGCGCATTCCATAGATGTCGTTGCCAGGCAGAGCGGTTTTGTCGCCGCCAAGTGCAGGGAGTTTCTGCTGGTGGGGGTTTATTGCCCCCCCAGTCGAACCAGGAGCGAGTTCGAGGCCGACCTGGACCGTTTCGGGTCGGTTCTCCGTCAGTCCACCTTGCCGGTGATAGTTGGCGGCGACTTTAACGCCAAGAATATAGCCTGGGGCTCACGACATACTGACCCCAAAGGGGAGAGTCTGCTGGACTGGGCGGTGTCCAACGGACTGGTTATTGTCAATGTGGGGACCGAACCCACTTGCGTGCGACCGCAGGGGGAGTCCGTCGTGGACATAACGTTCGCGACCCCCGCGGTTGCAGCTCGAATAAGTGGCTGGAGAGTGGTCACAGAGGCGGAAGAATTGTCGGATCACCGGTACATCCGGTTTGACATCTCCGCCTCTGGTCCCGTGATCCCTCCGAGCGGCACACCCCACGTGACATACCCCCGATGGAGGCTCAGTTGCCTGGACAAGGAAACAGCGCGGGAAGCTGCGGTCGTTAAGGCCTGGCTACCTGTAGGTCCCGAGCCCGTCCAAGTGGATGCGGAAGCGGAATGGTTCCGGGAGGCCGTTACGGACGTGTGTGATGCGTCCATGCCTCGGTCTGGACCTTCCCTTCCCCGGCGGAACGTCTACTGGTGGACGGATGAGGTTGCGGAGCTGCGCCGCGTGTGTATCGCGGCGCGTCGCGCCTCAGCCAGACACCGAAGACGCAGACGTCGTGATCCGGCGCTGGACGAGCCGCTTTATCAGGCCTACAGAGAGGCGAAGCAGGCGCTCAAGATCGCCATCCTGGAGGCAAAACTCAAGGCGAGGGAGGAGCTCCTTGCATCGCTCGATGCCGATCCGTGGGGACGCCCGTACCGCACGGTGCGGGGGAAACTCCGCCCATGGGCACCCCCGGTCACGGAAAGGCTAGAGTCCGAGTTCCTCAGAAGAGTCGTGTCCACCTTGTTCCCAGCTCAGGTGGAACACACCCCGCCTTCGATGTTGCCACACCCCGTGGCCTCCAGAGAGTCCCCTGACCCCGTGTCCGAGGGCGAGTTCGGCGCGGCATTAGAGCGGTTGAAGGCCAAGAACGTGGCCCCGGGTCCTGACGGGATCCCAGGTAAAATCTGGGTCCTCGTATCGGATATACTGGGTGACCGCCTTCGTAGGCTCCTTACCGCTTGCCTAGAGCAGGGGCGCTTCCCGGCGCTATGGAAGGAAGGGAGGCTCGTGCTTCTGAAGAAAGACGGACGTCCGACCGACTCCCCTTCGGCATACCGTCCGATCGTGTTGCTGGATGAGGTGGGCAAGCTCTTTGAAAGAGTCGTTGCAAACCGCCTCGTTCGGCACCTGGATACGGATGGGCCGAATTTATCGGATGTTCAGTATGGCTTCAGGAGAGAGCGCTCTACGATCGATGCTATCCTGCGGGTAAAATCGCTCGCCAGCGAAGCGGTGGAGAGCGGCGGTGTGCTGTTGGCCGTGTCTATCGACATTGCCAACGCGTTCAACACGATGCCGTGGACCACGATAAAGCAGGCGCTCCGATTCCACGGAGTGCCTGTCTACCTGCAGGACACCATCGCATCGTACCTGGATGGACGAGAGGTTGCGTGTGATTCGGTGGACGGTCGTTTGCGGCACTTGGCCGGATGCGGCGTTCCACAGGGGTCGGTCTTAGGGCCACTCTTGTGGAACATCGGATTCGATTGGGCTCTCCGCGGCCAGTTCGTCGCTGGGGTTGGCGTGACTTGTTACGCCGACGATACCCTGCTGACGGCTCGCGGTGACTCTTTTGCCGATGCTGCACGTCGTGCGACTGCTGGGGTCGCTGTGATGGTACACCGAATCCGCCTTTTGGGGCTGCGGGTGGCGCTGGATAAGTCTGAGGCGCTGTGTTTTCACGGCCGACGACGTGCGCCGCCTGCGGGCACTGGGTTGATGGTGGATGGGGTTCTGATCCCGGTTTCATCCACCATTCGGTACCTTGGGCTTGTGCTTGACGGAAGGTGGCGGTTCAAGGCCCATTTCCGTCAGCTCGCTACCAAGCTCAATGCGACCGCGGGTGCTTTGAGCCGGTTACTGCCAAACCTGGGTGGTCCGTCGACGGCTCCTCGACGACTGTACCTAGGGGTGGTCCGCTCAATGGCACTTTACGGTGCCCCGGTGTGGCATGACGCCCTCTCGTCTGAGAACGTGACAGTCTTGCGGAAGGCTCAAAGGGTCTTAGCCCTGCGTTTAGCGCGAGCCTACCGCACCACCTCCACCGATGCTGCGCTGGTCCTGGCCGGCAGCCTGCCCTGGGATCTCGACTCCCTGGTCCTCGCCGCGTTATACCAGTGGCGGGGAGACCAAAGATCTCAGGGCAATAGGCCCGCACCGACGGAGGTGGAATCGGAAAGGACACAGCTCACAGAGCTAGCCCACGAGCAGTGGCGCCGTAGATTGGCCAGTAGCCACTTTGGCGTCCGGGTCATTGAAGCCGTACTCCCCATTCTCAAAGAATGGGTCGAGCGACCACACGGCCAAGTGACATACCGGATGTCGCAGGTGTTTACAGGCCACGGGTGCTTTGGGTCATACCTCTGCCGCATAGGCAGGGAACCCACAACCCGATGCTGGCACTGCGATGCTCCGGAGGATACGGCACAGCACACCCTCGAGGTGTGCCCGGCGTGGGTCGCTGACCGCCGTGCCCTCCGAGCACACGTGGGGACCGACCTCAGCCTGGGCTCTATAGTCCGGCGTATGGTCGAAGACAGGGAGGCATGGCGAGCCATGACCGCATTTTGCGAGCGGGTGATCGCCGAAAAGGAGAGCGCGGAGCGAGAGCGAGAGGCTGCGGCTGACGCACTCCTTATGCGCCGAAGGCGTACTGGGCGCAGGAGGAACCTCCACCACCTGCACATGCCCCTCCCTGTGCCTCGGGTCGTGGACGCGGGGGCGTCCGCTTCCCACTAAGAGGCGCGATGGTGTGTAATGCGTTCTACGCATCGTCGGGACATCAAGCCGGAGGATAACCACCTCTGGCGCTGAAGGCAGGGGCACTTGCCCTCTTCAGATCGGGTGAGACCGTGTGTCGGTCTAGTCAGTGAGGGGCCGCGGATGTGTGCTTATGGCGCTGACTCGTGGCCCCGAACTCATGGCTCCCGAGAACGCCGCTGGTTTTTAGTGGGTATGCCTCAATTGGGGAGAGTCCCACATAACCTGCTGCCTTCCCCCGAGGGCGGCAGGTATGCGTAAAGCATTTTCCAGCGAAACCAAAAAAAAAAAAAAAAAAAAAAAGGTTAGGTTAGGTTAGGTTAGGTTCCCGTCCCCCTTCCCCCTCGAATGGAGCACGCCTTGTCGTGGCGAGGGGGCTCAGTAGCCTGTCGCAATCCAGCGGCGGGTGAAGCCAAGATGCTCCGTGGAGAGTGCCACTGCGTCTGTTCCCGTATCGGGCGGCAGTGGCCATAGTGAGTCGCGTCTGTCTCGCATCGAGCGGCGGCTCACTAAAAGTCGTTGGACTCCCGTCACCCCTCTGGTGTATCAGAGGAGGCAGGGGATGTCCTGAGGACTTAGGTCCTCTTGGCGAGCTCGGCGTGCATTTGCCGTCGGGCGTGGTTCGCCTCGTCGGGAGGGTCTCGGACAGACGGTGTGGGGACACCTCTGTCCAATCACAAGGGACCCTCCTGAGGCGCCAGTGTGCCGTCGGGAGTGGGATCGCTCCACTCCGTGGAGATCCGCCCTTGATAGAGGGTGGAGGTTGCGCTGGCAAGGGTCGTGGGACTGTTGAGACACCGCGGCCCCTGCTGTCACAGCGGCGCACACACAAACACGGCGGGCGTCGTCAGGTTTTAGTGGGTATACCCGGGGGCGAATCCGGGGGAGTCCCACACACGCCCCTCCGTTCCCCGACGGAGAGGTACGGTGCGTAATTGTCATTTCCTGACGTTAAAAAAAAATAAAAAAAAAAAAAAAAAAAAAAAAAAAAAAAAAAAAAAAAAATAAAAAAAAAAAAAAAAAAAAAAGGTTAGGTTAGGTTCCCCCTCGACCCCCTCGAATGGAGCACGCCTTGTCGTGGCGAGGGGGCTCAGTAGCCTGTCGCAATCCAGCGGCGGGTGAAGCCAAGATGCTCCGTGGAGAGTGCCGCTGCGTCTGTTCCCGTATCGGGCGGCAGTGGCCATAGTGAGTCGCGTCTGTCTCGCATCGAGCGGCGGCTCACTATAAGTCGTTGGACTCCCGGCACCCCTCTGGTTTAGCAGAGGAGGCAGGGGATGTCCTGAGGACTTTGGTCCTCTGGGCGAGCTCGGCGTGCATTTGCCGTCGGGCGTGGCTCGCCTCGTCGGGAGGGTCTCGGACAGACGGTGTGGGGACACCTCTGTCCAATCACCAGGGACCCTCCTGAGGCGCCAGTGTGCCGTCGGGAGTGGGATCGCCCCACTCCGTGGAGATCCGCCCTCCTCATGGAGGGTGGAGGTTGCGCTGGCAAGGGTCGCGGGACTGTTGAGACACCGCGGCCCCTGCTGTCAAAGCCACCAAACGCGGCGGGCGTCGTCAGGTTTTAGTGGGTATACCCGGGGGCGTATCCGGGGGAGTCCCACACACGCCTCTCCGTTCCCCGACGGAGAGGTACGGTGCGTAATTGGCATTTCCTGACGTTAAAAAAAAAAAAAAAAAAAAAAAAAAAGGTTCCCCCTCGAATGGAGCACGCCTTGTCGTGGCGAGGGGGCTCAGTAGCCTGTCGCAATCCAGCGGCGGGTGAAGCCAAGATGCTCCGTGGAGAGTGCCGCTGCGTCTGTACCCGTATCAGGCGGCAGTGGCCATAGTGAGTCGCGTCTGTCTCGGCACCCCTCTGGTTAAGCAGAGGAGGCAGGGGATGTCCCAGGACTTCGGTCCTCTGGGCGAGCTCGGCGTGCGTTTGCCGCCGGGCGTGGATCGCCTCGTCGGGAGGGTCTCGGACAGACGGTGTGGGGACACCTCTGTCCAATCACCAGGGACCCTCCTGAGGCGCCAGGGTGCCGTTGGGAGTGGGATCGCCCCACTCCGTGGAGATCCGCCCTCCTCATGGAGGGTGGAGGTTGCGCTGGCAAGGGTCGCGGGACTGTTGAGACACCGCGGCCCCTGCTGTCAAAGCCACCAAACGCGGCGGGCGTCGTCAGGTTTTAGTGGGTATACCCGGGGGCGTATCCGGGGGAGTCCCACACACGCCCCTCCGTTCCCCGACGGAGAGGTACGGTGCGTAATAGCATTTCCTGACGTTAAAAAAAAAAAAAAAAAAAAAAGGTTAGGTTAGGTTCCCGTGTCGGGTTACTGGTCCCGCATCGGGCGCGTCCCCAGGTGGTGGATAGGGGAACGCCTCCCAGATATGGGGGGTACCGGCTTCGGCCGGCGCGAACCAAAACCAGAGCGCGGCAGGTTTTGTCAACTCGGCGGACCTGTCGGGCCAGAAGGGAAGGCCTTATGGCTCAAGTCCTCTTGTATTCGCCGCTCTGCCTGCTCCTCCTCGAAGGAATGGACCAGAGCGGCTTGAGTACCTGAGGCGTAGATAGGGGTGCCTAGACCGGCGGGGCGTTTGTCCGGGTCGAAGGGCATTGGGTCGTCGGGGCATTTGCCCGGATCCGTGGGTTTTTCCCGGGTTGTGGCCTGTCATCACGACAACCCGGGCAGCGCATTTGTGCCGTGCGCTGGGTCCCGTAATCCTGGGAGAAGAGGGTCCTGGACGTTGAGCCTGAGGCAGACCACCCAGGCAACACGCTGTCTTTGGCCTCGGATTCCGGGCACACGGGGGGCCCGTGGAGTAGCCGGTCCACGGGTTATTCGGCTGCGGGCGAGCGGCTTAACCCTCGTCCAACGGTGACGCGGGGGGTACGGGGGGCAGGGCAGGCGGCGGGCTCGGTGATGTTGCGCGTTCTGGTCGACGCGTGCTCACCTTGCCCCAACCGTCTCGTCAAAGATCCCGTGCTAGTCTGCCCGAAAGGGAAGTGGCGTCCTCGCTATAGTCGGTGGGAAACCCTGGGGTGCCAGTGGCACCTCCCCAGATGGGGCTCCGTGGTGGGTGGGGTCACCACCGACTGAATTGAAACAGACAACGGACATGGCTTGCACAAATAATGATATAAGTAAAATTGCGACCAATCCCCGAGCGCCAGGCGCTCAAACCGCGACAAAAGCAGTGGGTGACGGCGACGTCCTTTTCAGGACGCCCGTTGTCCGCTTGGAAAGGTGTGTTACACCACTGGCTGGACCGTCGGGTGGTCGTTTCTTCAGACCCGGCGATTTCTCCGAGTCAGAGGACGAGATCACCCTAACTGGACGTGACAAAGAGGGGACGTCACTTTGTGTTTCCCCCTGACCTGGATTTGACAACAGCCTGGAGATCGTGGATTCCTATGAGTCCGCGTCTTCGGGCATGACATCTCGATCGCCGTCTGGGTCTCGCACCAACGGCAAGATGGGAAGAGCCGGCAAGCGGCGGGCGGATGAGGCCTCTTCAGACCTCTCCCCTGCCAAAGTCCCGGCAGACAAGGTAACTGCTGCCCGCAGAGGTCGGGGCCGCCCACCTACGCATGGGGAGTACGTAGGTGTAGGCAGAGCCCGCGAACAGCTGCGGGACGAGAAACGCCGTGCTATGATGGTGGAAGCCGAGGAGGAGGCTTCTCGCCTAGCAGACCGTCTCGCACATAGGCGCAATAAAAATGACTTCGCAGTGGGGGATCCCACCGCAGAGGAGTTGACTGGCCAGATCCGGGCTGCCACGGACACAATTTTGTTCTGCGTGGCCAAGTCCGGAAACCTGAAGGGCAGCTTTCAGCGTGCCCTGAAGGAGGCTGCCACCTCCATCACGCGTGTGGTCGACATCCTCAGTGCGAGGACTACTGACGAGGAGACGCGGCGGCTGCAAGCCGCGAACAAGCGCCTGGAGCAGGACGTCGCGGACCTGAAGCGCGTCGTCCAGGAGCTCCGGGCTGAAAGGCTCGCGGACATGCGTCCTGCAACCTCCACCCCCTTTGGGGAGGAGTTCGAGCAGCGCCTCATGCGCCAGTTCGGAGGCATGATGGATGCCAAATTGGCGTCCATCCAAGATCGGCTGCTCCCTGAGCCTCGCCTGCGCCCGCCACTTGCCGCGGACGCCCGCAAGGCTCAGGTTGAGCGCCCTTCTGCCGTCGCAGCCAAGGCGAAGAAGCAGCCGCCAACCGCAGCACCGCCCAAGAAAGCCGACTCTCCCCAGACGGGAAAAGCGCCGTCCGAGGTGTCCGCCCCTGTGGCCACAACCTCGACTGCCAGTGCAGTCCCCGCTGGGGAGAAGAAGAGGCGAAAGCGGAACAAGCGGAAGAAGGCCCGTCAAGCCCCCGAGTCCGCGCCCGCTTACGTCTCCCAAGCCGGGAGTTCCCGCCCAACAACCCAGTCCGCAGCTGGCCCTGGAGCCGATTCGTGGACAGAGGTAGTTAGGCGTAAGAAAAAGCCGTCATTGGCTTCCACCCCGCAGCAGCAGCCTTCGGTCCAACCCAAGAGGCCAACTGCCCCCGTGAAGAAGACTCCGAACCTCCGCCCGCCGAGGACCGCCGCCATCCTGGTGGCGATGCAACCGGGAGTGCTGGAGGCCAAGGAGCACTCATACGAGTCAGTGATGGGCCGTGCCAAGCAGGCAATAGATATCGGTGCGTTGGGGATCTCCGGGATCCGCTTCAGGGTCGCCAAAACTGGCGGCAAGGTCCTGGAGATCACCGGTGCCGATAGTGACGCGAAGGCTGACACCCTGGCAGCCAAGATGCGGGAGGTCATCCCTGAGACGAAAGCGAAGGTGACCAGACCGACCAAGAGCGTCGATGTCCGGATCTCGGGACTCGACGACTCTGTGACCAAGGTCGAAGTCGCCGAAGCTGTCGCCAAGGCAGGGGGCTGTGATCCCAAATCGATCCAGGTGGGGTCGATTGGTCGATCATTTCAGGGCACAGGGGCCTGTATTGTGAAAGTGCCGATTGCTGCAGCCCAGAAGGTGATAAAGGGGCGAGTTTTGGTGGGCTGGGTCTCCGCCCAGACCAGGCTTATGGACCCGAAGCCACTTAAGTGCTTCCGTTGCCTGGAGGTGGGACACGCCCGCGAGAGCTGCCCTTCGACCACCGATCGCAGTACCCTTTGTTACCGCTGTGGTGTTCCGGGACATGCAGCCAGGGGATGCACTGCCTCGCCGCACTGCCCTCTGTGCGCGGACGCAGGATTGCCAGCGAACCACCGGGTGGGCAGCAAGAGCTGCAAACCGCCCAAGCGTGGCAATCGAGCGGGAAGGACAGTGGCCAGGACTCCAGCCGCACCGTCCGCGGCCGAAAGGCCCACTTCCATGGAGGCAGAAATAACAGCGGGATAAGATGGCCTTCAGTGTTCTGCAGGCGAATGTGAACCACTCTGCCGCTGCGCAGGATATCCTCTTGCAGCACGCAGCGGAGTGGTCCATAGACGCCGTCCTCGTCTCCGAACCCTACTTCATACCGGCTGACCGGGAGAACTGGGTCGGGGATGTGAGCGGCCTGTCGGCCATTATGGTGTCCGGGGCGCATCCCATCGACGTTGTAGCCCGGCAGAGCGGTTTTGTCGCCGCCAAGTGCAGGGAGTTTCTGCTGGTGGGGGTCTATTGCCCCCCCAGCCGAACCAGGAGCGAGTTCGAGGCCGACCTGGACCGTTTCGGGTCGGTCCTCCGTCAGTCCACCTTGCCGGTGATCGTTGGCGGCGACTTCAACGCCAAGAATATAGCCTGGGGCTCACGTCAAACTGACCCCAAAGGGGAGAGTCTGCTGGACTGGGCGGTGTCCAACGGACTAGTTATTGTCAATGTGGGGACCGAACCCACTTGCGTGCGACCGCAGGGGGAGTCCGTCGTGGACATAACGTTCGCGACCCCCGCGGTTGCAGCTCGAATAAGTGGCTGGAGAGTGGTCACAGAGGCGGAAGAATTGTCGGATCACCGGTACATCCGGTTTGACATCTCCGCCTCCGGTCCCGTGATCCCTCCGAGCGGTACACCCCACCCGACATACCCCCGATGGAGGCTCAGTTGCCTGGACAGAGACACAGCGCGGGAAGCTGCGGTCGTCAAGGCCTGGCTGCCTGTAGGTCCCGAGCCCGTCCAAGTGGATGCGGAAGCGGAATGGTTCCGGGAGGCCGTTACGGACGTGTGTGACGCGTCCATGCCCCGGTCCGGACCTTCCCTTCCCCGGCGGAACGTCTATTGGTGGACGGATGAGGTTGCGGAGCTGCGCCGCGTGTGTATCGCGGCGCGTCGCGCCTCAGCCAGACATCGAAGACGCAGACGCCGTGATCCAGTGCTGGACGAGCCGCTTTACCAGGCCTACAGAGAGGCGAAGCAGGCGCTCAAGATCGCCATCCTGGAGGCGAAACTCAAGGCGAGGGAGGAGCTCCTTGCATCGCTCGATGCCGATCCGTGGGGACGCCCGTACCGCACGGTGCGGGGGAAACTCCGCCCATGGGCGCCCCCGGTCACGGAAAGGCTAGAGCCCGAGTTCCTCCGAAGAGTCGTGTCCACCTTGTTCCCAGCTCAGGTGGAACACACCCCGCCTTCGATGTTGCCACACCCCGTGGCCTCCAGAGAGTCCCCTGACCCCGTGTCCGAGGGCGAGTTCGGCGCGGCATTAGAGCGGTTGAAGGCCAAGAACGTGGCCCCGGGTCCTGACGGGATCCCAGGTAAAATCTGGGTCCTCGTATCGAATATACTGGGTGACCGCCTTCGTAGGCTCCTTACCGCTTGCCTAGAACAGGGGCGCTTCCCGGCGCTATGGAAGGAAGGGAGGCTCGTGCTTCTGAAGAAAGACGGACGTCCGACCGACTCCCCTTCGGCATACCGTCCGATCGTGTTGCTGGATGAGGTGGGCAAGCTCTTTGAAAGAGTCGTTGCAAACCGCCTCGTTCGGCACCTGGATACGGATGGGCCGAATTTGTCGGATGTTCAGTATGGCTTCAGGAGAGAGCGCTCTACGATCGATGCTATCCTGCGGGTAAAATCGCTCGCCAGCGAAGCGGTGGAGAACGGCGGTGTGCTGTTGGCCGTGTCTATCGACATTGCCAACGCGTTCAACACGCTGCCGTGGACCACGATAAAGCACCCAACAAACATTTAAGTCGCATAACAGCAACTTGTGCTGGCAATAAGCAGTTTAAAGCTTCAAAATATTTGTATAACGGCTGACGTGCGAGCTTTATGTTGAATAATAGAGTTTTTGAAATATTATATTTCTATAAGCTTGATAACTTCTGTATTAAGTTGGTTACCTTTATCCAAGCTGAAAAATGGTCGTAAGTAGTACTTTAAAGTAAACCATATTCAAATTAAAGCAAATGAGAATGCTAACAGCTGTAAAGTAGCTGAAGATTCAGCATTTCTCTGTATAACTTTGACATTACTTTCAATTAAACAGATTATTTCTGAATAACCTGTTTCATTTTCACTTTAAGTTGCTTAGCACATCAAATTATTTTTACTATTCAGAAGCTGAATACTGCAGAATTTTTGGCTAATACACAGAAAATGATTGCTTAAATTGTAAATGAGAAGGTCTTATACCTAACTTACACAGACAGAAGAGCACAAATACCCTTTTATTCAGTTTAAAGTGTAAATAATATTAATTCCGGATTTTTGTATTATTTGTTCTTGAAATTTTTGTCATGAAACCTTATTATTTTACGCACGATACGAGACACCATTATTCTAATTCACCTACAATATTAGCAATAAGAATCTTAATGCTTGTTCCCAACAAACTTTTATCTAATAATCCCTAATAAACTGCATAAGAGTATCAAGTTGAGTAATATTGGAACTGTTATTAAAAAATGAGTTATTAAATGTACTTTTATCCATATAAGATTTGAATAGGAGGTCAAATACCAACTTTTATGCAGAATTAAGCAACAAAATTCTGGGCGAGCGCGCTCTTAATCAAGATAAACATGACGCCATTATCTTAACTCTTTTTAATAAAAGAAAATGCAAAATCACGTATCAAAAGCACCATTTTCACTTCGAAAAATGCTTTATGTGATCAAAATGTTTTATCTTCAGTATTTTACTGCATTATAGTACTTAAAATGCAGAGAAAATAATTCACTTATAAAATTATTAAGGACTAAATATTAACGAAATTGTAGATTATCGTGTGGCGCGTGAAAATTAAAAATCAAAGATATATATGTTTTCACAGTAAAGTAGCGTGCGTTTAGAAAAAACACTTCTAAATCGTGAAATAAGTAGGTATGTAAAGTCAATACTACCAATTTCTTATTAATCTTTCTGACGTCCATCATTGACACTGGACGCACGAAACAAAATGTCTCATTTTATGATTTTATTTGAATTATTTCTTAATAAAATTACGATTTAGATCTGCAATTTGAATAAAAACTGAATAGCTTAGCTCAAATACTACTAACTGAATAAGATTGTTATAACTGCTGTTTACAAGCTAATTCAGCATTTATTCAGAAGATATCCATCTTCTTGTACACTTATTCAGATACTATGTAGCCATTATTCAGCGGTTATCCAAATAAAAGCTAGTTAATCTGTGCCCAAACCGCTTGAATATTGTCTGTATAAGCGCTTACACAGACGTTATGTCTGCAACTTAAGCAACTTAAAGTCAGTCGAATTTCTTTTATGCAAATATTATTCAGCTAATAAATGTTTGTTGGGCAGGCGCTCCGATTCCACGGAGTGCCTGTTTACCTGCAGGACACCATCGCATCGTACCTGGAAGGACGAGAGGTTGCGTGTGATTCGGTGGACGGTCGTTTGCGGCACTTGGCCGGATGCGGCGTTCCGCAGGGGTCGGTCTTAGGGCCACTCTTGTGGAACATCGGATTCGATTGGGCTCTCCGCGGCCAGTTCGTCGCGGGGGTTGGCGTGACTTGTTACGCCGACGATACCCTGCTGACAGCTCGCGGTGACTCTTTTGCCGATGCTGCACGTCGTGCGACTGCTGGGGTCGCTGTGATGGTACACCGAATCCGCCTTTTGGGGCTGCGGGTGGCGCTGGAGAAGTCTGAGGCTCTGTGTTTTCACGGCCGACGACGTGCGCCGCCTGCGGGCACTGGGTTGATGGTGGATGGGGTTCTGATCCCGGTTTCATCCACCATCCGGTACCTTGGGCTTGTGCTTGATGGAAGGTGGCGGTTCAAGGCCCATTTCCGTCAGCTCGCTACGAAGCTCAATGCGACCGCGGGTGCTTTGAGCCGGTTACTGCCAAACCTGGGTGGTCCGTCGACGGCTCCTCGACGACTGTACCTAGGGGTGGTCCGCTCTATGGCACTTTACGGTGCCCCGGTGTGGCATGACGCCCTCTCATTCGAGAACGTGACTGTCTTGCGGAAGGCTCAAAGGGTGTTAGCCCTGCGTTTAGCGCGAGCCTACCGCACCACCTCCACCGATGCTGCGCTGGTCCTGGCCGGCAGCCTCCCCTGGGATCTCGACTCCCTGGTCCTCGCCGCGTTATACCAGTGGCGGGGAGACCAAAGATCTCAGGGCAATAGGCCCGCACCGACGGAGGTGGAATCGGAAAGGACACAGCTCACAGAGCTAGCCCACGAGCAGTGGCGCCGTAGATTGGCCAGTAGCCACTTTGGCGTCCGGGTCATTGAAGCCGTACTCCCCGTTCTCAAAGAATGGGTCGAGCGACCACACGGCCAAGTGACATACCGGATGTCGCAGGTGTTTACAGGCCACGGGTGCTTTGGGTCATACCTCTGCCGCATTGGCAGGGAACCCACAACCCGATGCTGGCACTGCGATGCTCCGGAGGATACGGCACAGCACACCCTCGAGGTGTGCCCGGCGTGGGTCGCTGACCGCCGTGCCCTCCGAGCACACGTGGGGACCGACCTCAGCCTGGGCTCTATAGTCCGGCGTATGGTCGAAGACAGGGAGGCATGGCGAGCCATGGCCGCATTTTGCGAGCGGGTGATCGCCGAAAAGGAGAGCGCGGAGCGAGAGCGAGAGGCTGCGGCTGACGCACTCCTTATGCGCCGAAGGCGTACTGGGCGCAGGAGGCACCTCCACCACCTGCACATGCCCCTCCCTGTGCCTCGGGTCGCGGACGCGGGGGCGTCCGCTTCCCACTAAGAGGCGCGATGGTGTGTAATGCGTTCTACGCATCGTCGGGACATCAAGCCGGAGGATAACCTCCTTCGGCGCTGAAGGCAGGGGCACTAGCCCTCTTCAGATCGGGTGAGACCGTGTGTCGGTCTAGTCAGTGAGGGGCCGCGGATGTGTGCTTATGGCGCTGACTCGTGGCCCCGAACTCATGGCTCCCGAGAACGCCGCTGGTTTTTAGTGGGTATGCCCCGATCGGGGAGAGTCCCACATAACCTGCTGCCTTCCCCCGAGGGCGGCCGGTATGCGTAAGGCATTTTCCAGCGAAACCAAAAAAAAAAAAAAAAAGGTTAGGTTAGGTTTTTTTTTTTTTTTTTTTTTTTTTTTATTGTAGCTGCTCTGTACCCGAATATGGAGTTCCAGGATTGGATGCTCTTAATTAAGGATTCATTGCGAGCTGGGAATTGGGTTTTCTCCGTCATCAAAAGACGCTACTACTTTTAATAACATAAAAACTTTACATATTATTTGCTTAACTAAGTACATCTTAAATTCTACATTCTTATTTTACTTCTTAAAATTATAACATTCTTATCTATATTTCTTATTACCTACTTTATTTTTATTAACATTATCTTTCTTATTATCTGTGAAATTGTCACAATTTCAACAACAATAATTAACACAATTTTAACCTTATTATCTAATTTAAACAAGCTTATTTATCTAGGATTACATTTTTGCTATTTTATATATTATCTCACATAATATATTATAACAAACTTATTTATCTAATTTTTATTTCTCTTATTTACTATTTTACAAATGGTTTCACAATATTTTACAAATTCGTCACATTCCTTTTTTGCACTTAGTAGCTCACTAAGACTATTCAGACCAACTTTACATCCTACTTTCTGCTCAAAATCGTGCCTAAGTACATTAAAGATGGGACATGATATTAGAAGGTGGGGGACAGTTTCTTCGACGTCAGGGTCGCATGCACATGATGGACTCTCCCTACACTTAAAACGATGTAAGTATTGGGAAAATCCACCATGCCCCGTGAGAATCTGGGTTAGTAAGCCCGCTGGGTTTATCTTGCGAACAAGCTTGTACGCGTCTGTGGCGTTCGGAAGGAACAATTTTGTAACAGAGGCTGTTGATCCCTCTCTGTACCTACCACTCCATTTCAAAATGGATCGTATGCGCAACGTGCGCTTCACGAAAGAGACCGGGCAAAGCTCGTAATCCGGTTTTCTCTTCGACGTCAGCGCGGCATCCTTGGCTAAGTCATCAGCACGCTCGTTGCCGGAGAGCCCTGCATGTGCTTTTATCCAGAACAAAGATACATCTTTGCCCTGGACAAAAGCCTTCCGCAGATTCTCTCTCGTCTCTACGGCGAGGGGATGGAGGGAGCTATGGTTTGTGATCGTCTCCAGAGCGGCCATCGAATCACTGTATAGACCATAACTCTTCTCCGCCCTCCTGAGGATCTCGCCTGTTGCCTTACATATGGCCAACATTTCCGCCTGGTAGACCGTGCAGTACGCGGACAGACAAAACTTCCGGTTCAGGATCTCGGCTTCGCCTTTCCATAAGGAAAGGGCGGCTCCGACCTTCCCCTCAATTTTGCTGCCGTCGGTGAAGATTCGCACCGTCTGCACGTTGTGTGTATTAACCTGACTTTGGTCTTCCAGGTGCTTAAATTCTATGGCCATATGTGTAGCTGGATGAGGAGTCTCTGCAAACCCTACCCGACTCTCGGTCTCTCTGTCTCCTAACTCCAGAAGGGGTGACCCTCTCTTCGTCTCGTACAGTGCGGCTGCCTCCTGTATTCTGAGGTCGAGAGGAAGTATCCCAGCCAGAGTCAGTGCCGAGTGTAGAGAGACTGTCCGGTATGATTTGCAGAGCTTCTGGGCGAAACCTCTTTGTACAGCGTTCAACAACTTCTGCGTTCCAATTTTCTCGGCCGCGGGCGCCCACGCTGCTGAAGCATACATTATGACCGGCTCTACACACGCATTATAAATGAGTCGAATTACTTCGGGGTGCAAGCCCCAGTTAACTTTAGCGGCCCTTGATAGCTGTTTGTAAATTTCTAGAGCCCGTCTTACTTGATTTGCAACATGTGTATTAAAAGTTAATTTATTGTCAATAGTGAGCCCTAGAATTTTTACTGCCGTGGATAGTTCGATATCGACGCCGCTCATGCGGAGCCGTGGAGTATCATATTTAAGTTTTCTGGTTAATACCATTGCACATGTTTTATGCGGCGCGAATTTTAACTTGTTCTGAATTCCCCACTCTGTGACGTAGTCTAGTGCTGCGTTAGCGTTCCTGGCCACATCTGTTGCCGTATTGCCGTCGAATACCAACACGACGTCGTCGGCAAAAGCCTGGACGTAGTGTCCCCGCCTCTCCAACTCCCGCAGTAGAGGATCCAACAGAAGATTCCATAGTATCGGACCACCAATAGACCCCTGCACGCAACCTTTAGATGTTCTCCTTTTGACTTCTTCCCCAGCGAATCTTACTTTAACTTTTCTTCCTTCCAGGTAGCTATCTAGCAGTCTTCTTATATTGACCGGGCACTTTTCCTCAGCCAGACGGACTCGGATAGCTGGCCACCAGGCGCTATCGAAGGCCCCCTCTATATCCAATGACACTAGGGTTACCAGCTTCTTCAGCTCAATCTTACCCTTAATGCGGTGTATTAGATTATAGAGGGCGTCCTCGGTGCTACGCTGGGGCATGAATCCGTACTGGCGAGTACTAAACCGCGGTACAAGATACCATTTCATCCGCGCTACTAGCATTTTCTCTAGGACTTTCCCCAATACCGGCAGTAGGCCAATCGGTCGGTAAGCTTTGGGGTTCGTGTAGTCGTCCTTCCCTGGTTTACGGAGTACCACCACCGTGGCTTCCTTCCAGGTGTCCGGGAAGTGGCCGATCAGTAGGCACTTGTTACACAGTGCGAGAAAAGCGTCCAGATCCTGATGAATGGCCCGGCTGCAGATGTCCGCTGTGAAGCCGTCTGCCCCCGGGGCCTTTTTTGGATTGAAGCTCTCCATCGCGGTCTCAAGCTCCAACTGCGTAAACGGCGGATCATGATACTCACCATGCTTCCGCTCGTTTACCGTTTCCGCTGTCTTCCTGACTGTGTAGTGGTGTTTGTTATCAGTGGCCTCTAGATCTTGTGGGTAAAATGTGTCTGCTAGTAAATTCGCTGATTCCTTGGGGTTTAGGTGAACTCCGTCCTTGATTAAGGTCAAATCCTCTGGTCTTCTGGTGGTCCGTCCTATCACCCTGTAGATTCCTTCCCACAGACCCTCCCTATCCTGCTTAGTGCAAAACTCCTTCCAACTTTCGATCTGTGCTTTCTTGGCTTCGAACTCGTATTTTTCTTTCTTCTTTAAGTACTCAGAAACCACTTTGTCTCTTCGGTACGGAGCTGCATTTCTAATTTTTCGTCTGTAAGTAGTGGCAATCCTTTTAAGCCTTGCAAGCTCCTCGTTCCACCACGGGATCTTAATCAATTCTGTGGTCTTCTTTGCCGGCATACTTGCCTTACAGGCTGATGTTATGGCTGCTTCATACTTACTAACCAGTTGGTCTAGGTGTTCTGCACTTTCTATACTATTTATTGTCTCGGTGGTAAGGTTATCCTGCTGCTTGGTCTCGTGAAATGTGGTGGTGAAGAGGTCCCAGTCCGCTTTTCTTGTATTATACAGCCTTGTTGTTCTGTGGATCTTCATACCTTTGCTCCTTCGGAGGCTTATTTCAAAGACAATAGAATTATGGTCGGAGCTTGTCATGCCTTGGTCTACTCTCCAATCATCGACCAGATCTAAAAGATCTTCGGAGCAGGCAGTAATGTCAACGTGGCTTTGATACACCTTCGTACCCCTCACGGTATCGAAGGTGGGTGTATCGCCTCTGTTGAGCACCTGTAAGTTAGACTCCTCGAGGGTCCCCGACATATCTTCTCCCCTAAGGTCCTCCACGGCGCTGCCCCACCAGGTACTTTTGGCGTTGCTATCTCCTCCAATAAGCAGTTTTCTTGTGCCCAGCTCCTCTACGACCTTCCTCAGCCGCTCCAGGTATGGCCCAATGGGTTGCTCCGGTTCGAAGTAGAAGGACACCGCCGCGATTTCCCAGGCGCTTGTTCGGATCCTCACTGCGACTATGTTGTCGCAAGTGAGTTTCGGGCACGGTATGACATCGAGATCGCCATCAAAGACGACTATCGCTGCCTTTACCGTCCCATCTCCTACTACTGCGTTCTGGTAGACTCTCGCCCCACGGTAGTCCTTCATCCTCTTTATCCGGCCCACGTACGGCTCCTGGATCAGCGCAAACGCCAATTTGCGTCTGCTGGCCTCCACCATGAGTTCAGTCGTTGCAAGCTGCTTGCGCTGGAGGTTCGCCTGGGCCACTGCGTAGCTTCTGGTTGGGTTGTCTACCTCTGAGCGCATTGAGACCACCTTAGCAATACTGAACTTTTGCTCGTGCCAGTGCCTCCCACTTCCTACGCACCGGGCACTCTGAGCTAAATGCGTTGTGTTCGGTGGTATCTAACTTTGCTGCCACACAGTTGCAACACGTTGGTGCTATGGACGCTTTGAAGTCTGAGCATTCGGTCCTCATATGGGGGCCTCCACAGTGCGTGCATCGGGGTGTAGTCTCCTTGCAGAATCGTCTCCCATGCCCGTACGCCAAGCACATGGAGCACTGCACTAGCGGGGACTGATCTGCAACCCGCACCCTCTGGATATCGATGTGGACCGCTTCTCTTTCCATCAGTCGGTTATATATCTGTGGTGAAACCTTCAGCACGACGTGGCTCATAAGGTGGTTCCTGGCCTTACGCCTAAACTTCACCTCCATGCGGCTGTCCTTCGGTTCGAGGCCATGAAACACCGCCCCGTTCTGGTTTTTCAGGGCCATGAGTATATCCGAGTCTGAGAGACTGGATATAACATCCCTGAGTATAACCATAGGGTCCTGGTTCTTCATCTCCTCGAACCGAAGGCAATTGGCTGCGCTTTGGAGGCGTTGTTTTACTCTTTCGCGGTCCTCGATTGTTTTGCAGCCCAAGATAACCTTTCTGTCCTTTACTTCTTTACTTTTCGGACCCTTTCTACGGTCACCCAGCCGTCCTTAGCATTGACTGCGTCCCTAACTTGCTGCATGACCTCGTCTCCTGTTGCAGCTTCATCCTTTGATTCCACTACAATGGAGTGCAGGGCGCTCTTCCTCGCGGGTGCTCTGCTGAGTGACGCTGCTGCTGTGGCGTTCGCGTATGTCTGGGTCTTCGCTGCCTCCTGTTGTGAAGCAATGGCCTCTCTTAGCCTCTCCAGCTCCCTGTTGGTTTTATCTATTTTCTCCCCTTGCTCCCGCATCATTTTCACCAGCTCCTTTCCCTCCGATCCTATCCCCTCCCGGACTAATCCCCCCTCTCTGGCTTCAACTTCTAACTTCTCACTAACTCTTTTTTCTGTTATAGGTCCTGTAGCTACTGCTAGCTCCTTCACCAAGGCGAATAGGCCGTCCAGCGCCTGGGTGATCCCGACCTTCAGGTCCGAGCGGAGGTTACGTGACTCGCTGATGTGAGTTTTCGCCTTCGCCAGGAGCCTCCTGGCCTGAGTCACCCGATCGGTGGGTTTGGCCTGTTCCTGTCCCGGCCCCGGCGACACCACCGCAGCCTCAGTCGAGGCTCTACGTGCCGTGATCTTCGGCTCTGTCTGATGCATTGTCCTCGTTCTGGGCTTCACCGGTGCCGGCGGTGCCGCGGCAGGCTTCGCCGGTGAGCGAGCATGCCCGTGCGCTGCCACGGTTGTAACGTAGCGTTTACACTTAAACGACAAACCTTGAAAGTTTTTTTCTTCATGAAAAATACTGATATTATTTTGAAATCCAAAACATCGCTTGTTGCGCGCGCGGCTAACCAGCTGAGCGGCGAACAATAGGACCGGGTGGAGGAACGAGTTCCCTGCCCCCGCGTCCCGTGCATGCGTCTGTCTCGCCCTCTGCGCGAGCAGACCGAAACTAGCTCTGACGACGTCTCCACGTCGCTTTGCTCTCGCGAGCGCCCTAGACGGAGTGCTTCGTAATATTATTTTTTTTGTCATCGAATCTAATACTAGAATTTCTGTGAATCCCGTACTGGGTAAGTTGTGCAAATAATTTATTATGCTTTAGTGCAGCTGTGTTGTGTTTTTTTATGTGTAATAAGCCCAAGTAGGTGACGTGCCTTGTTGACCGTTGCAATTTCAAAATAGTGTTAGTTATTGCTTACAGCCGATGTTTATGTAGCATTCTTATAAGAAATGTAAAACTTATTAATTATTTGCTGATGTTTTGAGTTCGTAATAGGCCGTCTTCGTTTTTTAAATTTAAATATCTTGAGCGACCTGACCGTTACTGATTTAAATTTTAACGGCCACCTAGTCTCCTTCTTCCTTGTGCTAGCTATGTTGGTTTTTCTAGAATTTCCTCATAATCCTTAGGTTTTAAACCTTGTCGGAATAAATTGTAATGGGCGTGAATGATGCGATTACAGGAACACCCACTGGATTAAACCTTCTCCTGAGCTCAGCGTGGAAGCAGTGGTGCTGGACAAACCCTACCTGCGGACCGAGAGGAATGACCTGAGGAGAGTGGGGTATTCTAGACCCGGGACGGTGCATTTTTATTAAGACCTAGGCGACCTACGACCCTAACTTCTTTTTTAAATAAACTTTTATATCTAACTATAAATATTCTTTATTTTTTATACTTCTTTTGCTCACCCTCTAAAAGGGTGACACGGTGCAGGGCGTAGGCTCTATTATTGCGCTCTCCCACTCTCCTATGCTGCGCCTCACCCTGGAGGGCTGAGGCGGTGTGGTTTGCGAGGGGCCGACCCTCTCGTCAACTGTGACTATCGGCGAGATGGGAGAGTTTGTCCCCATCGGTTTCTTTGCCGGGGTGCGCGTCGTCGCCATTGCTTTGTACAGAGCTTTGTCTAGTTGGTAAAATGAAAAAAGAAAATTGTTCGGTTCAAGAGAACCTAATTCAAACTTATACTAGGATTACCGGTCAATAGACTCGGTAATCAGTCTAGACGCACCAAAATATACACTAAAATAATAAAAATAAATATTTAATTACTAGCAGAGTTGGTGTAGAGTGGGGCTCTATTAATCTGAGGGTGCCTAGCGCCTCAAGACCCAACTCCCTACAAGCTAGTATTGGTAGTCAATTTTTGTAGAGCGAAAAATCTAGGAACTCTACCTAGAGCTCTCGACTCTATCTTGTCAGGTGGCCCTTTTGATCCTAAGTCCTTAGGTCTTAGCCCAGTCGAGATATACTAACTGGTTCCTGAGCTATTGAATTTAGCGAGTTTTTCCTAATTTTATACGGTGTTGGGACTTAGAATAATTTTACTTGCTGTGGTAAGGACTTAGAAAAATTTTTAATATTTTGAAAAATTAAATTTTGAAAATTGATATTTTTTGTTTATATTCCGAAAGAGTGGGCAGAAGGTATTACGATTCTGGTGGACAAATTAAATTATTTTTATTATTTATGCGTTTTCCAGGCGCCTTTTGGTCCGTAGAGCCAACTTCTTAATTGCTCTACGTAGAGCTTTGGTCTCAACTTAAACAGATACTCCTCTCTATTTTATGCTATTTGTTGAAAACCCTGACCAAATCGCCTAACCGGTTGCAAAGTTATGGAATTTAAAGGATTTTTGTAACTTTTTCGTAAGGGCTGGACTTAGAAAAATCCTCTACAAGGCGAAAAATTGAAAAATTTAGAAAATCCCAATCTTTTTTCGGAAAGCGACGTAAACGGCTGATCGAATTACGAATCTCTTGGCAGAATGAAATTTTTATCAGTTTTTCCACACTTTCCGGGCCACTTTTCCAACGAAAACTCAAAATCTCTATTTCTCTATGTAGAGCAACGGCGTTTTCGTGTTTCGATAGCTCTCCCCTATCCGAGTATTTAGAAGAAAACCGCTTTCCAATCTGACAATTATTTACAAAGTTATAGATTTTAAAAGATTTTTCCAAATTTTGGTTCAGCGACTTAGAATATTTTTGGTACAATAAGATTTTGTAAGACTATTTTACTTTCTTTTAAGATTATTTATTTTGTTATTTACTTTAAAATTTTTGTATTAAGCTAACACGACTATATACTAAATAAACTATGTTTTAATGTATTTATTGTAATTTTAACTATATATATTTACTTATTATTTCGATTTTAATCAAAATTTTTACACTTTTTTACTGCCTAACTGTGGGGAAAGCTTTATAGCTATAAAAATATGTAATGTGCGTGGGATTTGATTTTATATTATTGTTGCCTATTAAATTGCCTAACTAACGATACAAATTTTAATATGTTTTATCAATTTTAGCTATTTTAAAAACGTATATATATGTACTTAGTCCGTGCCGACGGTAATTTCGCGGATTTTTGGCCGGTTTAGGGGCGTTCTTACAACTACCCCTGATATTTCGCGTGGGATTAATCTAAATATTATAAAAGCGTATTAAGTAAGCTATCCAACTATACAAGTTTCAGAATTTTCGGACACAGGGTTTGTGCTAGGGGGTGGTTTTTGTCCTAAAGGTCGTTATATAGCACAATTTATGTAAATAAACTTGTATATTATATAAACCGAACGTCCGAAAAATCCAAAATTATATTTAAATAGAAGAAAAAGATAGTTTTAACTAATACCTAATTTTAAAAAGATAAGGGTTAATATTTGGGGTGGTAAATAGGGGGTTGAAATTTACTACAAATTTGTTTACTATATTTACAAAGCTTATTTTAATTAAACGTATTATTTTAAAAATCTAATTTTACCTTTAATGTAATGCCTATTAATTTTACTAATGAAATAAACTAAAAAAGTAACGTACTTAATATGAAAATAAGGGATGAAAAAGGGTCTGAAAGTCCAAGTGGCCGTTGAAATGTACAATATTTTCCTTTGTTTACACTTTTTCGTGACTAATTTAAACTTTTATTTATGAAAGCGCGTGGAATAAAGTTATATATCTAGACAGGGTGTAAAAAGCCCTTTCTGGTGATATGTTTAAAATAATTTTAGTGCAACCCCTTTGGGGTGTAATTTAACTTAATAATTAATAAAGCTTAATTTAAACCCTATTTTACACTTTATATTCTACTAATTAAATACTAAATATTAATCTAAAAATCTTATTTATATAAAATATGCTAGCCCTTATAAAGTTTTATAAGATATAATTTTTACAATTAAATAGGGGTTGAATTATTCCACCCCCGAATTTTTAAAACTTTTAAACTTGAATAAAAAATTAATTTACCAACCGAATTTAATGAAATTTAAAGTATAGGTAAAACTAATAAAGAACTATTTTTTAAAAACAAGAAAAGCTAGGGTTACCGATTTGGATTCCGAAATAGGGCTGTCACAATTTATATTAATATTTAAAATTAATTTTTTTACACTTAACGTTATTCGATTTCTTTTTTGAAAACGTCTCCCGGCTCCTCGTCTGAAAAGGCTTCCTTTTTTTGTTTTTTTTTTTCAGCCGCACTCTTCCAGAACTAGGACCACGTGCCACGTGGTCACTTGTTTTTTTGCTGTTTGTGTCGCACTCCTTGGCCGCAAAAATCTGATTTTGGTGTCAAATCGTAGGTCTTGCTAATGCGCTCCAGACTGCACTTGAAAAAAGTAGGGTTGTCGATCTCTTTTCCTCAGCGTTTCACTTTTTCACTTTTAAAAACGGTTTTTCAGGAATAATTTCAAAACCGTTACACTTGGAGATAAACTTTTTTCACTTTTCGGTGCGTCTCGTTAAGGCGCGTCTTTTGATGTATCACAAGTCTTGTTTTTCGAGAAAAAACCCACAACTTTGATTTTTAAGGCGCGGAGCGAGTCAAATACGTGACGCTCTCGGCAGCGGGCGGCTTGCGACTCTGGTTAGGTTAGGTTAGGTTAGGTTAGGTTAGGTTAGGCACGATCCTCTCGCGCCACTTCTCCGCCGAAGGAGAGGCAGGAGAAGGCGGGTGGTCAACCACCCTCTTCTCCCCCGGTGATAAGCAGCGGGCGACAGGCGCGGGGGCGCCTCCGTCCGCATTGCACCGCTTATCACCCAGCCGAACGAGGATGACCGAGCACTGACAGTCATCCTCGAGCCCCTTCCCATATGCGGGAGGGGCGTGAAGGGCCCGCCGCTGTAAGGCGGGCGAACGCCGGCGGGGAAATGGAAGCAAAGGCTATGCCGATTCCCAGAACCCCGCCACCAAAGGCGAAGCGGGAGTGCCGCTGGGTCGTTTAGTGGGTATACCGGGAGTCACCTTTCCCGGGAGTCCCACATACCCCATCCGTCCCCCGACGGGTGGGGATGCGTAATGCATTTTTCCCAGCGAAAAAAAAAAAAAAAAAAAAAAAAAAAAAAGGTTAGGTTAGGTTAGGTTGGGGTTCCCAGCAGTGTTGGCTTCCTCGCAGCGATCCCCGGGCAACGTCTCGTCTGACCACCGTAACGGAGTGGCAGACAGGCGGCTAACGAACACTGTGCGATCGTATACTTTCAGAGCGGATAAGTGCGATCTTTGTGGTTCGACAACATGTCGAAACCTTTGCGGGACGCCTCCGGGCGTTTCATTAAAAAAGGCCCTTCTCAGGGCCAATCCCAAACGGCCCTTCTCAGGGCCACCCCCGACGACGCGTTGACGTCGAAAGCTAGCCGTACACCATCTGCGGCGAGCGTGGTCTGCAGGGAGGACGATCTGTCGGAGTCCGACAGTGACGCCTTTGTGGCAGAGCTGCCTGACCGGCAGGCAAAAAAGCGGGCCTACTTGAGGCAGAGTTCGGAGGGCTCTTCGGACTCAGCCAAAAGTGGCCCGAAAAAGAAGAGCAAGGCTATAAAGCCTGCTAACCCTACCCTGGCTAGCACTAGCCACGACGTAGGTCTGATGGATGCCCAACGTCAGCTGAACGTGGCGAACAGGGCACGAGTCCAACAGGAGTTGGAAGAGGAGGTTGCCGCTAAGGAGGCACAGGCTCGCGCACGTAGAACCAAGGCGGACTATGGTACGTCAAGCGTCACGTACGCGGATCACTCCATAGCGGAGTTAGAAAGGATGGCTGAAGAGGACCAAGAGGAGATTGTCAGGGTCGCCTCTAAGTCCTCGAATTTGAAGGGGACCTTCCAAAAGGCCCTCAAGTGCCGGGCTGCCAGTCTTCGTGGCATCATCGGTGAGTTGGTGCAGCGCACAACCACCGACGAGGTAAGGCAGCTCCAAAAGAGGGTGGACTGCCTCACAAAGGAGGTCAGCGAGCTTCACACGAAGCTGGCTGAGGCTATTGGGCGGCCTGTACAGGCTTCGCCTGCTGCAGTGACGGTGGATCTCTCCTCCTCCAACTTTGAGGAAACCATCCGCAAGGTTGTGATGGAGGAGAGAGCCTTCACGAGGGCCTGCATCGCGGGCATTGAGGACAGGCTCCTGCCTGAAAGGCGCGTCAGGCCACCGTTAGCGGCGGACAGGGCTTCTCTTGCCCCTGCCCCTGCCCCGGCCGTGATGGCCCCTCCCCCGACCCCAAAGCCTGCGAAGGGCAAAGGGAAAGGGAAAAAGACGGTGGCTCCACCGGCTACAACTGAGGTGGCGGCAGCCTGTTCCCAGAGGGAAGACGCCTTTCTTCCCTCCAGCACTCCGTCCAACGAGTGGACTGAGGTGGTTGGAAGGAAAAAGAGAGGTGCCAAAAAGGCGGTGCTGCCTGCTACCCCTGCCAATGTCCCCTCCGGTTCGTCCAAAGGGACGAGCAAAGGAGTGGGGAAGAGCAAGGGGGAGAAAGCAGCCTCCAAGCCGAGTGGGAAGAAACTGGTTCCTCCCAAAACTGCGGCCGTCGTAGTGACGCTTACTCCGGAGGCCATGAAGAAGGGCGAGACGTACGAATCCGTCCTGAAACGGGCTCGTACCAACGCCAACCCAGCCACACTGGGTATTGGCCTGGTGACGTGCCGCCGGACCCAAACTGGAGCTCGACTCTTCGAGTTTCCGGGGGCCCAGGGCGGCGCCAATGCCGACCTCTTCGCAAGTAAGCTGCAAGAGGTCATAGCGGACGCGGCCAAAGTTGCTAGGCCAACGAAGACCGCGGCACTGGAAGTGACCGATCTCGACGACTCGGTCACAAAAGACGAGGTGGTGGCGGCAGTTGCCGCTACAGGAGGCTGCGATGCGGTAGCAATTCGGGGCGGGGCCATCAAGCCTGGTCGCGGTGGTCTGGGTGCTATTCGCCTGGAGTGCCCGGTCGTCGCGGCAAAGGCCGTACTGGCCAAGAGACGGCTCCCCGTAGGGTTTTGTGTGGCCTTGGTCCGGGCACTTGAGGACCGGCCTTTCCGGTGTTTCAGGTGCTTCGGCGTAGGACACACCAGAGCTCTGTGCCCATCCCGAGTGGACAGGTCGGAGCTCTGCTACCGCTGCGGGGAAGCGGGGCACAAGGCGTCAGAGTGCGGTGTTGCCACACCGCGCTGCGCGGTGTGCTCTGCCAGTGGCCGTCCAGCTGGCCACGTGATGGGAGGAAGGCAATGCAATCCTCCCCCAAAGAAGGGACAAGCGCAGGCTCCAACTCGACCTGCTGCAGCTGCCGCCACTGTTGAGGCTGTCGAGGCCTCGCAACAGGCTGAAGAGGGCAATGCGATGGACCAATAATGACAGTGGTCCATCGCATTTTACAGGCTAACACCAACCACTGCAGAGCGGCCCAGGACCTGCTGGTGCAGACCATGGCTGAGTGGTTGGTGGATGTTGCGGTTGTCGCTGAGCCATACTCTGTCCCTGGCCGCTGGCTAGGGGATCGAGACGGCTTAGTAGCACTTGTGGCGCGGTCTTCCACAGACTCCCCCCCCCTCTCGTTCTTAGAGAAGGGACCGGGATACGTGGCCGCCGCGTGGGGAGACATAGTCTTTGTTGGGGTATATTTCTCCCCAAACCGACCACTGTCAGACTTTGAGGACTTCCTTGGAGTCCTCACCGCCGTGGTATCAAGGGTGGGGCAACGTCAGGTCTCCGTTCTGGGAGATCTGAACGCCAAGTCGGTGGTTTGGGGTAACCCAGCAACCGATGCACGCGGGCGGGCCCTCGAGCTCTGGGCAGCCTCCTCCGGGCTCTCCCTTCTCAATAGAGGGGAGGTCCAAACGTGCGTGCGGCGGTGGGGTGGGTCAATTGTGGACGTCACTTTTGCCTCACCCACCCTAGCCACGCGTGTTACAAACTGGCGGGTGGACACGATGGAGACTTTCTCGGACCACCGCTATGTGCGGTTCGAGATCTCCACCCAAGGTCCCCAGAGAACGACTCCTCCGGGCCAATCTCCGTTCCCTCGGTGGGCCTTAGTTCACCTGGACAGGGAGGCAGCGAGGGAGGCAGCGTTCGTCCAGGACTGGCTTTCGCCAGACGTAAATGTCGTGGACGTAGACGCTGCCGCGGCAGAGCTGAGGGAGTCGTTGACCGAGGTATGCAACTCTAGTATGCCTCGGTCTCGTCGACCACCTCCCCGACGCGCCGTCTATTGGTGGTCGGAGGAGTTGGCGGCACTTCGTACTGCCTGCGTGGCGGCTCGAAGGGAGTACGCTCGAAGCCGGCGGCGTCGAATGCGCGACCGGGAGAATGAGGACCGCCTTCACGACTTGTATGTGGAGGCAAAGCGGGTCCTCAGAAAGGAGATGTTCGCCGCCCAGGACTCGGCGCAGGCTGAGCTGCTGGAGGGCCTCGACAGAGATCCTTTTGGGAGGCCATATAAGGCGGCGCGGAACAAACTGCGTCCCTTCGGCCCCCCCGTATCGGAGACCCTTGAGCCGGCAGTGCTGGATGGGGTCGTACGGTCCCTGTTTCCAGGCAGGGCCAACGCTTTCACCCCACCAGCAATGGACCCTCCACAGGGTGCGATTCTGGTGGAAGAGGAGAACCAGGTGGCTCCTCCTCTCACTGGGGCCGAGGTTCGCACGGCGGTTACCTGCCTTCGTGCAAAAAAGACGGCCCCAGGGCCAGACGGCGTCCCAGCAAGGGTGGTGGCAATAGCCGCCACCGAAATGGAGGAAAGGTTTCGGGACCTCTTCGACGCGTGCTTCGCGTCGAGAAGGTTTCCGAAACCGTGGAAGGAGGGGCGTTTATGTCTCCTTCGAAAAGAAGGACGCCCGGCGGACTCTCCCTCGGCATACCGACCCATCGTTCTGCTCGATGAGGTCGGTAAGATGTTCGAGGGAATCATCGCCGCCCGCCTGAAAGACCACCTGAGGGTGGTTGGGCCGGACCTGTCGGACGCTCAGTTTGGTTTTCGACCTGAGCGTTCGACAATAGACGCCCTCGTCCTATTAAAGGGTACAGTGAAGGAGGCGATGGATGCTGGGGACGGAGTGTTGGCTGTGTCGTTCGATATAGCCAATGCCTTCAACACCCTTCCCCATGCGACCGTCCTCGAGGCACTCCGGTTTCACGGAGTGCCCCGATATATGAGGGACCTCCTGGCCAGTTACTTGGAGGACAGAGCGGTCCTCTTAGTAGACAAAGCTGGCCAGGTCCGGCGATATCCGGTTGAGTCCGGTGTTCCGCAGGGGTCAGTCCTAGGACCACTCCTGTGGGACATCGGGTTCGACTGGCTTTTGCGCGGGACCCTCCTCCGGGGCACGAGTGTCATTTGTTATGCAGATGACACTCTCCTCACTGCCCGAGGGGGGAATTTTGGTGAGGCGGCCAGTCTGGCCTCGGCAGGCGGATCGCTAGTCGCTGATAGGATCCGCCGCCTTGGATTGACGGTGGCGTTACATAAGACCGAGGCCGTTTTCTTCCACGGGCCTCGGCAGCGCCGTCCACCTGACGCCCACATATATGTGGAGGGCGTCAGAATCGAGGTAAAGACCCAGATGAAATATCTGGGTCTAACGCTCGACAGCAGGTGGCGCTTCAGCCCGCATTTCAGCGGACTGTCGTCGCGCCTGCTGAAGGCAGCGGGGGCCCTCTCATGGCTGATGCCTAACTTGAGAGGGCCAGGCGGGCGATGCCGGCGGCTGTACGCCGGCATCCTGAAAAGCATAGCCCTGTACGGGGCGCCTATCTGGGCAGACTCCCTTCAAAGAAGGGAGAATGCCACAGCCTTGCGGGTGCCCCAGAGGGCCATTGCGCAAAGGGTGGCGCGGGCTTACCGCTCGGTAAGCTTCGCAGCGGCGTGCGCTCTGGCTGGCACCCCTCCTTGGGAACTCGAGGCATGGGTGCTAGCCAGAGTCTATGAATGGACGGCGGGGCGAAGGGCACTCGGTGAGCGCCCTGCCCCTGAAGAACGCGAGGCTGTTCGACGGGAGGCGAGGGATGCCGTCGTCCATCATTGGATGGCGGACCTTGCCTCCGCAGTTTTCGGCCGTCGCACCCTCGACGCGCTTGGGCCAGTCCTGCAAGATTGGCTTGACAGGCCGCACGGTTTTCTCACCTTCCGGTTGGTGCAGGTACTGTCCGGGCACGGCTGCTTTGGGTCGTACCTTCACCGGATCGGGAGGGAGGAGAGCCCGTCGTGCCAAGACTGTGGCGCGGCGGAGGACACGGCACAGCACACCCTTGAGGTGTGCCCGTCGTGGACTGAGCAGCGCCACAGTCTTGTTGCGGCGATCGGGCCGGACCTCTCGCTTCCCGCCGTGGTCATTGCCATGTTGGGAAGCGAGGAGACGTGGGTGGCGGTAGCCTCCTTCTGTGAAGACGTCATGTCACAGAAGGAGGAGGCGGAGCGCGCGCGGGAGGACGATCCTCTCGCGCCACTTTTTCGCCGAAGAAGAGGCAGGAGAAGGAGGGTGGTCGACCACCCTCTTCTCCCCCGGTGATAAGCAGCGGGCGACAGGCGCGGGGGCGCCCTCGTCCGCATTGCACTGCTTATCACCCAGCCGAACGAGGATGACCGAGCACCGCGAGTCATCCTCGAGCCCCTTCCCATATGCGGGAGGGGCGTGAAGGGCCCGCCGCTGCAAGGCGGGCAAACGCCGGCGGGGAAATGGAAGCAAAGGCTATGCCGATTCCCAGAACCCCGCCACCAAAGGCGATGCGGGAGTGCCGCTGGGTCGTTTAGTGGGTATACCGGGAGTCCCCGGGAGTCCCACATACCCCATCCGTCCCCCGACGGGTGGGGATGCGTAATGCATTTTTCCCAGCGAAAAAAAAAAAAAAAAAAAAAAAAAAAGGTTAGGTTAGGTTGGGGTTCCCAGCAGTGTTGGCTTCCTCGCAGCGATCCCCGGGCAACGTCTCGTCTGACCACCGTAACGGAGTGGCAGACAGGCGGCTAACGAACACTGTGCGATCGTATACTTTCAGAGCGGATAAGTGCGATCTTTGTGGTTCGACAACATGTCGAAACCTTTGCGGGACGCCTCCGGGCGTTTCATTAAAAAAGGCCCTTCTCAGGGCCAATCCCAAACGGCCCTTCTCAGGGCCACCCCCGACGACGCGTCGACGTCGAAAGCTAGCCGTACACCATCTGCGGCGAGCGTGGTCTGCAGGGAGGACGATCTGTCGGAGTCCGACAGTGACGCCTTTGTGGCAGAGCTGCCTGACCGTCAGGCAAAAAAGCGGGCCTACTTGAGGCAGAGTTCGGAGGGCTCTTCGGACTCAGCCAAAAGTGGCCCGAAAAAGAAGAGCAAGGCTATAAAGCCTGCTAACCCTACCCTGGCTAGCACTAGCCACGACGTAGGTCTGATGGATGCCCAACGTCAGCTGAACGTGGCGAACAGGGCACGAGTCCAACAGGAGTTGGAAGAGGAGGTAGCCGCTAAGGAGGCACAGGCTCGCGCACGTAGAACCAAGGCGGACTATGGTACGTCAAGCGTCACGTACGCGGATCACTCCATAGCGGAGTTAGAAAGGATGGCTGAAGAGGACCAAGAGGAGATTGTCAGGGTCGCCTCTAAGTCCTCAAATTTGAAGGGGACCTTCCAAAAGGCCCTCAAGTGCCGGGCTGCCAGTCTTCGTGGCATCATCGGTGAGTTGGTGCAGCGCACAACCACCGACGAGGTAAGGCAGCTCCAAAAGAGGGTGGACTGCCTCACAAAGGAGGTCAGCGAGCTTCACACGAAGCTGGCTGAGGCTATTGGGCGGCCTGTACAGGCCCCACCTGCTGCAGTGACGGTGGATCTCTCCTCCTCCAACCTTGAGGAAACCATCCGCAAGGTTGTGATGGAGGAGAGAGCCTTCACGCGGGCCTGCATCGCGGGCATTGAGGACAGGCTCCTGCCTGAAAGGCGCGTCAGGCCGCCGTTGGCGGCGGATAGAGCCGCTTCTGCCTCTGCCCCTGCCCCGACCGCGATGGCACCTCCCCCGACCCCTAAGCCCGCAAAGGGCAAAGGAAAGGGAAAAAAGACGGTGGCTCTGCCGGCTACGACTAACGTGGTGGCAGCCTCATCCCAGAGCGAAGACGCCTTTCTTCCCTCCAGCACTCCGTCCAACGAGTGGACTGAGGTGGTTAGGAGGAAGAAAAGAGGCGCCAAAAAGGCAGTGCTGTCTGCTGTTCCTGCCAATGTCCCCTCCGGCTCGTCCAAAGGGACGAGCAAAGGAGAGGAGAAGAGCAAGGGGAAAACAGCCCCCAAGCCGAAAGGGAGGAAACTGGTTCCTCCCAAAACCGCGGCCGTCGTAGTGACGCTCACTCCGGAGGCCGTGGAGAAGGGAGAGACGTACGAATCCGTCCTGAAACGGGCTCGTACCAACGCCAACCCAGCAACGCTGGGTATTGGCCTGGTGACGTGCCGCAAGACCCAAACTGGAGCCCGACTCTTCGAGTTTCCGGGGGCCCAGGGCGGTGCCAATGCAGACCTCTTCGCAAATAAATTGCAAGAGGTCATAGCGGACGCGGCCAAAGTTGCCAGGCCAACGAAGACCGCGTCAGTAGAAGTGACCGATCTTGATGACTCGGTCACAAAAGATGAGGTGGTGGTGGCAGTTGCCTCCACAGGAGGCTGTGACCCGGCAGCAATACGGGGCGGGGCTATCAAGCCTGGTCGCGGTGGTCTGGGTGCTATTCGCCTGGAGTGCCCGGTCGTCGCGGCAAAGGCCGTACTGGCCAAGAGACGGCTCCCCGTAGGGTTTTGTGTGGCCGTGGTCCGGGCACTTGAGGACCGGCCTTTCCGGTGTTTCAGGTGCTTCGGCGTAGGACACACCAGAGCTCTGTGCCCATCCCGAGTGGACAGGTCGGAGCTCTGCTACCGTTGCGGGGAAGCGGGGCACAAGGCGTCAGAGTTTGGTGTTGCCACACCACGCTGCGCGGTGTGCTCTGCCAGTGGCCGTCCAGCTGGCCACGTGATGGGGGGGAGGCAATGCAATCCTCCCCCAAAGAAGGGACAAGCGCAGGTGTCAAATCGTCCAGCTGCAGCTGCCGCCACTGTTGAGGCTGTCGAGGCCTCGCAACAGGCCGAAGAGGGCAATGCGATGGTCCAATAATGACAGTGGTCCATCGCATTTTACAGGCTAACACCAACCACTGCAGAGCGTCCCAGGACCTGCTGGTGCAGACCATGGCTGAGTGGTTGGTGGATGTTGCGGTTGTCGCAGAGCCATACTCTGTCCCTGGTCGCTGGCTAGCGGATCAGGATGGATTGGTGGCGCTTGTGGCGCGGTCTTCCACGGACTCCCCTTCCCTCTCGCTCTTAGAGAGGGGACCGGGATACGTGGCCGCCGCGTGGGGAGACGTAGTCTTTGTGGGGGTTTATTTCTCCCCTAACCGACCACTGTCAGACTTTGAGGACTTTCTTGGAGTCCTCACCGCAGTGGTATCGAGGGTAGGGCAACGTCAGGTCTCCGTTCTTGGAGATCTGAACGCCAAGTCGGTGGTTTGGGGAAACCCAGCAACCGACGCTCGCGGACGGGTGCTCGAGCTGTGGGCGGCCTCCTCCGGGCTCTCCCTTCTAAATAGAGGGGAGGTCCATACGTGCGTGCGGCGGTGGGGTGGGTCAATTGTGGACATCACTTTTGCCTCGCCCGCGCTAGCCGCGCGTGTTACAAACTGGCGGGTTGACATGGTGGAGACTTTCTCGGACCACCGCTACGTTCGGTTCGAGATCTCCACCCAAAGTCCCCAGAGAACGGCTCATCCGGGCCAATCTCCGTTCCCTCGGTGGGCCTTAGTTCACCTGGACAGGGAGGCAGCGAGGGAGGCGGCGTTCGTCCAGGACTGGCTTTCGCCTGATGTAAATGTCGTGGACGTCGACGCCGCCGCGGCACAGCTGAGGGAATCGTTGACCGAGGTATGCAATTCTAGTATGCCTCGGTCTCGTCGACCACCACCACGACGCGCCGTCTATTGGTGGTCGGAGGAGTTGGCGGCGCTTCGAACTGCCTGCGTGGCGGCTCGAAGAGAGTACGCTCGAAGCCGGCGGCGGCGAATACGCGACCGGGAGAATGAGGACCGCCTTCATGACCTGTACGTGGAGGCAAAGCGGGTCCTCAGAAAGGAGATGCTCGCCGCCCAAGACTCAGCGCAGGCTGAACTACTGGAGGGACTTGACGGTGACCCTTTCGGGAGGCCATATAAGGCGGCGCGGAACAAACTGCGTCCCTTCGGCCCCCCAGTATCGGAAACCCTTGAGCCGGCAGTGCTGGATGGGGTCGTACGGTCCCTGTTTCCAGGCAGGGCCGACGCTTTCACCCCACCAGCAATGGACCCTCCGCAGGGTGCTGTTCAGGAGGAAGAGGAGAACCAGGTGGCTCCTACTCTCACTGGGGTCGAGGTTCGCACGGCGGTTCTTCGCCTTCGTGCGAAAAAGACGGCCCCATGGCCAGACGGCGTCCCAGCAAGGGTGGTGGCAATAGCCGCCACCGAAATGGAAGATAGGTTTCGGGACCTCTTCGACGCGTGCTTCGCGTCGAGAAGGTTTCCGAAACCTTGGAAGGAGGGGCGTTTATGCCTCCTCCGAAAAGAAGGACGCCCGGCAGACTCTCCCTCGGCGTACCGACCCATCGTTCTGCTCGATGAGGTCGGTAAGATGTTCGAGGGGATCATCGCCGCCCGCCTAAAAGACCATCTGAAGGTGGTTGGGCCGGACCTGTCGGACGCTCAGTTTGGTTTTCGACCTGAGCGTTCGACAATAGACGCCCTCGCCCTATTAAAAGGTATGGTGAAGGAGGCGATAGATGCTGGGGACGGAGTGTTGGCTGTGTCGTTCGATATAGCCAACGCCTTCAACACCCTTCCCCATGCAACCGTCCTTGAGGCACTCCGGTTTCACGGAGTGCCTCAATATATGAGGGTCCTCCTGGCCAGTTATTTAGAGGACAGAGCAGTCCTCGTAGTAGATAAAGCTGGCCAGGTCCGGAGATATCCAGTGGAGTCCGGTGTTCCTCAGGGGTCAGTCCTAGGACCACTCCTGTGGGACATCGGGTTCGACTGGCTTCTACGCGGGACCCTCCTCCGGGGCACGAGTGTCATCTGTTATGCGGATGACACTCTCCTCACTGCCCGAGGGGGGAATTTTGGTGAGACGGCCAGTCTGGCCTCGGCGGGCGGATCGCTAGTCGCTCATAGGATCCGCCGGCTTGGACTGAAGGTAGCGTTGCACAAGACCGAGGCCGTTTTCTTCCACGGGCCTCGGCAGCGCCGTCCACCTGACGCCCACATCTTTGTGGAGGGCGTTAGAATTGAGGTTAAGACCCAGATGAAATATCTGGATCTAACGCTCGACAGCAGGTGGCGCTTCAGCCCGCATTTCAGCGGACTGTCGTCGCGCCTGCTGAAGGCAGCGGGGGCCCTCTCATGGCTGATGCCTAACTTGGGAGGGCCAGGCGGGCGATGCCGGCGGCTGTACGCCGGCATCCTGAAAAGCATAGCCCTGTACGGGGCGCCAATCTGGGCTGACTCCCTTCAAAGAAGGGAGAATGCTACGGCCTTGCGGGTGCCCCAGAGGGCCATTGCGCAACGGGTAGCGCGGGCTTACCGCTCGGTAAGCTTCGCAGCGGCGTGCGCTCTGGCTGGCACTCCTCCTTGGGAACTCGAGGCATGGGTGCTAGCCAGAGTTTACGAATGGACGGCGGGGCGTAGGGCACTCGGTGAGCGCCCTGCCCCTGAAGAACGCGAGGCTGTTCGGCAGGAGGCGAGGGATGCCGTCGTCCATCACTGGATGGCGGACCTTACCTCCGCAGTTTTTGGCCGTCGCACCCTCGACGCGCTTGGGCCAGTCCTGAAAGACTGGCTTGAAAGACCGCACGGCTTCCTCACCTTCCGGTTGGTGCAGGTGCTGTCCGGCCACGGCTGTTTCGGGTCGTACCTTCACCGAATCGGGAGGGAGGAGAGCCCGTCGTGCCATGACTGTGGCGCGGCGGAGGACACGGCACAGCACACCCTCGAGGTGTGCCCGTCGTGGACCGAGCAGCGCCGCAGTCTTGTTGCGGCAATCGGGCCGGACCTCTCGCTTCCCGCCGTGGTAATTGCCATGTTGGGGAGCGAGGAGGCATGGGTGGCGGCAGCCTCCTTCTGTGAAGACGTCATGTCACAGAAGGAGGAGGCGGAGCGCGCGCGGGAGGATGATCCTCTGGCGCCACTTCTCCGCCGAAGGAGAGGCAGGAGAAGGCGGGTGGTTGACCACCCGCTTCCCCCTCGGTGATAAGCAGCGGGCGACAGGCGCGGGGGCGCCTTCGTCCGCATTGCACTGCTTATCACCCAGCCGAACGAGGATGACCGAGCACTGACAGTCATCCTCGAGCCCCTTCCCATACGCGGGAGGGGCGTGATCGGCCCGCCGCTGTAAGGCGGGCAAACGCCGGCGGGGAAATGGAAGCAAAGGCTATGCCGATTCCCAATACCCCGCCACCAAAGGCGATGCGGGAGTGCCGCTGGGTCGTTTAGTGGGTATACCGGGAGACACCTTCCCGGGAGTCCCACATACCCCATCCGTCCTCCGACGGGTGGGGATGCGTAATGCATTTTTCCCAGCGAAAAAAAAAAAAAAAAAAAAAAAAAACAAAAAAAAAAAGGTTAGGTTAGGTTCCCCCTCGAATGGAGCACGCCTTGTCGTGGCGAGGGGGCTCAGTAGCCTGTCGCAATCCAGCGGCAGGTGAAGCCAAGATGCTCTGTGACGGGTGCCGCTGCGTCTGTTCCCGTATCGGGCGGCAGCGGCACGGGTGAGTCGCGTCTGTCTCGGATCGAGCGGCGGCTCACTGAATGTTGGTATGACTCCCAGCACCCCTCTGATTTAGCAGAGGAGGCAGGGGATGTCGTTGGGACTTTTGTCCTCTTGGCGAGCCCGACGTGCACTTACCCTGCCGTCGGGCGTGGATCGCCTTATATCGTAATCCGCATCAACGGAGTGTCGTGGATCACGTCTCGCGGCTCTGTGTGGAACGAGGGTCTTGGCTTAACCGCCCGGACCGCGAGGAAGAAAACCTCTATAAAAAATTACCCCAATCTAAAGCGTGGTAGCTCCGCGAGGGGATGCGTGGCTGATGGGTGATCAGTCGCTAGAGCTTACTCCAGCGGGATACCTGCCGACCTCCCGTTGGGTTATCAACCCCAAGGCTTTGTCGGGTGCAGGGGGCACCGCCCGGCAAGGACTATTATTTCCCCCATACTCGTGGGATCAATTATGAATAATTTGGATCAAAATCTCAAACCCGACCGCGAGCCTAGTCGTAAAACTGGCTCAAAAACGGAGCAGAAGGAAGAAACAGCCACCATGAGCTGTGACAGTGCTTGGTCGCCTGTCGTGCGCCTATCGCGCAATTTGAAGGAGGCCCGAGTAGCAGTCGCGAGGCTGCCCGAGGACGGAGCACGGGAGTTGGCGCCTCCGAGGAAAAAGCGCGCCGTTAGTGTGACGGGGAGTTGCACCTCTCTGGAGGCCATTGGCCTTGACGAGGAGCGCTCCCGTAGTAGCCTGGAGGAGTATTCCGACGCCTCCACTTTGTCGGAGGGTTCCCGCCGGTCGACGCGCCTGCAGTTTTTGCGGACGCCTCGCCCGGCGGTCGAGCCCGGAAAGAAGGAGAAGAAGAGAAAGAAAGGAAAGGGAAAGGCTGAACAATCTGCCTCGGCAGGGTCTGGTCTCGATGACTTGGCCCTATCCCTTGCCACAGAAGCGCTGCAACCCGAGGAGGAGGAGCGGATAGCAGCGCTGTCAAAAGAGGCGTGCGCCGCTAGAACGGCTGTTGGCGCTGCTCCGGTGCCGCAAGGCCCGGAAATGACGGCGGAGGGCCTCCAGGTGGCGGCAAACAAGCACCTAGAGGTAATCCTGGAGGTGGCCAAGAGGTCAAAACACCTCAAAGGCACCTTCCAAAAGGCACTGAAAGACGCGGCCAGTGCCCTCCAAAATTTGACCGCTCTTGCTTTGAGCCACTCCATGTCTGATGAGACGAGGCTGCTCCAGCAGGAGAACTCAGCCATCCGGCGCGAGCTGGCGCAAATGCGTCAGCAGATGGCTGAGTTACGTCAGGAAATGGAGGCGGAGAAACGAGGTCCGGCACCTATGGACGCGGCTCCGTTCTCATTCACCAGGGTGGCCCCCTTACAAGAGAGGGGCCAAAATGGGGAGGACCCAGCCTTGGCGGAGTTCCGACGTTCTATAGTGTTGGAGGTGGGCGCCATTTTGAACGCCCGCCTCGAGGGTCTCGAAGACCGCCTCCTGCCGGCCAAGTCTCTGCGGCCACCTCTGGCCGCTGACAAGAAGCTGACTACACCAGCGCCCGTCGCGGCTGCCAAACCCAGCAAGGGAAAAGGTAAGGGGAAGAAGTCTGCCCCTCCTTCTGCCGCCACCGCGGCAGCGCCCATCGCTGGGCCGTCTTCGGGATCAACGCCGCCACAACCAAGCCGGGAGAGAGAGCCCCTGTCAACAGCGCCGGCCAAGGAAACGTGGGTGACGGTGACGAAACGAGGGAAAAAGCAAACGGCCGTTCCAACGGCCGCCCCTCCCTCGAAACCAAAAGCGCCACCGTGCATCGTCGTGGTGAAAAAGCCGCGTAAGCTGGTGGCCCCGAAAACATCGGCGGTGGTCCTTACCCTCTCCACGGAGTCCGTGAAGAAGGGTGTCACCTACGGGTCAATCATAGAAAGGGCCCGTGGTGTCATCAACCCCGCCGAGCTCGGGATCCCGTCGGTGCGCTCACGGCAGACGGCAGCGGGGGCTCGCATGTTTGAATTTGAGGGCCCCCAAAACAGCGAAAAGGCCGACCTCTTTGCGGCCAAACTGAAGGAGGTGGTGGCGGAAGAGGCGATAGTCGTCCGCCCTGTCAAAAAATCCGAACTTCGGATAACAGGGCTGGATGACTCCATCACGCCGCAGGAAGTCGCCGCCGCCGTTGCCGCGAAGGGAGGGTGCGGTGCCGAACAAGTCCGCGCTGGTGCCATTCGCCCCGGCCCTGGTGGTACGGGGTGCATCGTAGTGCACTGCCCCGTCGCCGCGGCGAAGGCTTTGGCGAATGCCGGGCGCATCACCGTTGGGTGGAGCTCTTGCGACGTTCGCGTGCTCGAGCCCCGCCCGATGAGGTGCTTCTGTTGCCTCGGAATCGGCCACACCAAGCCGCTTTGCCCCTCTCGGGTGAGCCGCGAGGACCTGTGCTTCCGCTGCGGCAGGAAAGGCCATGACCGCGCCTCCTGCTCAGCGGAACCGAGATGCGCCGTCTGCTCGTCGGCTGGTAGACCCGCCAGCCATGTGATGGGAGGGAAAAAATGTAACCCTCCCCCAACGAAGGGCAAGGCGGCAACGAAGCCAACGCCTGGAGCGCATAAAACCGGTCAGGGAACTGGAACGCCGGAAGAGGTTATGTCGGGGTGATG
Source organism: Pyrausta purpuralis (assembly GCA_963924145.1). Classification (NCBI taxonomy): domain Eukaryota; kingdom Metazoa; phylum Arthropoda; class Insecta; order Lepidoptera; family Crambidae; genus Pyrausta; species Pyrausta purpuralis. The sequence continues at coordinate 28,222,867 of OZ001650.1, forward strand.
GATTTGGGTCCCAAGTCATTGCTCCAGGCGAACCTCATGAGGTCTGCCAGAGCCCAGGATCTTTTCTCCCAGGCTCTGGCGGAGTATCATATCGACGTGGCCGTCGTCTCGGAGCCGTACCTGACACCAGACCGACCAAACTGGTTGGGGAGTCGGGACGGCCTCGCGGCGATAACCTCCTCCGGTGGCCTACCCCTCTCACTTCTCGAGAGGGGTACCGAGTTCGTAGGGGCCTCGTGGGGTGGATTAGCGATTTTTGGAGTTTATTTCTCCCCTAATCGCCCACTCCACGAGTTCGAGGCCTTTCTACAGGCGTTGTCGGCCGCGTTACGGCGTGTTGCTCCCCGTCAAATCATCCTGATGGGGGACTTCAACGCCAAGTCCGTCGCATGGGGTGGCCGTGTGACGGACTGCCGCGGCCGAGCCATGGAGGCCATGGCTATGGCGACAGGCCTGACCCTACTGAATAGGGGCAGGACGCACACGTGCGTGCGACGGCGGGGCGGGTCAGTGGTGGACCTTACGTTCGCCTCTCCCGTCGTCGCAGCTCGCGCGAACAACTGGCGAGTCCTATCGGTGGAGACTGGGTCCGACCACCGTTACATCCGGTTCGAGTTGGACTCAGTCTCCACCCAAGGCCCCACGTCGGCCGCCTTGTCTCGGTTGAGACCGCGCTGGGCGCTGGCCCGGCTCGACCGAGACATGGCTCACGAATCCGCGCTGGTCCAGGACTGGTTTTGTCCCCCTTTGACCGGCGCGGACGTAGACGGCTCGGCCTCCCAGCTCCGCCAAGTTCTGACGGAGGTGTGCGACGCGTCGATGCCGAGATCTCTTCCCCCTCCTCGTCGCAACTCCGTCTATTGGTGGTCGGCAGAAATTGCCGACCAGCGGTCCGCCTGCACTGCTGCACGGCGGGCGTATACCAGGAGCCGGAGGCGCCGAATCCGCGATGGGGAGAGGGAAGACGTCCTGTACGCCGCGTACCTGGAGGCGAAGAAGCGCCTCAAGGTAGCGATCGCTACCGCGAAGGATGAAGCCCGGGCGACGATGCTGGAGAGTCTGGACAGGGACCCGTGGGGGAGACCGTATCGGGCTGCGCGCAACAAGCTGCGCGCTCATGGTCCTCCTCTCACCCAGACTCTCGAGCCGGCGATGGTGGAAGCGGTGGTCGGTGCGTTGTTCCCCGGTTCTGACCCGGACTTCGCACCGCCACCGATGACTCGGCCGGATCCTGTTGAGGACCCGGTTGAATCCTTTCCGCCAGTCTCGGGGGCGGAGGTGCAAGCCGCCGCGCTCCGCCTCCGGGGTAAAAAGACGGCACCAGGACCGGACGGTGTGCCTGCTCGGGTGTTGTTCATCGCGGCGGGCTACCTAGAGGACAAACTTCGGGAACTTTTCGACAGCTGTCTTGCTGTCGGAAGGTTCCCGAAGGTGTGGAAGGAAGGCGCCCTCTGCCTTCTCGCCAAGCCGGGCCGGCCGATGGACTCTCCATCGGCCTATCGGCCAATTGTGTTGCTGGACGAGGCGGGGAAACTCTTCGAGAGGATTCTCGTAACCCGCATCGTCCGGCACTTGGCGACTACCGGCCCTGACCTGGCGGAGGCCCAGTTTGGCTTCCGAGCCGGCCGTTCGACCCTCGACGCGCTGAGCTTTTTGGGGGACAACGTGAAGGGTGCTGCTGAGAGTGGGGAAAGGCTGTTGGCAATATCTCTAGATATCGCCAACGCTTTTAACAGCATTCCCCACTCCACAATCATCGAGGCCCTGCGCGCTCACGACATGCCGCCCTACTTGGTCCACCTCCTGTCCGATTACCTCCGGGACAGGATGATAACGTATGTGGACCAGGGAGGCTCGCTGAGGAGCCACCGCGTCGAGTCCGGTGTTCCACAGGGATCAGTCCTCGGACCATGCCTGTGGAATATCGGATTTGACTGGCTGCTGAGGGGCGCACTCCCCCCGGGCGTGAGGGTCGTCTGCTACGCGGACGACACTCTCGTACTGGCCCGGGCCTGGGATGTAGCGCGGGTCCTCCAGTTGGCTACCGCGGCGTGCGACCTTGTGGTCCAACGGATTCGCCTGTTGGGCCTCAGGGTCGCTCTGGAGAAGTCGGAGGCCGTCTTGTTCGACGGCCCGAGACAACGCCACCCACCGAACATCAGCCTGATGGTCGGTGGCGTGGCCATCGACGTTAAGCCCCAGATGAAATATCTGGGACTTATCATCGACAGCCGGTGGCGGTTCGGCCGACACTTCGCCGAACTGTCACCCCGGCCGTGCCGACTTCGCGCTTGGCCGTGCTACGGTGCAGACGTGTGTCGGAGGTGCTCTCGCGCGCTATTAAATCCTTAGTGTTTTAATTAGTGTGTCTAGTGCATTGTTAAACTTTGTGCCACCTATATATTTTTATTAATATATAACGCGGTGGAAGATTTACGTGTTATTAAATAAAAAGTGTCGTGATCTCTGTGAATCGTGCGCTGGAATTAATAAGAAAAGAAAAGCCGTCTACGCCGGTTTTCCCGGCCTAGGAGGGCTATAAGGACAGGTGGTTTTCACTGCCTGGCAAGTGAGTGGTGTTTTTGTTGCCTAATTTCGCGAATTACGTGGTTTTTATCCGTAAATAAGCCGTGAAACGAGACCGCGTGCTAAAAGTGAGGTTAGGACCGCGTGCTCGCGAGGTTAGGCGACCGCGTGGTCTGCGTTTGACAGCTCGCGCCATCTTGACGTACGTCACTGTCACTGTCAGTGCCGGTGACGTTTCTGACAGGTGTCCGAGTTGCGTTCCGTTGCGCGCCGCGTGCGTTGTATTTAATCGGTAGCGGTAACGTTATCGGTTATTTTATATCGTTGCGCGTTGCTCACGGAGCGATCGCAGCGCCGCCATGGCGGCTAGCGGTGGGGACGACCCCACAGATATGGAGCGCTCCTTCATTAGCGAGGAGTTGGCCCGCCGGGAGGAGGAACTGGCCGCTTTACAGGAGATAGCGGCCGAGAGTGGTTTTGTGCCGAGAAAGTCGCTGGCGCGCACCCCGCCCAGCGGCTTCAACACGCCGCCGCAGCCGCGGCAGCCGCAGACGCAGCAGTCCGCAGCCTCCGGCCCGAAGCGGCCCCTGGGCTCTCCTGAGGAGGTCCAGGAAGCCGTTCGGCGCCGGGTCACGGAACGCAAGAGGCCGGTTCCTCCTGTCGGGGGCATCCTCACGTCGCAGCCCAGAGACAGTTCCCCATCGCAGCCGCCCGCCGCTCGCCCATCAGCAGCAGCCACGACACAGCAGGCTCCTGCATCAGGTACGCTGGCCGGCATGTCTAAGTTGGAGCTACTTGACGCCGTACATAGGGCCGTACGTGGGATCGCACAGGTGACGAACGCCAGCAATAAGCTCAACATGGGCGATAAGACTGCGGTCGCCTCGCACAGTCAGGAGATCCTGGCTGTCGTGGCGGCCCTTGAGTTACGCCAAGCTGAGCTGGAGCACCAGCTCGCGGCCTGCAAACTCCAGGCGGCAAACGCCGAACTGGAGTTCTCCAAACGTGCCTTGGCCATGTCGGCCCCTGGCCAGCAGCCACCGGCCCCCGGAGCGCCCACCGTCCCGTCGTTTGCGAACGTCTTGCGTTTACCGAAGGGTAAGGCCCCAATTGAGATTCCGCAGGAGGGCCCGGCAGTTATCTTTTATCCAGCCGACGCCGCCATTAAGACTTCAGAGGAAACAAAAAAGACACTGGAGAATGCAGTCAAGCCGTCCTCAGAGGGCATCCGCATCAGGAGTGTCAGGATGGTGGGCAATTCGGGGATCGTCGTGCGGACCGCCAACAAGGAGGCTGCCCAGAAGCTGAAGGCAGTGGCTCCACCGAACCTCAAAGTGTCGGAGCCCAAGGCCAGACAGCCCAGGGTAGCCTTACGCTATCTACGTCATAACATGGAGGATGCCGAGATTATCGAGGGACTCCACCAGGGTAATCTAGCGGACGACCCCAGTTGGTCCCTGGAGAAATTCAGGTCTAGCTGTAAGGTCGCCCTGAAGAAAGCCGTTGGTCCCAAGTGGCTCGTGCTCCTCGAGTGCTCGATGGCCTGCAGGGACAAGTTGGTGGCTCTTGGCCAGGTGTACCTGGGTTGGAGCGAATTAGAGGTTAGTGACCACGTGAGAGCCACTTGCTGCAACAAGTGTCAGCAGTATGGTCACCCGGAGAAGTACTGCCGGTCCAAGGAAACCGTTTGCGGTAAGTGTGGCGAGACCGGGCACAAATCTGCCGAGTGCCAAGCCACGACGCAGTGCTGTGCCACTTGCAAGCGCTTCAAGCGCAAGGACGCACATACCCACACCACCGCAGCGGCGACCTGTCCAGCCCGGCTGTACTCCGAGCAGCAGACGGTGAGCATGCTGCAGTACCACTAAGCTGGCTCTCACGAGACTAAGGGTAGGGCAGCTCAATCTTAACGGTTCCGAGTCCGCCACCTCAGAGCTACCGGTGGTTGCACGCTCGCTCAGACTGGATCTAGTCTTGATCCAGGAGCAGTATCGTCGTCACCCCGGGCTTCTGCAGTGTGGTGAGAACCCCATGGCTGGCGTTCTCGTATTGAACAGGGATGTAGCGGTCACTGTGCTGCATCACCTGAGCAACGACTACTGTCTGGTCGCTCACATTGTGTACCGAGACTCGAGCGTCTACATTGTTTCAGCATACTTTCAGTACAGCCACGACATTAGCCGTCACATACAACATCTGGATACAGTCATGAACCAACTTGCTGGCAAACCAATTATTTTTGGTCTTGACAGCAACGCTCATTCACCGATGTGGTTTTGTGAAGAAAGGCAATACTTAGGCCGAGGGAGGGACACCGAGTACAGGAGGAATCACATGGAGGGCTTCATCCTCGGACGAAACCTCCTGATACACAATGTTCCCGACCAACCACCTACTTTCAGCGGACCGAATGGTATGTCCAATGTAGACCTCACGCTTTCTTCGAGAGGAGTCAATGTGGGCAACTGGATGGTTCACGAGGGCGCCAGCCTGAGCGACCATCAGTTGATCACTTTTGAAATCATGTATGATAATGCACGCCCGACTTCGGCAGTGCAAGGAGACGGCGACCAGTTGCCGGCACCGTTCCGCACGAAAGGTGTGGATTGGACCAGGTTTTGCGCGGTGCTGCATGCTCGTCTGGGCAATGTGGCAACACACCTCCCCGCTGCACAGTATTGCGAGAGGTACACCGGAGTTCTTCTGCGCACTGCTCGAGAGATCCTCGGTCAGTGCGCACGTAAGAACGACGGAAGATACGAGTGGTGGTCGCCAGAGTTAGATCAGTTGCGCCGCGGAGTTAGTCGAGCACGTCGTGACTGGCAGCGATCGCGCCGAGTGGGAGGAGACCAGGAGGAGCAACTTCATTGCGAACTCAGAGCTTTGCGCATAGCATACAAGCAGGCAATGAAGAAGGCTGAGCTGGACTTCTTTCGCTCAATCGCTGACTCAGGTAACGATGACCCCTGGGGTAGAGCTTATCGTGAGGCGAGTGGGCGCTTGCGCCCCCCGCCGAACGTCATCAACGGTATGAAACTCGTCGAGGGCTTTACTGAGTCTACTGGCGACACCATGGCGTCTCTACTCTCCTCGCTGTACCCAGACGATAGACCCGATGATGATACCGCATATCACCGTACCGTACGTATTGCTGCCGCTTTCGCTCCTAGCGGAAGCGACTCATCCGAACCGAGCAAGCATACGCTTGACTCGATCATTCGCGCTCTTCCCAATACGGCCGCTGGATCGGATGGTATCACGGCCAGAATCGTCAAGTGGGCGTGGAGGGCTGCCTCGGACGAGATGTGGCACATGTATCGTCTATGCATAGCTCAAGGTATCTTTCCAGACATTTGGAAGGTCGGAAGACTTCTCGTTCTGCCGAAGGGTAACGGTAAACCTCTTTCGGACCCGAAGGCATACAGGCCTATCACTTTACTACCTATCTTAGGTAAGATCTTGGAGCGCGTGGTGATATCCTGCACTCCCTGTCTGCACGGACATATCTCAGAGGCGCAGCACGGTTTCACCCGTGGCCGTTCTACGGTCACGGCGCTCAACGCTATTAACTCTATTACAGAGAACAGTGCCGCGCCCTACGTGCAGCTGATCTTTTTGGACATCTCTGGTGCTTTCGACAACGCGTGGTGGCCAATGATTTTGTTGAAGGCCAAGCAGGCGGGCATACCGCCCAACATTTACAGAATCTTGGTCAGTTACTTCACGAACAGGCGTGTGGGACTCTATGTGGGGAACCAAACGACCTGGAAACGCAGCACTATGGGGTGTCCACAGGGATCGGTGCTCGGCCCGACACTTTGGAATCTCCTGCTCAATGACCTCCTACTGCTGCCGCGACCCGACGGAGTCCACCTTACTGCATACGCCGACGATGTTACGATATCGATAGAAGCACAGTCGCGGGCTGATATCGAACGCAAAGCCGCTACGATGTTGGGGAACATATCCGGTTGGGGAGCACGAAATAGACTCGGTTTCTCCCCTGGGAAGTCCCTCACCATGACGCACAAAGGTAAATTCCAGCGGGCTCCGATTATCAAACTGGACGGTGCTTCGATCGTAAGCGTTTCCCAGGCGAAGGTGTTGGGTGTTACCCTAGACGGTGCTAGGTCCTACATGCCGCATGCGAGATTGATTGGCGAGAGTGCCGCCCGCTGTTTTGCGAAGGTGTCTCGGGTGTCGGCGTCCTCCTGGGGCGTCCGATACCGCGCCCTTAAGGTCCTGTACTCAGGGACCTATGTGGCGTGTTTGACATACGCTGCGGCTGTATGGTGCCGACGCTCGTCGAATTTTGTTATCCGCAGAGCGCTGATTAGCACTCAGAGGCCGGCGCTAATATTACTCACGAAGGCCTACAGGACGTGCAGTTCCGCGGCACTACCGGTGCTCGCGGGAGTTCTCCCTGCCGACTTGGAAGTTTTTCGTGCGGGACGAAGTGAGCAGGAGAAATACCAACTGGCCCCCAGGGAGCGCAGGGAATTAAAACGTCGCATCAGAGAGGAGACTGTTGCCACTTGGCAAGAGCGGTGGTCTTCGAGCGAGGACGGACGCGAGTTGTTCAGCTTCTTTCCCGACGTAGTCGTGAGGTTATCTTTCGACTGGGTCGAACCGGACTATGTTGTTTCGCAGATTCTCACAGGACACGGTTGCTTCAGACGGCGCCTACATAAGCTTGCGCTGTGCGAGTCGGCACTGTGCCCCTGTGGTGAGGAGGTTGAAGAGAGCCGCGATCACGCACTTTGGGAATGTGAGCTATACGCGGAAGCCAGACATAAGATGCTAGACGCTATACGAACGGCTCAACCTGGTCCGATCTATCACCAGGACCTCGTGAGTAGCCGTAACAACTGGGAGGCATTGCGCGAGTTCGCGCACTCTTGGCACATGCTTAGGCGTAATTTTGAAGTGTGATTGGTTTCAGATTTGACAAGTAGAGCAGCCCGACGCGAAGTCACGTTTTTGTGGTGTTCACGCCCCAGAAGGGGGAGAGGTGAAATTCAGAGGGGACAGGAAACAGAAACTTGTAGGGAGCCTGAAGCAAGCGCCGATCGGTGAAGCAGCCTAATTAGCAGGCACGGAGGAGAAAGACCGGTCGGCGTCTCCCACGATTCGGGTCGTATGCCAAGACGGCAGGAAGACTCATGGGCGGAGGTGGGATTGTCACCCCGGCTATTAAAGACGGCGGACTCGCTGGGGTGGCTACTCCCGAACTTGGGTGGGCCAAGCGCTCACTGCCGGCGTCTCTATGCCGGCATACTCAAGAGCATGGCGCTATACGGTGCCCCCATCTGGGCGGACCGTCTGAGTCGGGACAATGTGTCTCAGCTCAGGCGGCCCCAGCGAGTCATCGCGCAGAGGGCGGCCCGCTGCTACTCTAAAGTGGCAGGTGCAGTGGCGTGTGTCCTGGCTGGGACTCCGCCTTGGGAGCTCGAGGCCCGAGTCCTAGCCTGGACATACGCACGACGGTCGGAGCAGCGTTCTCGGGGAGAGCGCGGCTCCCTAGAGGAGGAGCGCGCCTTCGAGCGCCAGACCCGAGAGCTGCTGATTCGGGCCTGGACCGGGGTCCTAAACTCTTCGGAGACGGGTCGAGCCACCCTCGACGCCCTGACCCCGGTCCTGACCCGATGGCTAGAGAGACGACACGGCTTCCTCACCTACCGTCTGGTGCAGGTCCTTACCGGACACGGATGCTTCGGTGTCTATCTGCACCGGATCGGACGGGAGGAGACCGCCGCGTGTCACGAGTGCGGTGCTGCGGAGGACACGGCTCAGCACACCCTTGTGTCGTGCCCAGCGTGGGCGTCGCAGCGCCGCACTCTGGTCGCGGAGATCGGCCAGGACCTCTCCCTTCCCAGCGTGGTGGAGGCCATGCTCGGGAGTGACAGAGCCTGGCAGGCCGTCACCTCCTTCTGCGAGGACGTTATCTCACAGAAGGAGGCAGCGGAGAGGGTGCGGGAGGAGGATCCTCTTGCCGCCCCGATCCGAAGGCGACGAACGGGGCGGAGACGGCGGCGTTATAACCGCCTGATCCCTCCCGGTGGAGGCCAGCTTGCGTCGGGTACGGGGGTACCCGCGCCGGCATTGCACGCGCTTCCACCGCCGCCTGACGGGAATGTCCGCACACTCCGGGCCATTCCCGTTGCCCCCCCTCATGGTGTGGGCTTGCCGGGCCTGCTACGGCGGGCAGTCACCGACGGGGCAGCGGTAGTATCCGACCGGCTTCCCGCAGCCCCGTCCGCCGCTCACGAGTCGTCGAGCGAGTCGTCGCCGTCCGATTTCTCGGATGACGACGACTGGCTTGAGACGACTTATGAGCGGCCAGGTGACTGACGGAGTGTCGTTGGTTTTTAGTGGGTATGGGCGCCTGAGCTCGAGTCCCACATAACTCGCCGTCTCCCCCGAGCGGCGAGTATGCGTAATGCATTTCCAACGTAAAAAAAAAAAAAAAAAAAAAGGTTAGGTTAGGTTAGGTTACGAGTAGGTTAGGTTAGGTTGGGGTGGGGCACGAGTGTCCCCCTCGAATGGAGCACGCCTTGTCGTGGCGAGGGGGCTCAGTAGCCTGTCGCAATCCAGCGGCAGGTGAAGCCAAGATGCTCCGTGGAGAGTGCCGCTGCGTCTGTTCCCGTATCGGGCGGCAGTGGCCATAGTGAGTCGCGTCTGTCTCGCATCGAGCGGCGGCTCACTAACAGTCGTTGGACTCCCGGCACCCCTCTGGTTTATCAGAGGAGGCAGGGGATGTCCTGAGGACTTGGGTCCTCTGGGCGAGCTCGGCGTGCATTTGCCGTCGGGCGTGGCTCGCCTCGTCGGGAGGGTCTCGGACAGACGGTGTGGGGACACCTCTGTCCAATCACCAGGGACCCTCCTGAGGCGCCAGTGTGCCGTCGGGAGTGGGATCGCCCCACTCCGTGGAGATCCGCCCTCCTGATAGAGGGTGGAGGTTGCGCTGGCAAGGGTCGCGGGACTGTTGAGACACCGCGGCCCCTGCTGTCAAAGCCACCAAACGCGGCGGGCGTCGTCAGGTTTTAGTGGGTATACCCGGGGGCGTATCCGGGGGAGTCCCACACACGCCCCTCCGTTCCCCGACGGAGAGGTACGGTGCGTAAACTGCATTTCCTGACGTAAAAAAAAGAAAGGGGCACGAGTGTCATCTGTTATGCGGATGACACTCTCCTCACTGCCCGAGGGGGGAATTTTGGTGAGGCGGCCAGTCTGGCCTCGGCGGGCGGATCGCTAGTCGCTCATAGGATCCGCCGGCTTGGACTGAAGGTAGCGTTGCATAAGACCGAGGCCGTTTTCTTCCACGGGCCTCGGCAGCGCCGTCCACCTGACGCCCACATCTTTGTGGAGGGCGTTAGAATTGAGGTTAAGACCCAGATGAAATATCTGGGTCTAACGCTCGACAGCAGGTGGCGCTTCAGCCCGCATTTCAGCGGACTGTCGTCGCGCCTGCTGAAGGCAGCGGGGGCCCTCTCATGGCTGATGCCTAACTTGAGAGGGCCAGGCGGGCGATGCCGGCGGCTGTACGCCGGCATCCTAAAAAGCATAGCCCTGTACGGGGCGCCAATCTGGGCTGACTCCCTTCAAAGAAGGGAGAATGCTACAGCCTTGCGGGTGCCCCAGAGGGCCATTGCGCAACGGGTAGCGCGGGCTTACCGCTCGGTAAGCTTCGCAGCGGCGTGCGCTCTGGCTGGCACCCCTCCTTGGGAGCTCGAGGCGTGGGTGCTAGCCAGAGTCTACGAATGGACGGCGGGGCGAAGGGCACTCGGTGAGCGCCCTGCCCCTGAAGAACGCGAGGCGGTTCGACGGGAGGCGAGGGATGCCGTCGTCCATCACTGGATGGCGGACCTTGCCTCCGCAGTTTTCGGCCGTCGCACCCTCGACGCGCTTGGGCCGGTCCTAAAGGACTGGCTTGACAGACCGCACGGATTCCTCACCTTCCGATTGGTGCAGGTGCTGTCCGGGCACGGCTGTTTCGGGTCGTTCCTTCACCGAATCGGGAGGGAGGAGAGCCCGTCGTGCCATGACTGTGGCGCGGCGGAGGACACGGCACAGCACACCCTTGAGGTGTGCCCGTCGTGGACCGAGCTGCGCCGCAGTCTTGTCGCGGCAATCGGGCCGGACCTCTCGCTTCCCGCCGTGGTAATTGCCATGTTGGGGAGCGAGGAGGCGTGGGTGGCGGTAGCCTCCTTCTGTGAAGACGTCATGTCACAGAAGGAGGAGGCGGAGCGCGCGCGGGAGGACGATCCTCTCGCGCCAATACTCCGCCGAAGGAGAGGCAGGAGAAGGCGGGTGGTCAACCACCCTCTTCTCCCCCGGTGATAAGCAGCGGGCGACAGGCGCGGGGGCGCCCTCGTCCGCATTGCACCGCTTATCACCCAGCCGAACGAGGATGACCGAGCACTGACAGTCATCCTCGAGCCCCTTCCCATGAGCGGGAGGGGCGTGACGGGCTCGCCGATACAAGGCGGCAAACGCCGACGGGGAACTGGACGCAAAGGCTATGCCGATTCCCAGAACCCCGCCACAAAAGGCGATGCGGGAGTGCCGCTGGGTCGTTTAGTGGGTATACCGGGAGTCACCTTTCCCGGGAGTCCCACATACCCCATCCGTCCCCCGACGGGTGGGGATGCGTAATGCATTTTTCCCAGCGAAAAAAAAAAAAAAAAAAAAAAAAGGTTAGGTTGGGGTTCCCAGCAGTGTTGGCTTCCTCGCAGCGATCCCCGGGCAACGTCTCGTCTGACCACCGTAACGGAGTGGCAGACAGGCGGCTAACGAACACTGTGCGATCGTATACTTTCAAGGCGTTTAAGTGCGATCATTGTCGTTCGACGAAATGTCGAAACCTTTGCGGGACGCCTCTGGGCGTTTCATTAAAAAAGGCCCTTCTCAGGGCCAATCCCAAACGGCCCTTCTCAGGGCCACCCCCGACGACGCTTCGACGTCGAAAGCTAGCCGTACACCATCTGCGGCGAGCGTGGTGTGCAGGGAGGACGATCTGTCGGAGTCCGACAGTGACGCCTTTGTGGCAGAGCTGCCTGACCGTCAGGCAAAAAAGCGGGCCTACTTGAGGCAGAGTTCGGAGGGCTCTTCGGATTCAGCCAAAAGTGGCCCGAAAAAGAAGAGCAAGGCTATAAAGCCTGCTAACCCTACCCTGGCTTGCATTAGCCACGACGTAGGGCTGCTGGACGCCCAACGTCAGCTTAACATGGCGAACAGGGCACGAGTCCAACAGGAGTTAGAAGAGGAGGTTGCCGCTAAGGAGGCACAGGCACGCGCACGTAGAGCCAAGGCGGACTATGGTGCGTCAAGCGTCACGTACGCGGATCACTCCTTAGCGGAACTCGAAAAGATGGCCGAGGAGGACCAGGAGGAGATTGTCAGAGTCGCCTCAAAGTCCTCGAATTTAAAGGGGACCTTCCAAAAGGCCCTCAAGTGCCGGGCTGCTAGTCTTCGTGGTATCATCGGTGAGTTGGTGCAGCGCACAACCACCGACGAGGTACGGCAGCTCCAAAAGAGGGTGGACTGCCTTACAAAGGAGGTCAGCGAGCTACACACGAAGCTCGCTGAAGCTATTGGGCGGCCTATCCAGGCCCCGCCTGCTGCAGTGACGGTGGATCTCTCCTCCTCCAACCTTGAGGAAACCATCCGCAAGGTTGTGATGGAGGAGAGAGCCTTCACGCGGGCCTGCATCGCGGGCATTGAGGACAGGCTCCTGCCTGAAAGGCGCGTCAGGCCGCCGTTGGCTGCGGACAGGGCTGCTCCTGCCTCTGCCCCTGCCCCGGCCGTGATGGCTCCTCCCCCGAATCCGAAGCCCGCAAAGGGCAAAGGAAAGGGGAAAAAGACGGTGGCTCCGCCGGCTACGACTGAGGTGGCGGCAGCCTCATCCCAGAGCGAAGACGCCTTTCTTCCCTCCAGCACTCCGTCCAACGAGTGGACTGAGGTGGTTAGGAGGAAGAAAAGAGACGCCAAAAAGGCAGTGCTGTCTGCTGTTCCTGCCAATGTCCCCTCCGGCTCGTCCAAAGGGACGAGCAAAGGAGAGGAGAAGAGCAAGAGGAAAACAGCCCCCAAGCCGAAAGGGAGGAAACTGGTTCCTCCCAAAACCGCGGCCGTCGTAGTGACGCTCACTCCGGAGGCCGTGGAGAAGGGAGAGACGTACGAATCCGTCCTGAAACGGGCTCGTACCAACGCAAACCCAGCAACGCTGGGTATTGGCCTGGTGACGTGCCGCAAGACCCAAACTGGAGCCCGACTCTTCGAGTTTCCGGGGGCCCAGGGCGGTGCCAATGCAGACCTCTTCGCAAATAAATTGCAAGAGGTCATAGCGGACGCGGCCAAAGTTGCCAGGCCAACGAAGACCGCGTCAGTAGAAGTGACCGATCTTGATGACTCGGTCACAAAAGATGAGGTAGTGGCGGCAGTTGCCTCTACAGGAGGCTGTGACCCGGCAGCAATACGGGGTGGGGCTATCAAGCCTGGTCGCGGTGGTCTGGGTGCTATTCGCCTGGAGTGCCCGGTCGTCGCGGCAAAGGCCGTACTGGCCAAGAGACGGCTCCCCGTAGGGTTTTGTGTGGCCGTGGTCCGGGCACTTGAGGACCGGCCTTTCCGGTGTTTCAGGTGCTTCGGAGTAGGACACACCAGAGCTCTGTGCCCATCCCGAGTGGACAGGTCGGAGCTCTGCTACCGTTGCGGGGAAGCGGGGCACAAGGCGTCAGAGTGTGGTGTTGCCACACCACGCTGCGCGGTGTGCTCTGCCAGTGGCCGTCCAGCTGGCCACGTGATGGGGGGGAGGCAATGCAATCCTCCCCCAAAGAAGGGACAAGCGCAGGTGTCAAATCGACCAGCTGCAGCTGCCGCCACTGTTGAGGCTGTCGAGGCCTCGCAACAGGCCGAAGAGGGCAATGCAATGTACCAATAATGACAGTGGTCCATCGCATTTTACAGGCTAACACCAACCACTGCAGAGCGTCCCAGGACCTGCTGGTGCAGACCATGGCTGAGTGGTTGGTGGATGTTGCGGTTGTCGCAGAGCCATACTCTGTCCCTGGTCGCTGGCTAGCGGATCAGGATGGATTGGTGGCGCTTGTGGCGCGGTCTTCCACGGACTCCCCTTCCCTCTCGCTCTTAGAGAGGGGACCGGGATACGTGGCCGCCGCGTGGGGAGACGTAGTCTTTGTGGGGGTTTATTTCTCCCCGAACCGACCACTTTCTGACTTTGAGGACTTCCTTGGAGTCCTCACCGCAGTGGTTTCAAGGTTAGCGCAACGACAGGTCTCCGTTCTGGGAGATCTGAACGCCAAGTCGGTGGTTTGGGGAAACCCAGCCACCGATGCACGCGGGCGGGCGCTCGAGCTGTGGGCGGTCTCCTCCGGGCTCTCCCTTCTAAATAGAGGGGAGGTCCGTACGTGCGTGCGGCGGTGGGGTGGGTCAATTGTGGACGTCACTTTTGCCTCACCCGCGCTAGCCGCACGTGTAACAAACTGGCGGGTGGACATGATGGAGACTTTCTCGGACCACCGCTACGTGCGGTTCGAGATCTCCACCCAAGGTCCTCAGAGAACGGCTTCTCCGGGCCAATCTCCGTTCCCACGGTGGGCCCTTGTTCATCTTGATAGGGAGGCAGCGAAAGAGGCGTCGTTCGTCCAGGACTGGCTTTCGCCTGACGTAAATGTCTTGGACGTCGACGCCGCCGCGGCACAGATAAGGGAGTCGTTGACCGAGGTATGCAATTGTAGTATGCCTCGGTCTCGTCGACCACCTCCCCGACGCGCCGTCTATTGGTGGTCAGAGGAGTTGACGGCGCTTCGAATTGCCTGCGTGGCGGCCCGAAGGGAGTACGCTCGAAGCCGGCGGCGGCAAATACGCGATCTGGAGAATGAGGATCGCCTCCACGACCTGTACGTGGAGGCAAAGCGGGTTCTCAAAAAGGAGATGCTCGCCGCCCAGGACTCGGCGCAGGCTGAGCTGCTGGAGGGCCTCGACGGTGATCCTTTTGGGAGGCCATATAAGGCGGCGCGGAACAAACTGCGTCCCTTTGCCCCCCCCGTATCGGAGACCCTTGAGCCGGCAGTGCTGGATGGGGTCGTACGGTCCCTGTTTCCAGGCAGGGCCGACGCTTTCATCCCACCAGCAATGGACCCTCCGCCCCAGGGCCAGACGGCGTCCCAGCAAGGGTGGTGGCAATAGCCGCCACCGAAATGGAAGAAAGGTTTCGGGACATCTTCGACGCGTGCTTCGCGTCGAGAAGGTTTCCGAAACCTTGGAAGGAGGGGCGTTTATGCCTCCTCCGAAAAGAAGGACGCCCGGCAGACTCTCCCTCGGCATACCGACCCATCGTTCTGCTCGATGAGGTCGGTAAAATGTTCGAGGGGATCATCGCCGCTCGCCTCAAAGACCACCTGAGGGTGGTTGGGCCGGATCTGTCGGACGCTCAGTTTGGTTTTCGAACTGAGCGTTCGACGATAGACGCCCTTGCTCTATTAAAGGGTAAGGTAAAGGAGGCGATGGATGCTGGGGACGGATTGTTGGCTGTGTCGTTCGATATAGCCAACGCTTTCAACACCCTTCCCCATGCGACCGTCCTCGAGGCACTCCGGTTTCACGGAGTGCCTCAATATATGAGGGAGCTCCTGGCCAGTTACTTGGAGGACAGAGCGGTCCTCGTAGTCAACAAAGCTGGCCAGGTCCGGCGATACCCGGTTGAGTCCGGTGTTCCGCAGGGGTCAGTCTTAGGACCACTCCTGTGGGACATCGGGTTCGACTGGCTTCTGCGTGGGACTCTCCTCCGGGGCACGAGTGTCATTTGCTATGCGGATGACACTCTCCTCACTGCCCGAGGAGGGAATTTCGGTGAGGTGGCCAGTCTGGCCTCGGCGGGCGGATCGTTAGTCGCTCATAGGATCCGCCGCCTTGGACTGAGGGTGGCGTTGCATAAAACCGAGGCCGTTTTCTTCCACGGGCCTCGGCAGCGCCGTCCAACTGACGCCCACATCTTTGTGGAGGGCGTCAGAATCGAGGTAAAGACCCAGATGAAATATCTGGGTCTAACGCTCGACAGCAGGTGGCGCTTCAGCCCGCATTTCAGCGGACTGTCGTCGCGCCTGCTGAAGGCAGCGGGGGCCCTCTCATGGCTGATGCCTAACTTGGGAGGGCCAGGCGGGCGATGCCGGCGGCTGTACGCCGGCATCCTGAAGAGCATAGCCCTGTACGGGGCACCTATCTGGGCAGACTCCCTTCAAAGAAGGGAGAATGCCACAGCCTTGCGGGTGCCCCAGAGTGCTCCGTGGAGAGTGCCGCTGCGTCTGTTCCCGTATCGGGCGGCAGTGGCCATAGTGAGTCGCGTCTGTCTCGCATCGAGCGGCGGCTCACTAAAAGTCGTTGGACTCCCGGCACCCCTCTGGTGTATCAGAGGAGGCAGGGGATGTCCTGAGGACTTTGGTCCTCTGGGCGAGCTCGGCGTGCATTTGCCGTCGGGCGTGGCTCGCCTCGTCGGGAGGGTCTCGGACAGACGGTGTGGGGACACCTCTGTCCAATCACAAGAGACCCTTCTGAGGCGCCAGTGTGCCGTCGGGAGTGGGATCGCCCCACTCCGTGGAGATTCGCCCTCCTGATGGAGGGTGGAGGTTGCGCTGGCAAGGGTCGCGGGACTGTTGAGACACCGCGGCCCCTGCTGTCAAAGCCACCAAACGCGGCGGGCGTCGTCAGGTTTTAGTGGGTATACCCACGGGGGCGTATCCGGGGGAGTCCCACACACGCCCCTCCGTTCCCCGACGGAGAGGTACGGTGCGTAATTGGCATTTCCTGACGTTAAAAAAAAAAAAAAAAAAAAAAAAAAAAAAAAAGGTTCCCGTGTCCCCCCCCTCGAATGGAGCACGCCTTGTCGTGGCGAGGGGGCTCAGTAGCCTGTCGCAATCCAGCGGCAGGTGAAGCCAAGATGCTCCGTGGAGAGTGCCGCTGCGTCTGTTCCCGTATCGGGCGGCAGCGGCCATAGTGAGTCGCGTCTGTCTCGCATCGAGCGGCGGCTCACTAACAGTAGTTGGACTCCCGGCACCCCTCTGGTTAAGCAGAGGAGGCAGGGGATGTCTCAGGACTTCGGTCCTCAGGGCGAGCTCGGCGTGCGTTTGCCGCCGGGCGTGGATCGCCTCGTCGGGAGGGTCTCGGACAGACGGTGTGGGGACACCTCTGTCCAATCACAAGAGACCCTTCTGAGGCGCCAGGGTGCCGTCGGGAGTGGGATCGCCCCACTCCATGGAGATCCGCCCTCCTCATGGAGGGTGGAGGTTGCGCTGGCAAGGGTCGCGGGACTGTTGAGACACCGCGGCCCCTGCTGTCAAAGCCACCAAACGCGGCGGGCGTCGTCAGGTTTTAGTGGGTATACCCGGGGGCGTATCCGGGGGAGTCCCACACACGCCCCTCCGTTCCCCGACGGAGAGGTACGGTGCGTAATTGCATTTCCTGACGTAAAAAAAAAAAAAAAAAAAAAAAAAAAAAAAGGTTCCCGTGTCCCCCCTCGAATGGAGCACGCCTTGTCGTGGCGAGGGGGCTCAGTAGCCTGTCGCAATCCAGCGGCGGGTGAAGCCAAGATGCTCCGTGGAGAGTGCCGCTGCGTCTGTTCCCGTATCGGGCGGCAGTGGCCATAGTGAGTCGCGTCTGTCTCGCATCGAGCGGCGGCTCACTATAAGTCGTTGGACTCCCGGCACCCCTCTGGTTTAGCAGAGGAGGCAGGGGATGTCCTGAGGACTTTGGTCCTCTGGGCGAGCTCGGCGTGCATTTGCCGTCGGGCGTGGCTCGCCTCGTCGGGAGGGTCTCGGACAGACGGTGTGGGGACACCTCTGTCCAATCACCAGGGACCCTCCTGAGGCGCCAGTGTGCCGTCGGGAGTGGGATCGCCCCACTCCGTGGAGATCCGCCCTCCTCATGGAGGGTGGAGGTTGCGCTGGCAAGGGTCGCGGGACTGTTGAGACACCGCGGCCCCTGCTGTCAAAGCCACCAAACGCGGCGGGCGTCGTCAGGTTTTAGTGGGTATACCCGGGGGCGTATCCGGGGGAGTCCCACACACGCCTCTCCGTTCCCCGACGGAGAGGTACGGTGCGTAATTGGCATTTCCTGACGTTAAAAAAAAAAAAAAAAAAAAAAAAAAAAAAAAAAAAAAAAAAAAAAAAAAAAGGTTCCCGTGTCGGGTTACTGGTCCCGCATCGGGCGCGTCCCCAGGTGGTGGATAGGGGAACGCCTCCCAGATATGGGGGGTACCGGCTTCGGCCGGCGCGAACCAAAACCAGAGCGCGGCAGGTCTTGTCAACTCGACGGGCCTGTCGGGCCAGAGGGGAAGGCCTTATGGCTCAAGACCTCTCGTATTCGCTGTTCCGCCTGCTCCTCCTCGAAGGAATGGACCGGAGCGGCTTGAGTACCTGAGGCGTAGATAGGGGTGCCTAGACCGGCGGGGCGTTTGCCCGGGTCGTAGGGCTTTGGGGTCGTCGGGGCATTTGCCCGGATCCGTGGGTTTTTCCCGGGTTGTAGCCTGTCATCATGACAACCCGGGCAGCGCATTTGTGCCGTGCGCTGGGTCCCGTAATCCTGGGAGAAGAGGGTCCTGGACGTTGAGCCTGAGGCAGACCACCCAGGCAACACGCTGTCTTTGGCCTCGGATTCCGGGCACACGGGAGGCCCGTGGAGTAGCCGGTCCACGGGTTATTCGGCTGCGGGCGAGCGGCTTAACCCTCGTCCAACGGTGACGCGGGGGGTACGGGGGGCAGGGCAGGCGGCGGGCTCGGTGATGTTGCGCGTTCTGGTCGACGCGTGCTCACCTTGCCCCAACCGTCTCGTCAAAGATCCCGTGCTAGTCTGCCCGAAAGGGAAGTGGCGTCCCTGCTATGGTCGGTGGGAAACCCTGGGGTGTCAGTGACACCTCCCCAGATGGGGCTCCGTGGTGGGTGGGGTCACCACCGACTGAATGGATACAAACAACGGACATGGCTTGCTCTAATAAGGAAATTTCGAAACTTGCGACCAACCCCCGAGCGCCAGGCGCTCAAACAGGGAATAAGGCAGAGGGCGACGCTGCCGTCCTTTTCAGGACGCCCGTTGTCCTCCTGCAAAGGTGTAAAACACCACTAACTGGACCGACGGGTAGCCGGTTCTTTAGGCCCGGAGATTTTTCTGAGTCTGAGGATGAGGCAACCCTTACCGAACGTGACAAACAGGGGACGTCACTTTGTGTTTCCCCCTCCCCCGGACTTGACAACAGCCTGAAGATCGTGGACTCCTACGAGTCCGCGTCTTCGGGAATCACATCCCGATCGCCGTCTGGGACTCGCACCAGCGGCAGGACAACTAGAGCCGGCAAACGGCGGGCGGATGAGGCCTCTCTAGACCTCTCCCCTGCCAAAGTCCCGGCTGACAAAGTTACCGCTGCCCGCCGAGGCCGGGGCCGCCCACCTACGCTTGGGGAGCACGTAGGTGTTGGCAGAGCCCGCGAACAGCTGCGGGATGAAAAGCGCCGTGCGGCGATATTGGAAGCGGAGGAGGAGGCATCTCGCCTTGCAGACGGGCTTGCGCACCGGCGCAATAAGAGTGACTTCGCAGCGAGGGATCCCACCGCGGAGGAGTTGACTGGCCAGATCCGGGCTGCCACGGACACTATTATGTTCTGCGTGGCCAAGTCTGGAAACCTGAAGGGTAGCTTCCAGCGTGCCCTGAAGGAGGCTGCTAACTCCATCACGCGTGTGGTCGACATCCTCAGTGCGAGGACTACCGACGAGGAGACGCGGCGGCTGCAAGCCGCAAACAAGCGCCTGGAGCAGGACGTCGCGGACCTGAAGCGCGTCGTCCAGGAGCTGCGGGCTGAAAAGCTCGAGGACATGCGTCCTGCAACCTCCGCCCCCTTTGGGGAGGAGTTCGAGCAGCGCCTCATGCGCCAGTTCGGAGGCATGATGGATGCCAAATTGGCGTCCATCCAAGATCGGCTGCTCCCTGAGCCTCGCCTGCGCCCGCCACTTGCTGCGGACGCCCGCAAGGCTCAGGTTGAGCGCCCTTCTGCCGCCGCCGACAGGACTAAAAAGCAGCCGCCGACTGCAGCGCCGACAAAGTCGCCCAAGACTGCCGCTTCTTCCCAGACGGGCAAAGTGCCGTCCGAGGTGTCCGCCCCTGTGGCCACGACCTCGACTGCCGGCGCAGTCCCCGTAGGGGAGAAGAAGAAGAGAAAGCGGAGCAAGAAGAAGAAGGCCCATAACCAGGTCCAGGAGTCCGCCCCTGCATCTGCCTCTCGAGCTCTGAATTCCCACCCGACAACCGGGTCCACAGCTGGTCCCATGGCCGAGTCGTGGACACAGGTAGTCCGGCGTGGGAAAAAGGCGAGCCCAAGTTCCGCTCCACAGCAGGCGCCTACGGCCCAGTCCAGGAAGACGACTGCCCCGAGGAAGACTCCGAACCTCCGCCCGCCGAGGACCGCCGCCATCTTGGTGGCGATGCAACCGGGAGTGCTGGAGGGAAAGGAGCATTCCTATGAATCCGTGTTGGGCCGGGCCAAACAGGCTATTGACATCGGTGCGCTGGGGATCTCCGGGGTCCGCTTCAGGGTCGCCAAAACTGGTGGTAAGGTCCTGGAGATCACCGGCGCCGATAGCGAGACAAAGGCTGACACCCTGGCAGCCAAAATGCGGGAGGTCATCCCCGACGCGATAGCGAAAGTGACCAGGCCGACCAAGAGCGTCGATGTCCGGATTTCAGGACTCGATGACTCTGCGACCAAGGTCGAAGTCGCCGAAGCTGTCGCCAAGGCGGGAGGCTGCGATCCGAAGTCGATCCAAGTGGGGTCGATCGGGCGATCTTTTCGGGGTACAGGGGCCTGCATTGTTAAGGTGCCGATCGCTGTAGCCCAGAAGGTCGTCAAAGGGAGAGTTTTAGTGGGATGGGTCTCCGCCCAGACCAGGCTAATGGACCGAAAGCCGCTTCAGTGCTTCCGGTGCCTGGAGGTGGGACACGCTCGCGAGAGCTGCCCTTCGACAGCCGATCGCAGCGACCTGTGCTACCGCTGTGGTAAGCCGGGACATGCAGCCAGGGGATGCACTGCCTCGCCGCACTGCCCTCTGTGCGCGGACGCAGGGTTGCCAGCGAACCACCGGGTGGGCAGCAAGAGCTGCAAACCGCCCAAGCATGGCAATCAAGTGGCGAAGACAGTGGCCAGGACTCCAGCCACACCGTCCGTGGCCGAAAGGCCCACTATCATGGAGGCAGAAGAAACAGCGCGCTAAGATGGCCTTCAGCGTTCTGCAGGCGAATGTGAACCACTCTGCCGCTGCGCAGGATATCCTCTTGCAGCACGCGGCGGAGTGGTCCATAGACGCCGTCCTCGTCTCCGAACCCTATTTCATACCGGCTGACCGGGAGAACTGGGTCGGGGACGTGAGCGGCCTGTCGGCCATCATGGTATCAGGAGTGCATCCAATCGACGTGGTAGCCAGGCAGAGCGGATTCGTCGCCGCCAAGTGCAGGGAGTTTCTGCTGGTGGGGGTCTATTGCCCCCCCAGCCGAACCAGGAGCGAGTTCGAGGCCGATCTGGACCGTTTCGGGTCGGTTCTCCGTCAGTCCACCTTGCCGGTGATCGTTGGCGGCGACTTCAACGCTAAGAATATAGCCTGGGGGTCACGTCACACTGACCCCAAAGGGGAGAGTCTGCTGGACTGGGCGGTGTCCAACGGACTTGTTATCGTCAACGTGGGGACCGAACCCACTTGCGTGCGACCGCAGGGGGAGTCCGTCGTGGACATAACGTTCGCGACCCCCGCGGTTGCAGCTCGAATAAGTGGCTGGAGAGTGGTCACAGAGGCGGAAGAATTGTCGGATCACCGGTACATCCGGTTTGATATCTCCGCCTCCGGTCCCGTGATCCCTCCGAGCGGTACACCCCACCCGACATACCCCCGATGGAGGCTCAGTTGCCTGGACAGAGACACAGCGCGGGAAGCTGCGGTCGTCAAGGCCTGGCTGCCTGTAGGTCCCGAGCCCGTCCAAGTGGATGCGGAAGCGGAATGGTTCCGGGAGGCCGTTACGGACGTGTGTGACGCGTCCATGCCTCGGTCCGGACCTTCTCTTCCCCGGCGAAACGTCTATTGGTGGACGGATGAGGTTGCGGAGCTGCGCTGCGTGTGTATCGCGGCGCGTCGCGCCTCAGCCAGACACCGAAGACGCAGACGTCGTGATCCGGCGCTGGACGAGCCGCTTTATCAGGCCTACAGAGAGGCGAAGCAGGCGCTCAAGATCGCCATCCTGGAGGCAAAACTCAAGGCGAGGGAGGAGCTCCTTGCATCGCTCGATGCCGATCCGTGGGGACGCCCGTACCGCACGGTGCGGGGGAAACTCCGCCCATGGGCACCCCCGGTCACGGAAAGGCTAGAGTCCGAGTTCCTCAGAAGAGTCGTGTCCACCTTGTTCCCAGCTCAGGTGGAACACACCCCGCCTTCGATGTTGCCACACCCCGTGGCCTCCAGAGAGTCCCCTGACCCCGTGTCCGAGGGCGAGTTCGGCGCGGCATTAGAGCGGTTGAAGGCCAAGAACGTGGCCCCGGGTCCTGACGGGATCCCAGGTAAAATCTGGGTCCTCGTATCGGATATACTGGGTGACCGCCTTCGTAGGCTCCTAACCGCTTGCCTAGAACAGGGGCGCTTCCCGGCGCTATGGAAGGAAGGGAGGCTCGTGCTTCTGAAGAAAGACGGACGTCCGACCGACTCCCCTTCGGCATACCGTCCGATCGTGTTGCTGGATGAGGTGGGCAAGCTCTTTGAAAGAGTCGTTGCAAACCGCCTCGTTCAGCACCTGGATACGGATGGGCCGAATTTGTCGGATGTTCAGTATGGCTTCAGGAGAGAGCGCTCTACGATCGATGCTATCCTGCGGGTAAAATCGCTCGCCAGCGAAGCGGTGGAGAGCGGCGGTGTGCTGTTGGCCGTGTCTATCGACATTGCCAACGCGTTCAACACGCTGCCGTGGACCACGATAAAGCAGGCGCTCCGATTCCACGGAGTGCCTGTTTACCTGCAGGACACCATCGCATCGTACCTGGAAGGACGAGAGGTTGCGTGTGATTCGGTGGACGGTCGTTTGCGGCACTTGGCCGGATGCGGCGTTCCACAGGGGTCGGTCTTAGGGCCACTCTTGTGGAACATCGGATTCGATTTGGCTCTCCGCGGCCAGTTCGTCGCTGGGGTTGGCGTGACTTGTTACGCCGACGATACCCTGCTGACAGCTCGCGGAGACTCTTTTGCCGATGCTGCACGTCGTGCGACTGCTGGGGTCGCTGTGATGGTACACCGAATCCGCCTTTTGGGGCTGCGGGTGGCGCTGGAGAAGTCTGAGTAGGTCACGACGGGCACACCCTTGAGGTGTGCCCGTCGTGGACCGAGCAGCGCCACAGTCTTGTTGCGGCGATCGGGCCGGACCTCTCGCTTCCCACCGTGGTCATTGCCATGTTGGGAAGCGAGGAGGCGTGGGTGGCGGTAGCCTCCTTCTGTGAAGACGTCATGTCACAGAAGGAGGAGGCGGAGCGCGCGCGGGAGGACGATCCTCTCGCGCCACTTCTTCGCCGAAGAAGAGGCAGGAGAAGGAGGGTGGTCGACCACCCTCTTCTCCCCCGGTGATAAGCAGCGGGCGACAGGCGCGGGGGCGCCCTCGTCCGCATTGCACTGCTTATCACCCAGCCGAACGAGGATGACCGAGCACCGCGAGTCATCCTCGAGCCCCTTCCCATATGCGGGAGGGGCGTGAAGGGCCCGCCGCTGTAAGGCGGGCAAACGCCGGCGGGGAAATGGAAGCAAAGGCTATGCCGATTCCCAGAACCCCGCCACCAAAGGCGATGCGGGAGTGCCGCTGGGTCGTTTAGTGGGTATACCGGGAGTCCCCGGGAGTCCCACATACCCCATCCGTCCCCCGACGGGTGGGGATGCGTAATGCATTTTTCCCAGCGAAAAAAAAAAAAAAAAAAAAAAAAAAAAAAAAAAAAAAGGTTAGGTTCCCGTGTCGGGTTACTGGTCCCGCATCGGGCGCGTCCCCAGGTGGTGGATAGGGAAACGCCTCCCAGATATGGGGGGTACCGGCTTTGGCCGGCGCGAACCAAAACCAGAGCGCGGCAGGTCTTGTCAACTCGACGGGCCTGTCGGGCCAGAGGGGAAGGCCTTATGGCTCAAGACCTCTCGTATTCGCTGTTCCGCCTGCTCCTCCTCGAAGGAATGGACCGGAGCGGCTTGAGTACCTGAGGCGTAGATAGGGGTGCCTAGACCGGCGGGGCGTTTGCCCGGGTCGTAGGGCTTTGGGGTCGTCGGGGCATTTGCCCGGATCCGTGGGTTTTTCCCGGGTTGTGGCCTGTCATCACGACAACCCGGGCAGCGCATTTGTGCCGTGCGCTGGGTCCCGTAATCCTGGGAGAAGAGGGTCCTGGACGTTGAGCCTGAGGCAGACCACCCAGGCAACACGCTGTCTTTGGCCTCGGATTCCGGGCACACAGGGGGCCCGTGGAGTAGCCGGTCCACGGGTTATTCGGCTGCGGGCGAGCGGCTTAACCCTCGTCCAACGGTGACGCGGGGAGTACGGGGGGCAGGGCAGGCGGCGGGCTCGGTGATGTTGCGCGTTCTGGTCGACGCGTGCTCACCTTGCCCCAACCGTCTCGTCAAAGATCCCGTGCTAGTCTGCCCGAAAGGGAAGTGGCGTCCTCGCTATAGTCGGTGGGAAACCCTGGGGTGTCAGTGGTACCTCCCCAGATGGGGCTCCATGGTGGGTGGGGTCACCACCGACTGAATTCTGAAGATATAGGACATGGCTTGCTCAGGAAAAGAAACTTTACATATAGCGACCAACCCCCGAGCGCGAGGCGCTCAAGGAGTTAAAACAGCAGAGGGTGACGGAGACGTCCTTCACAGGATTCCTGTCGTCCTGCTTGAAAGGTGTAGTACACCACAGGCGAGACCGTTGGGTGGCCAGTTTTTCAGGCCCGGGGACTTCCCCGAGTCTGAGGACGAGGACACCCTCGTTACTGGACATGACAAAAACACCGGACATGACAACCGTAGTTTGGACAACAGCCTGGAGATTGTCGACTCTTACGAGTCTGCGTCTTCGGGCGTGATGTCTCGATCGCCGTCTGGTCCACGTATCAGCGGCAGGACGAGGAGAGCCGGCAAACGGCGAGCGGATGAGGCCTCCCCAGACCTCTCCCCTGCCAAAGTTCCGGCAGATAAAGTTACTGCTGCCCGCAGAGGCCGGGGCCGCCCACCTACACATGGGGAGTACGTAGGTGTAGGCAGGGCACGCGAGCAACTTTGTGACGAAAAGCGCCGTGCGGCGATAGTGGAGGCCGAGGAGGAGGCATCCCGTCTTGCTGATCGGCTTGTGCACGGACGGAATAGGAGTGAGTTCGCATTGAAGGATCCCACCGCGGAAGAGCTGAGTGGCCAGATCCGGGCTGCCACGGATACAGTAATGTACTGCGTGGCGAAGTCCGGAAACCTGAAGGGTAGCTTCCAGCGTGCCCTAAAGGAGGCCGCCACCTCGATTACGCGGGCGGTCGATATCCTCAGCGCGAGAACAATAGACGATGAGACGCGGCGGCTGCAAGCCGCGAACAAACGCCTTGAGCAGGATGTCGCAGACCTGAAACGCGTCGTCCAGGAGCTCAAGGCCGAGAGGCTTGCGAATATAAGCTCTGCTGTCCCAACCGGATCGCAGTCTCAATCCGCTCTCGAGGAGCTTGAACAACGCCTTATGCGCCAATTCGGCGGCATGATGGACGCAAAATTGGCGTCCATCACAGATCGGCTGCTCCCAGAGCCTCGCTTGCGCCCGCCACTTGCAGCGGACGCCCGCAAGGCTCAGATTGAGCGCCCGTCTGCCGCCGCAGGCAAGGCGAAAAAGCAACCGCCGACCGCAGCACCGCCCAAGAGTGCCGCCTCTCCCCAGCCGAGCAAAGCGCCGTCCGAGGTGTCCGTCCCTGTGGCCACGACCTCGACTGCCAGCGCAGTCCCCGCTGGGGAAAAGAAAAGAAAACGGAACAAGCGGAAGAAGGCCCGTAACCAGGGTTTGGAGCCCGCGCCTGCTCCCGCCTCCGTAACTGGGAATTCCCGCCCGATAACCGCGTCCGCAACAGGCCCTGAGGCGTGGACGGAGGTAGTACGGCGTGGGAAAAAGGCGGCCTCCACTTCCGCCCCTAAACAGAAGCCTCCGGAGAAGACTCCGAACCTCCGCCCGCCGAGGACCGCCGCCATTTTGGTGGCGATGCAACCGGGAGTGCTGGAGGCAAAGGAGCATTCTTATGAATCGGTGATGAGCCGGGCAAAGCAGGCTATAGACATCGGGGCGTTGGGAATTTCTGGGATCCGCTTCAGGGTCGCCAAGACTGGCGGCAAGGTCCTAGAGGTCACCGGCGCTGATAGTGCGACGAAGGCTGACACCCTGGCAGCCAAGATGCGGGAAGTCATCCCTGATGCGATAGCGAAGGTGACCAGGCCGACCAAGAGCGTCGATGTCCGGATCTCGGGACTCGACGACTCTGTGACCAAGGTCGAAGTCGCCGAAGCTGTCGCTAAGGCAGGAAGCTGTGATCCCAAATCGATCCAGGTGGGGTCGATTGGGCGATCTTTTCGGGGCACAGGGGCTTGCATCGTAAAGGTGCCGATCGCTGTGGCCCAGAAGGTCGTAAAAGGGCGAGTTTTGGTGGGATGGGTCTCCGCCCAGACCAGGCTTTTAGACCGGAAGCCGCTTCAGTGCTTCAGGTGCCTGGAGGTGGGACACGCCCGCGAAAGCTGCCCTTCGACAGCCGACCGCAGTGGCCTTTGTTACCGCTGTGGTAAGCCGGGACATGCAGCCAGGGGATGCACCGCCCCTCCGCACTGCCCTCTGTGCGCGGACGCAGGATTGCCAGCGAACCACCGGGTGGGCAGCAAGAGCTGCAAACCGCCCAAGCGTGGCAATCGAGCGGGAAGGACAGTGGCCAGGACTCCAGCCGCACCGTCCGGGGCCGTAAGGCCCACTTCCATGGAGGCAGAAAATACACCAGCGTAAGATGGCCATTAGCGTTCTGCAGGCGAATGTGAACCACTCTGCCGCTGCGCAGGATATCCTCTTGCAGCACGCGGCGGAGTGGTCCATAGACGCGGTCCTCGTCTCCGAACCCTATTTCATACCGGCTGACCGGGAGAACTGGGTCGGGGACGTGAGCGGACTGTCGGCCATCATGGTGTCAGGGGCGCATTCCATAGATGTCGTTGCCAGGCAGAGCGGTTTTGTCGCCGCCAAGTGCAGGGAGTTTCTGCTGGTGGGGGTTTATTGCCCCCCCAGCCGAACCAGGAGCGAGTTCGAGGCCGATCTGGACCGTTTCGGGTCGGTTCTCCGTCAGTCCACCTTGCCGGTGATCGTTGGCGGCGACTTCAACGCCAAGAATATAGCCTGGGGGTCACGTCACACTGACCCCAAAGGGGAGAGTCTGCTGGACTGGGCGGTGTCCAACGGACTTGTTATCGTCAACGTGGGGACCGAACCCACTTGCGTGCGGCCGCAGGGGGAGTCCGTCGTGGACATAACGTTCGCGACCCCCGCGGTTGCAGCTCGAATAAGTGGCTGGAGAGTGGTCACAGAGGCGGAAGAATTGTCGGATCACCGGTACATCCGGTTTGACATCTCCGCCTCCGGTCCCGTGATCCCTCCGAGCGGCACACCCCACCCGACATACCCCCGATGGAGGCTCAGTTGCCTGGATAGAGACACAGCGCGGGAAGCTGCGGTCGTCAAGGCCTGGCTGCCTGTAGGTCCCGAGCCCGTCCAAGTGGATGCGGAAGCGGAATGGTTCCGGGAGGCCGTTACGGACGTGTGTGACGCGTCCATGCCTCGGTCCGGACCGTCCCTTCCCCGGCGGAACGTCTATTGGTGGACGGATGAGGTTGCGGAGCTGCGCCGCGTGTGTATCGCGGCGCGTCGCGCCTCAGCCAGACACCGAAGACGCAGACGCCGTGATCCGGCGCTGGACGTGCCGCTTTATCAGGCCTACAGAGAAGCGAAGCAGGCGCTCAAGATCGCCATCCTGGAGGCGAAACTCAAGGCGAGGGAGGAGCTCCTTGCATCGCTCGATGCCGATCCGTGGGGACGCCCGTACCGCACGGTGCGGGGGAAACTCCGCCCATGGGCACCCCCGGTCACGGAAAGGCTAGAGCCCGAGTTCCTCCGAAGAGTCGTGTCCACCTTGTTCCCAGCTCAGGTGGAACACACCCCGCCTTCGATGTTGCCACACCCCGTGGCCTCCAGAGAGCCCCCTGACCCCGTGTCCGAGGGCGAGTTCGGCGCGGCATTAGAGCGGTTGAAGGCCAAGAACGTGGCCCCGGGTCCTGACGGGATCCCAGGTAAAATCTGGGTCCTCGTATCGGATATACTGGGTGACCGCCTTCGTAGGCTCCTAACCGCTTGCCTAGAACAGGGGCGCTTCCCGGCGCTATGGAAGGAAGGGAGGCTCGTGCTTCTGAAGAAAGACGGACGTCCGACCGACTCCCCCTCGGCATACCGTCCGATCGTGTTGCTGGATGAGGTGGGCAAGCTCTTTGAAAGAGTCGTTGCAAACCGCCTCGTTCGGCACCTGGATACGGATGGGCCGAATTTGTCGGATGTGCAGTATGGCTTCAGGAGAGAGCGCTCTACGATCGATGCTATCCTGCGGGTAAAATCGCTCGCCAGCGAAGCGGTGGAGAGCGGCGGTGTGCTGTTGGCCGTGTCTATCGACATTGCCAACGCGTTCAACACGCTGCCGTGGACCACGATAAAGCAGGCGCTCCGATTCCACGGAGTGCCTGTTTACCTGCAGGACACCATCGCATCGTACCTGGAAGGACGAGAGGTTGCGTGTGATTCGGTGGACGGTCGTTTGCGGCACTTGGCCGGATGCGGCGTTCCACAGGGGTCGGTCTTAGGGCCACTCTTGTGGAACATCGGATTCGATTGGGCACTCCGCGGCCAGTTCATCGCAGGGGTTGGCGTGACTTGTTACGCCGACGATACCCTGCTGACAGCTCGCGGGGACTCTTTTGCCGATGCTGCACGTCGTGCGACTGCTGGGGTCGCTGTGATGGTACACCGAATCCGCCTTTTGGGGCTGCGGGTGGCGCTGGAGAAGTCTGAGGCGCTGTGTTTTCACGGCCGACGACGTGCGCCGCCTGCGGGCACTGGGTTGATGGTGGATGGGATTCTCATCCCGGTTTCATCCACCATCCGGTACCTTGGGCTTGTGCTTGACGGAAGGTGGCGGTTCAAGGCCCATTTCCGTCAGCTCGCTACCAAACTCAACGCGACCGCGGGTGCTTTGAGCCGGTTACTGCCAAACCTGGGTGGTCCGTCGACGGCTCCTCGACGACTGTACCTAGGGGTGGTCCGCTCGATGGCACTTTACGGTGCCCCGGTGTGGCATGACGCCCTCTCGTCCGAGAACGTGACTGTCTTGCGGAAGGCTCAAAGGGTGTTAGCCCTGCGTTTAGCGCGAGCCTACCGCACCACCTCCACCGATGCTGCGCTGGTCCTGGCCGGCAGCCTCCCCTGGGATCTCGACTCCCTGGTCCTCGCCGCGTTATACCAGTGGCGGGGAGACCAAAGATCTCAGGGCAATAGGCCCGCACCGACGGAGGTGGAATCGGAAAGGACACAGCTCACAGAGCTAGCCCACGAGCAGTGGCGCCGTAGATTGGCCAGTAGCCACTTTGGCGTCCGGGTCATTGAAGCCGTACTCCCCGTTCTCAAAGAATGGGTCGAGCGACCACACGGCCAAGTGACATACCGGATGTCGCAGGTGTTTACAGGCCACGGGTGCTTTGGGTCATACCTCTGCCGCATTGGCAGGGAACCCACAACCCGATGCTGGCACTGCGATGCTCCGGAGGATACGGCACAGCACACCCTCGAGGTGTGCCCGGCGTGGGTCGCTGACCGCCGTGCCCTCCGAGCACACGTGGGGACCGACCTCAGCCTGGGCTCTATAGTCCGGCGTATGGTCGAGGACAGGGAGGCTTGGCGAGCCATGGCCGCATTTTGCGAGCGGGTGATCGCCGAAAAGGAGAGCGCGGAGCGAGAGCGAGAGGCTGCGGCTGACGCACTCCTTATGCGCCGAAGGCGTACTGGGCGCAGGAGGCACCTCCACCACCTGCACATGCCCCTCCCTGTGCCTCGGGTCGTGGACGCGGGGGCGTCCGCTTCCCACTAAAAGGCGCGATGGTGTGTAATGCGTTCTACGCATCGTCGGGACATCAAGCCGGAGGATAACCTCCTCTGGCGCTGAAGGCAGGGGCTTTTGCCCTCTTCAGATCGGGTGAGACCGTGTGTCGGTCTAGTCAGTGAGGGGCCGCGGATGTGTGCTTATGGCGCTGACTCGTGGCCCCGAACTCATGGCTCCCGAGAACGCCGCTGGTTTTTAGTGGGTATGCCCCAATCGGGGAGAGTCCCACATAACCTGCTGCCTTCCCCCGAGGGCGGCAGGTATGCGTAAAGCATTTTCCAGCGAAAACAAAAAAAAAAAAGGTTAGGTTAGGTTCATGTCACAGCCCCCTCGAATGGAGCACGCCTTGTCGTGGCGAGGGGGCTCAGTAGCCTGTCGCAATCCAGCGGCGGGTGAAGCCAAGATGCTCCGTGGAGAGTGCCGCTGCGTCTGTTCCCGTATCGGGCGGCAGTGGGCATAGTGAGTCGCGTCTGTCTCGCATCGAGCGGCGGCTCACTGAATGTTGGTAGGACTCCCAGCACCCCTCTGATTTAGCAGAGGAGGCAGGGGATGTCGATAGGACTTTGGTCCTCTTGGCGAGCCCGGCGTGCACTTACCCTGCCGTCGGGCGTGGATCGCCTGATATCGTAATCCACATCAGCGGAGTGTCGTGGATCACGTCTCGCGGCTCTGTGTGGAACGAGGGTCTTGGCTTAACCGCCCGGACCGCGAGGAAGAAAACCTCTATAAAAAATTACCCCAATCCCAAGCGTGGTAGCTCCGCGAGGGGATGCGTGGCTGATGGGTGATCAGTCGCTAGAGCTTACTCCAGCGGGATACCTGCCGACCTCCCGTTGGGTTATCAACCCCAAGGCTTTGTCGGGTGCAGGGGGCACCGCCCGGCAAGGACCCTTATTTCCCCCATACTCGTGGGACCAATTATGTCGAACAAATTACAAAACCTAATACCCGACCGTGAGCCCGGTCGTGAAAATAGCTCAAAACCGGAGGGGACAGAAGCAACAGCCACCATGAGCTGCGACCGTGCTTGGTCACCTGTCGTGCGCCTATCGCGCAATTTGAAGGAGGTCCGAGTAGCAGTCGCGAGGCTGCCCGTGGACGGAAAACTGGAGTTGGCGCCTCCGAGGAAAAAGCGCGCCCTTAGTGTGTCGGGGAGCTGCACCTCTCTGGAGGCCATTGGCCTTGACGAGGAGCGCTCCCGCAGTAACCTGGAGGAGGACTCCGATGCCTCCACTATGTCGGCGGGATCCCGCCGGTCGACGCGCCTGCAGTTTTTGCGGACGCCTCGCCCGGCGGTCGAGCCCGAAAAGAAGGAGAAAAAGAGGAAGAAAGGAAAGGGGAAGGCCGGGCAATCTGCCTTGGTAGGGACTGGTCTTGATGACCTAGCCTTATCCCTAGCTACAGAAGCGTTGCAACCCGAGGAGGAGGAGCGGATAGCAGCGCTTTCAAAAGAGGCGTGCGCCGCCAGTACGGCTGTTGGCGCTGCTCCGATGCCGGAAGGTCCGGAAATGACGGCGGAGGGACTCCAAGTAGCGGCGAAGAAGCACCTGGAGGTAATCTTGGAGGTGGCCAAGAGGTCGAAAAACCTCAAGGGCACATTCCAAAAGGCACTGAAGGACGCGGCCAGTGCCCTCCAAAACTTGACCGCTCTTGCTCTGAGACACTCCATCTCAGATGAGACGAAGCTGCTCCAGCAGGAGAACTCGGCCATCCGGCGTGAGCTGGCGCAAATGCGACAGCAGATGGCTGAACTACGTCGGGAGATGGAGGCGGAGAAACGTAATCCGGCACCTGTGGATGCGACTCCATTTTCATCCACCAGAGCGGGCCCCTCACAACAGAGGGGCCATAATGTGGAGGACCCAGCCCTGACGGAGTTCCGACGCTCCATAGTGTTGGAGGTGGGCGCCATTTTGAATGCCCGCCTCGAGAGTCTCGAAGACCGCCTCCTGCCGGCCAAATCTCTGCGGCCACCTTTGGCCGCCGACAAGAAGTCGACCACACCGGCGCCCATAGCAGCTGCAAAACCCAGCAAGGGAAAAGGGAAGGGGAAGAAGTCCGCCCCTCCTTCTGCCGCTGCCACGGCAGCGCCCATCGCTGGGCCGTCTTCGGCGCCGATGCCGCCACAATCAAGCCGGAAAGGAGAGCCTCCGTCAACAGTGCCGGCAAAGGAATCTTGGGTAACGGTGGCGAAACGAGGGAAAAAGAAAACGGCCTCTCCCACGGCCGCCCCTCCCTCGGCACCAAAGAAGGCACCTAGCAAAGCCGTGGCTAAGAAGCCGCGTAAGCTGGTGGCCCCAAAAACTTCGGCGGTGGTTCTCACCCTCTCCTCGGAATCGGAAAAGAAGGGTGTTACCTACGGGTCTCTCATAGAGATGGCACGTGGCGTTATCAACCCTGCCGAGCTCGGCATCCCGTCGGTGCGTTCACGGCAGACGGCAGCGGGAGCCCGCATGTTCGAATTTGAGGGCCCCCAAAACAGCGAAAAGGCCGACCTCTTTGCGGCCAAACTGAAGGAGGTGGTGGCGGAAGCGGCGACAGTCGTCCGCCCTGTCAAAAAATCCGAACTCCGGATAACAGGGCTGGACGATTCCATCACGCCGCAGGAAGTCGCCGCCGCCGTTGCCGCGAAGGCGGGGTGCAGCGCCGAGCATGTCCGCGCCGGTACCATTCGTCGCGGCCCTGGTGGTGCGGGATGCACCGTAGTGCACTGTCCCGTCGCAGCGGCCAAGGCACTGGCGGATGCCGGACGTATCATTGTCGGCTGGAGCTCCTGCCACGTTCGTGTGATTGAGCCCCGCCCGATGAGGTGCTTCCGGTGCCTGGGAATCGGTCATACAAAACCGCTTTGCCCTTCTGAGGTGATCCGCGAGGATTTGTGCTTCCGCTGTGGCAGGAAGGGCCATGATCGGGCTTCCTGCACAGCGGAACCAAGATGTGCCGTCTGCACTTCGGCCGGTAGACCCACCGGCCATGTGATGGGGGGCAAGAAATGCAATCCTCCCCCAACGAGGGGCAAGGCGGCATCAAGGCCTACGCCTGGTACTCCCAGCACTAGCCGGGAAGCAGGTGTGCCGGAGGAGGTAATGTCAGATTGATGGCTTTGGGGTCTAAATCCTTACTCCAGGCGAACCTCATGAGATCCGCCAGAGCCCAGGACCTTTTCTCCCAGGCTTTGGCGGAGTATGAAATCGACGTTGCTGTCGTCTCAGAGCCTTATCTGATTCCAGACCGACCAAACTGGTTGGGGAGTCGGGACGGCCTCGCGGCGATAACCTCCTCCGGCGGCCTACCTCTCTCAATTCTTGAGAGGGGTGCCGAGTTTGTGGCGGCCTCGTGGGGTGGGTTAGCGATTTTTGGAATATATTTCTCCCCTAATCGCCCACTTCACGAGTTCGAGGCCTTCCTACAGGCGCTGTCGGCCGCGTTACGGCGTGCTGCTCCTCGTCAGATTATTTTGATGGGGGACTTCAACGCCAAGTCTGTTGCATGGGGTGGTCGTGTGACTGACAGCCGAGGCCGAGCCTTGGAGGCCATGGCGATGGCGACAGGCCTTACCCTACTCAATAGGGGCAGGAGGCACACGTGCGTGCGACGGCGGGGTGGGTCAGTGGTGGACATCACGTTTGCCTCTCCCGCCGTCGCAGTTCGCACGAACAACTGGCGCGTCCTGTTGGTGGAGACTGGATCCGACCACCGGTATATCCGGTTCGAGTTGGATTCAGTCTCCACCCATCGCCCTTCGTCGGCTACCGTGTCTCAGTCGAGACCGCGCTGGGCGCTGACCCGGCTTGACCGAGACATGGCTCACGAATCCGCGCTGGTCCAGGACTGGTTTTGTCCCTCCTTGACCAGCGCGGACGTAGACGGCTCCGCCTCCCAGCTCCGCCAAGTTTTGACGGAGGTGTGCGACGCGTCGATGCCGAGATCTCTTCCCCCTCCTCGTCGCAACACCGTCTTCTGGTGGTCGGCAGAAATTGCCGACATGCGTTCCGCCTGCACTGCTGCACGGCGGGCGTATACCAGGAGCCGGAGACGCAGAATCCGCGATGAGGAGAGGGAAGACGTGCTGTACGCCGGGTACCTGGAGGCAAAGAAACGCCTCCAGGTAGCGATCGCCGCCGCAAAGGAGGAAGCCCGGGTGACGATGCTGGAGAGTCTGGACAGGGACCCGTGGGGGAGACCGTACCGGGCTGCGCGCAACAAGCTGCGCGCCCATGGTCCTCCACTCACCCAGACTCTCGAGCCGGCGATGGTGGAAGCGGTGGTCGGTGCGTTGTTCCCCGGTTCTGACCCGGACTTCGTGCCACCGCCGATGACTCGGCCGGGTCCTGTTGAGGACTCGGTTGACTCCTTTCCACCAGTCTCGGGGGCGGAGGTGCAAGCAGCTGCACTCTGCCTCCGGGGTAAAAAGACGGCACCAGGACCGGACGGTGTGCCCGCTCGGGTGTTGTTCATCGCGGCGGGCTACCTGGAGGAGAAACTTCGGGAACTTTTCGACAGCTGTCTTTCTGTCGGAAGGTTCCCGAAGGTGTGGAAGGAAGGCGCCCTCTGCCTTCTCGCCAAGCCGGGCCGGCCGATGGACTCTCCTTCGGCCTATCGGCCGATTGTGTTGCTGGACGAGGCGGGAAAACTCTTCGAGAGGATTCTCGCAACCCGCATCGTTCGACACTTGACCACTACCGGCCCTGACCTGGCGGAGGCCCAGTTTGGCTTCCGAGCTGGCCGCTCGACCCTGGACGCGCTGGGCTTTTTGGGGGAAATGGTGAAGGGTGCTGCCGATAGTGGGGAAAGGCTGTTGGCGATATCCCTCGATATCGCCAACGCGTTCAACAGCATTCCCCACACCACCATCATCGAAGCCCTGCGCTCCCACGGTGTGCCGCCCTACTTGGTCCGCCTCCTGTCCGATTACCTCCGAGACAGGATGGTAACATACGTGGACCAGAGCGGCTCACTGAGGAGTCACCGCGTGGAGTCCGGTGTTCCACAGGGATCAGTCCTCGGACCATGCCTGTGGAATATCGGATTCGACTGGATGTTGAAGGGCGCACTCCCCCCGGGCGTGAGGGTCGTCTGCTACGCGGACGACACTCTCGTGCTTGCCCGGGCCTGGGATGTAGCGCGGGTCCTCCGGTTGGCTTCTGCGGCGTGCGACCTTGTGGTCCAACGGATTCGCCTGTTGGGCCTCAGGGTCGCTCTGGAGAAGTCAGAGGCCGTCTTGTTTGACGGCCCGAGACAACGCCACCCACCGAACATCAGCCTGATGGTCGACGGCGTGGCCATCGACGTTAAGCCCCAGATGAAATATCTGGGACTTATCATCGACAGCCGGTGGCGGTTCGGCCGGCACTTCGCCGAACTGTCACCCCGGCTATTAAAGACGGCGGACTCGCTGGGGTGGCTGCTGCCGAACCTGGGTGGGCCAAGCGCTCATTGCCGACGTCTTTACGCCGGCATTTTAAAGAGCATGGCGCTTTACGGTGCCCCCATCTGGGCGGACCGCCTGAGTCGGGACAACGTGTCTCAGCTCAGGCGGCCCCAGCGAGTCATCGCGCAGAGGGCGGCCCGCTGCTACTCCACAGTGGCGGGTGCAGTGGCGTGTGTCCTGGCTGGGACCCCGCCTTGGGAGCTCGAGGCCCGAGTCCTAGCCTGGACATACGCACGACGGTCGGAGCAGCGTTCTCGGGGAGAGCGCGGCTCCCTAGAGGAGGAGCGCGCTTTCGAGCGCCAGACCCGAGAGCTGCTGATTCGGGCCTGGACCGGGGTCCTAAACTCTTCGGAGTCGGGTCGAGCCACCCTCGACGCCCTGACCCCGGTCCTGGCCCGATGGCTAGAGAGACGGCACGGCTCCCTCACCTACCGTCTGGTGCAGGTCCTTACCGGACACGGATGCTTCGGCGCCTATCTGCACCGGATCGGACGGGAGGAGACCGCCGCGTGTCACAAGTGCGGTGCTGCGGAGGACACGGCTCAGCACACCCTTGTGTCGTGCCCAGCGTGGGAGTCGCAGCGCCGCACTCTGGTCGCGGAGATCGGCCAGGACCTCTCCCTCCCCAGCGTGGTGGAGGCCATGCTCGGGAGTGACAGAGCCTGGAATGCCGTCACCTCCTTCTGCGAGGACGTTATCTCACAGAAGGAGGCAGCGGAGAGGGTGCGGGAGGAGGACACCCTTGCCGCCCCGATCCGAAGGCGACGAACGGGGCGGAGACGGCGGCGTTATAACCGCCTGATCCCCCCTGGTGGAGGCCAGCCGGCGTTGGGTACGGGGGTACCCGCGCCGGCATTGCACGCGCTTCCACCGCCGCCTGACGGGAATGACCGCACACTCCGGGCCATTCCCGTTGCCCCCCCTCATGGGGTGGGCATGCCGGGCCTGCTACGGCGGGCAATCACCGACGGGGCAGCGGTAGTATCCGACCGGCTTCCCGCAGCTCCGTCCGCCGCTCACGAGTCGTCGAGCGAGTCGTCGCCGTCCGATTTCTCGGACGACGACGACTGGCTTGAGACGACTTTTGAGCGGCCAGGTGACTGACGGAGTGTCGTTGGTTTTTAGTGGGTATGGGCGTCTGAGCTCGAGTCCCACATAACTCGCCGTCTCCCCCCGACGGCGAGTATGCGTAATGCATTTTCCAACGTAAAAAAAAAAAAAAAAAAAAAAAGGTTCCCCCCCCCCCCTCGAATGGAGCACGCCTTGTCGTGGCGAGGGGGCTCAGTAGCCTGTCGCAATCCAGCGGCGGGTGAAGCCAAGATGCTCCGTGGAGAGTGCCGCTGCGTCTGTTCCCGTATCGGGCGGCAGTGGCCATAGTGAGTCGCGTCTGTCTCGCATCGAGCGGCGGCTCACTATAAGTCGTTAGACTCCCGGCACCCCTCTGGTTTAGCAGAGGAGGCAGGGGATGTCCTGAGGACTTTGGTCCTCTGGGCGAGCTCGGCGTGCATTTGCCGTCGGGCGTGGCTCGCCTCGTCGAGAGGGTCTCGGACAGACGGTGTGGGGACACCTCTGTCCAATCACCAGGGACCCTCCTGAGGCGCCAGTGTGCCGTCGGGAGTGGGATCGCCCCACTCCGTGGAGATCCGCCCTCCTGGTAGAGGGTGGAGGTTGCGCTGGCAAGGGTCGCGGGACTGTTGAGACACCGCGGCCCCTGCTGTCAAAGCCACCAAACGCGGCGGGCGTCGTCAGGTTTTAGTGGGTATACCCGGGGGCGTATCCGGGGGAGTCCCACACACGCCTCTCCGTTCCCCGACGGAGAGGTACGGTGCGTAAACTGCATTTCCTGACGTTAAAAAAAAAAAAAAAAAAAAAAAAAAAAAAAAAAAAAAAAAAGGTTCCCCCCCCCCCTCGAATGGAGCACGCCTTGTCGTGGCGAGGGGGCTCAGTAGCCTGTCGCAATCCAGCGGCAGGTGAAGCCAAGATGCTCCGTGGAGAGTGCCGCTGCGTCTGTTCCCGTATCGGGCGGCAGTGGCCATAGTGAGTCGCGTCTGTCTCGTATCGAGCGGCGGCTCACTATAAGTCGTTGGACTCCCAGCACCCCTCTGGTTAAGCAGAGGAGGCAGGGGATGTCCTGAGGACTTTGGTCCTCTAGGCGAGCTCGGCGTGCATTTGCCGTCGGGCGTGGCTCGCCTCGTCGGGAGGGTCTCGGACAGACGGTGTGGGGACACCTCTGTCCAATTACAAGGGACCCTCCTGAGGCGCCAGTGTGCCGTCGGGAGTGGGATCGCCCCACTCCGTGGAGATCCGCCCTCCTCATGGAGGGTGGAGGTTGCGCTGGCAAGGGTCGCGGGACTGTTGAGACACCGCGGCCCCTGCTGTCAAAGCCACCAAACGCGGCGGGCGTCGTCAGGTTTTAGTGGGTATACCCGGGGGCGTATCCGGGGGAGTCCCACACACGCCCCTCCGTTCCCCGACGGAGAGGTACGGTGCGTAATTGCATTTCCTGACGTTAAAAAAAAAAAAAAAAAAAAAAAAAAGGTTCCCCCCCCCCCCCTCGAATGGAGCACGCCTTGTCGTGGCGAGGGGGCTCAGTAGCCTGTCGCAATCCAGCGGCGGGTGAAGCCAAGATGCTCCGTGGAGAGTGCCGCTGCGTCTGTTCCCGTATCGGGCGGCAGTGGCCATAGTGAGTCGCGTCTGTCTCGCATCGAGCGGCGGCTCACTATAAGTCGTTAGACTCCCGGCACCCCTCTGGTTTAGCAGAGGAGGCAGGGGATGTCCTGAGGACTTTGGTCCTCTGGGCGAGCTCGGCGTGCATTTGCCGTCGGGCGTGGCTCGCCTCGTCGAGAGGGTCTCGGACAGACGGTGTGGGGACACCTCTGTCCAATCACCAGGGACCCTCCTGAGGCGCCAGTGTGCCGTCGGGAGTGGGATCGCCCCACTCCGTGGAGATCCGCCCTCCTGGTAGAGGGTGGAGGTTGCGCTGGCAAGGGTCGCGGGACTGTTGAGACACCGCGGCCCCTGCTGTCAAAGCCACCAAACGCGGCGGGCGTCGTCAGGTTTTAGTGGGTATACCCGGGGGCGTATCCGGGGGAGTCCCACACACGCCTCTCCGTTCCCCGACGGAGAGGTACGGTGCGTAAACTGCATTTCCTGACGTTAAAAAAAAAAAAAAAAAAAAAAAAAAAAAAAAAAAAAAAAAAAAAAGGTTCCCCCCCCCCCTCGAATGGAGCACGCCTTGTCGTGGCGAGGGGGCTCAGTAGCCTGTCGCAATCCAGCGGCAGGTGAAGCCAAGATGCTCCGTGGAGAGTGCCGCTGCGTCTGTTCCCGTATCGGGCGGCAGTGGCCATAGTGAGTCGCGTCTGTCTCGTATCGAGCGGCGGCTCACTATAAGTCGTTGGACTCCCAGCACCCCTCTGGTTAAGCAGAGGAGGCAGGGGATGTCCTGAGGACTTT
Organism: Pyrausta purpuralis; assembly: GCA_963924145.1. NCBI lineage: Eukaryota > Metazoa > Arthropoda > Insecta > Lepidoptera > Crambidae > Pyrausta > Pyrausta purpuralis. The sequence goes on from OZ001650.1 coordinate 28,261,521, forward strand.
GGTCCTCTAGGCGAGCTCGGCGTGCATTTGCCGTCGGGCGTGGCTCGCCTCGTCGGGAAGGTCTCGGACAGACGGTGTGGGGACACCTCTGTCCAATTACAAGGGACCCTCCTGAGGCGCCAGTGTGCCGTCGGGAGTGGGATCGCCCCACTCCGTGGAGATCCGCCCTCCTCATGGAGGGTGGAGGTTGCGCTGGCAAGGGTCGCGGGACTGTTGAGACACCGCGGCCCCTGCTGTCAAAGCCACCAAACGCGGCGGGCGTCGTCAGGTTTTAGTGGGTATACCCGGGGGCGTATCCGGGGGAGTCCCACACACGCCCCTCCGTTCCCCGACGGAGAGGTACGGTGCGTAATTGCATTTCCTGACGTTAAAAAAAAAAAAAAAAAAAAAGGTTAGGTTCCCCCTCGAATGGAGCACGCCTTGTCGTGGCGAGGGGGCTCAGTAGCCTGTCGCAATCCAGCGGCAGGTGAAGCCAAGATGCTCCGTGGAGAGTGCCGCTGCGTCTGTTCCCGTATCGGGCGGCAGTGGCCATAGTGAGTCGCGTCTGTCTCGCATCGAGCGGCGGCTCACTAACAGTCGTTGGACTCCCGGCACCCCTCTGGTTAAGCAGAGGAGGCAGGGGATGTCCCAGGACTTCGGTCCTCTGGGCGAGCTCGGCGTGCGTTTGCCGCCGGGCGTGGATCGCCTCGTCGGGAGGGTCTCGGACAGACGGTGTGGGGACACCTCTGTCCAATCACAAGGGACCCTCCTGAGGCGCCAGTGTGCCGTCGGGAGTGGGATCGCCCCACTCCGTGGAGATCCGCCCTCCTCATGGAGGGTGGAGGTTGCGCTGGCAAGGGTCGCGGGACTGTTGAGACACCGCGGCCCCTGCTGTCAAAGCCACCAAACGCGGCGGGCGTCGTCAGGTTTTAGTGGGTATACCCGGGGGCGAATCCGGGGGAGTCCCACACACGCCCCTCCGTTCCCCGACGGAGAGGTACGGTGCGTAATTGGCATTTCCTGACGTTAAAAAAAAAAAAAAAAAAAAAAAAAAAGGTTAGGTTAGGTTAGGTTGGTGACCCGTGTCGGGTTACTGGTCCCGCATCGGGCGCGTCCCCAGGTGGTGGATAGGGGAACGCCTCCCAGATATGGGGGGTACCGGCTTCGGCCGGCGCGAACCAAAACCAGAGCGCGGCAGGTTTTGTCAACTCGGCGGACCTGTCGGGCCAGAAGGGAAGGCCTTATGGCTCAAGTCCTCTCGTATTCGCTGTTCCGCCTGCTCCTCCTCGAAGGAATGGACCGGAGTGGCTTGAGTACGTGAGGCGAAGATAGGGTTGCTTAGACCGGCGGGGCATTTGCCCGGGTCGCAGAGCATTGGGTCGTCGGGGCATATTGCCCGTATCCGTGGGTTTTTCCCGGGTTGTAGCCTGTCATCATGACAACCCGGGCAGCGCATTTGTGCCGTGCGCTGGGTCCCGTAATCCTGGGAGAAGAGGGTCCTGGACGTTGAGCCTGAGGCAGACCACCCAGGCAACACGCTGTCTTTGGCCTCGGATTCCGGGCACACGGGGGGCCCGTGGAGTAGCCGGTCCACGGGTTATTCGGCTGCGGGCGAGCGGCTTAACCCTCGTCCAACGGTGACGCGGGGGGTACGGGGGGCAGGGCAGGCGGCGGGCTCGGTGATGTTGCGCGTTCTGGTCGACGCGTGCTCACCTTGCCCCAACCGTCTCGTCAAAGATCCCGTGCTAGTCTGCCCGAAAGGGAAGTGGCGTCCTCGCTATAGTCGGTGGGAAACCCTGGGGTGCCAGTGGCACCTCCCCAGATGGGGCTCCGTGGTGGGTGGGGTCACCACTGACCGAATATAGATAGACAACGGAAATGGCTTGCAATAACAAGGAAAACTCTAATTTAGCGACCAACACCCGAGCGCGAGGCGCTCCCAAAGAGGAAAAACGAGAGGGTGACGGTGACGTCCTTTTCAGGATGCCAGTCGTACGGCTCGAACGGTGTATCACACCACAGGCGAGACAATCGGGTAGCCAGTTCTTTAGGCTCGGGGATTTCTCTGAGTCTGAGGACGAGGTCACCCTTACCGGAAAAAACAAACAAGAATTGGACAACAGCCTGGAGATTGCGGATTCTTACGAGTCTGCATCTTCGGGTATTCTGTCGAGATCGCCGTCAGTTTCACGCATCGGTGGCAGGTCTACGAGAGCCGGCAAACGGCGGGCAGATGAGGTCTCTTCAGATCTCTCCCCTGCCAAAGTCCCGGCAGACAAAAGCACAGCGGCCCGCAGAGGCCGGGGCCGTCTACCTACCCATGGGGAGTGCGTAGGAGTAGGCAGAGCCCGCGAGCAGCTGCTCGACGAGAAGCGTCGTGCGGCAATCGTGGAGGCTGAAGAGGAGGCTTCGCGCCTCGCAGAAAGGCTTTTGCACGGACGAAATAGGAGCGAGTTCTCGGTGAGAGATGCCACCGCGGAAGAGCTGAGTGGCCAGATCCGGGCTGCCACGGACACAGTATTGTTCTGCGTGGCGAAGTCCGGAAACCTGAAGGGCAGCTTCCAGCGTGCCCTGAAGGAGGCCGCCACCTCTATAACACGAGCGGTCGAAATCCTCAGCTCGAGGACAACTGATGAGGAGACGCGGCGGCTGCAAGCCGCGAACAAACGCCTGGAGGAGGAGGTCGCGGACCTTAAACGCGTCGTCCAGGAGCTCCGGGCTGAGAGGCTTGCGGATATCCGCCCTGCAGCCCCAAGCGGAACCCAACCTCACTCCGCCCCCTTTGGGGAGGAGTTTGAACAGCGCCTCATGCGCCAGTTCGGGGGCATGATGGATGCCAAATTGGCGTCCATCCAAGATCGGCTGCTCCCTGAGCCTCGCCTGCGCCCGCCACTTGCTGCGGACGCTCGCAAGGCTCAGGTTGAGCGTCGTTCTGCCGCCACCGACAAGGCGAAGAAGCAGCCGCCGACCACAGCACCGCCCAGGAGAGCCGCTTCTCCCCAGACGGGCAAAGCGCCGTCCGAGGTGTCCGCCCCTGTGGCCACGACCTCGACTGCCGGCGCAGTCCCCGTAGGGGAGAAAAAAAGGCGAAAGCGAAGCAAGCGGAAGAAGGCCAGTAACCAGGGCCAGAAGTCCGCGCCCGCTTCTGCCTCCCAAACTGGGATTACCCCCCCGACAACTCAGTCCGCAGCAGGCCCTGGAGCCGAGTCGTGGACAGTGGTAGTTCGGCGAGGGAAAAAAGCGGCCACTAGTTCCGCCCCGAGGCAGCCACCTCCGGCCCAGTTGAAGAATACAACTGCCCCGAGGAAGACTCCGAACCTCCGCCCGCCGAGGACCGCCGCCATCCTGGTGGCGATGCAACCGGGAGTGCTGGAGGCAAAGGAGCATTCCTACGAATCAGTTATGGGCCGGGCCAAGCAGGCCATTGATATCGGTGCGTTGGGGATCTCCGGGATCCGTTTCAGGGTCGCCAAGACTGGCGGTAAGGTCCTGGAGATCACCGGCCCCGACAGCGAGAGGAAAGCCGACACACTGGCAGCCAAGATGCGAGAAGTCATCCCCGAGGCGATCGCGAAAGTGACTCGGCCTACGAAGTGCGTCGATGTCCGGATTTCAGGACTCGACGACTCTGCTACTAAGGTAGAAGTCGCGGAAGCTGTCGCCAAGGTGGGGGGCTGTGATCCCAAATCTGTCCAGGTGGGGTCTATTGGTCGCTCTTTCCAGGGCACAGGCGCCTGCATTGTTAAGGTGCCGATAGCTGCAGCCCAAAAGGTTGTCAAGGGGAGGGTTTTAGTGGGATGGGTCTCCGCCCAGACCAGGCTGATGGAACGGTTGCCACTTAAGTGCTTCCGGTGCCTGGAGGTGGGACACGCCCGCGAGAACTGTCCTTCGACAATCGACCGCAGTAGCCTGTGCTACCGCTGCGGTACTCCAGGGCATACAGCCAGGGGGTGCACTGCCTCACCACACTGCCCTCTGTGCGCGGACGCAAGATTGCCAGCGAACCACCGGGTGGGCAGCAAGAGCTGCAAACCACCCAAGCGTGGCAAACAAGTGGGAAGGACAGCAGCCAGGACTCCAGCCGCACCGTCCGCGGCCGAAAGGCCCACAAACATGGAGGCAGAAAATACAACAGCTTAGGATGGCCTTCAGCGTTCTACAGGCGAATGTGAACCACTCTACCGCTGCGCAGGATATCCTCTTGCAGCACGCGGCGGAGTGGTCCATAGACGCCGTCCTCGTCTCCGAACCCTACTTCATACCGACTGACCGGGAGAATTGGGTCGGGGACGTAAGCGGCCTGTCGGCCATCATGGTATCAGGGGCGCATCCCATTGACGTTGTAGCCCGGCAGAGCGGTTTCGTCGCCGCCAAGTGCAGGGAGTTTCTGCTGGTGGGGGTCTATTGCCCCCCCAGCCGAACCAGGAGCGAGTTCGAGGCCGACCTGGACCGTTTCGGGTCGGTTCTCCGTCAGTCCACCTTGCCGGTGATCGTTGGCGGCGACTTCAACGCCAAGAATATAGCCTGGGGCTCACGTCAAACTGACCCCAAAGGGGAGAGTCTGCTGGACTGGGCGGTGTCCAACGGACTAGTTATTGTCAATGTGGGGACCGAACCCACTTGCGTGCGACCGCAGGGGGAGTCCGTCGTGGACATTACGTTCGCGACCCCCGCGGTTGCAGCTCGAATCAGTGGCTGGAGAGTGGTCACAGAGGCGGAAGAACTGTCGGATCACCGGTACATCCGGTTTGACATCTCCGCCTCCGGTCCCGTGATCCCTCCGAGCGGCACACCCCACGTGACATACCCCCGATGGAGGCTCAGTTGCCTGGACAAAGACACAGCGCGGGAAGCTGCGGTCGTTAAGGCCTGGCTGCCTGTAGGTCCCGAGCCCGTCCAAGTGGATGCGGAAGCGGAATGGTTCCGGGAGGCCGTTACGGATGTGTGTGACGCGTCCATGCCTCGGTCCGGACCTTCCCTTCCCCGGCGGAACGTCTATTGGTGGACGGATGAGGTTGCGGAGCTGCGCCGCGTGTGTATCGCGGCGCGTCGCGCCTCAGCCAGACACCGAAGACGCAGACGCCGTGATCCGGCGCTGGACGAGCCGCTTTATCAGGCCTACAGAGAAGCGAAGCAGGCGCTCAAGATCGCCATCCTGGAGGCGAAACTCAAGGCGAGGGAGGAGCTCCTTGCATCGCTCGATGCCGATCCGTGGGGACGCCCGTACCGCACGGTGCGGGGGAAACTCCGCCCATGGGCACCCCCGGTCACGGAAAGGCTAGAGCCCGGGTTCCTCCGAAGAGTCGTGTCCACCTTGTTCCCAGCTCAGGTGGAACACACCCCGCCTTCGATGTTGCCACACCCCGTGGCCTCCAGAGAGCCCCCTGACCCCGTGTCCGAGGGCGAGTTCGGCGCGGCAATAGAGCGGTTGAAGGCCAAGAACGTGGCCCCGGGTCCTGACGGGATTCCAGGTAAAATCTGGGTTCTCGTATCGGATATACTGGGTGACCGCCTTCGTAGGCTCCTTACCGCTTGCCTAGAACAGGGGCGCTTCCCGGCGCTATGGAAGGAAGGGAGGCTCGTGCTTCTGAAGAAAGACGGACGTCCGACCGACTCCCCTTCGGCATACCGTCCGATCGTGTTGCTGGATGAGGTGGGCAAGCTCTTTGAAAGAGTCGTTGCAAACCGCCTCGTTCGGCACCTGGATACGGATGGGCCGAATTTGTCGGATGTGCAGTATGGCTTCAGGAGAGAGCGCTCTACGATCGATGCTATCCTGCGGGTAAAATCGCTCGCCAGCGAAGCGGTGGAGAGCGGCGGTGTGCTGTTGGCCGTGTCTATCGACATTGCCAACGCGTTCAACACGCTGCCGTGGACCACGATAAAGCAGGCGCTCCGATTCCACGGAGTGCCTGTTTACCTGCAGGACACCATCGCATCGTACCTGGAAGGACGAGAGGTTGCGTGTGATTCGGTGGACGGTCGTTTGCGGCACTTGGCCGGATGCGGCGTTCCACAGGGGTCGGTCTTAGGACCACTCTTGTGGAACATCGGATTCGATTGGGCTCTCCGCGGCCAGTTCGTCGCGGGGGTTGGCGTGACTTGTTACGCCGACGATACCCTGCTGACAGCTCGTGGTGACTCTTTTGCCGATGCTGCACGTCGTGCGACTGCTGGGGTCGCTGTTATGGTACACCGAATCCGCCTTTTGGGGCTGCGGGTGGCGCTGGAGAAGTCTGAGGCGCTGTGTTTTCACGGCCGACGACGTGCGCCGCCTGCGGGAACAGGGTTGATGGTGGATGGGGTTCTGATCCCGGTTTCATCCACCATCCGGTACCTTGGGCTTGTGCTTGACGGAAGGTGGCGGTTCAAGGCCCATTTCCGTCAGCTCGCTACCAAGCTCAATGCGACCGCGGGTGCTTTGAGCCGGTTACTGCCAAACCTGGGTGGTCCGTCGACGGCTCCTCGACGACTGTACCTAGGGGTGGTCCGCTCGATGGCACTTTACGGTGCCCCGGTGTGGCATGACGCCCTCTCGTCCGAGAATGTGACAGTCTTGCGGAAGGCTCAAAGGGTGTTAGCCCTGCGTTTAGCGCGAGCCTACCGCACCACCTCCACCGATGCTGCGCTGGTCCTGGCCGGCAGCCTCCCCTGGGATCTCGACTCCCTGGTCCTCGCCGCGTTATACCAGTGGCGGGGAGACCAAAGATCTCAGGGCAATAGGCCCGCACCGACGGAGGTGGAATCGGAAAGGACACAGCTCACAGAGCTAGCCCACGAGCAGTGGCGCCGTAGATTGGCCAGTAGCCACTTTGGCGTCCGGGTCACTGAAGCCGTACTCCCCGTTCTCAAAGAATGGGTCGAGCGACCACACGGCCAAGTGACATACCGGATGTCGCAGGTGTTTACAGGCCACGGGTGCTTTGGGTCATACCTCTGCCGCATTGGCAGGGAACCCACAACCCGATGCTGGCACTGCGATGCTCCGGAGGATACGGCACAGCACACCCTTGAGGTGTGCCCGGCGTGGGTCGCTGACCGCCGTGCCCTCCGAGCACACGTGGGGACCGACCTCAGCCTGGGCTCTATAGTCCGGCGTATGGTCGAAGACAGGGAGGCTTGGCGAGCCATGGCCGCATTTTGCGAGCGGGTGATCGCCGAAAAGGAGAGCGCGGAGCGAGAGCGAGAGGCTGCGGCTGACGCACTCCTTATGCGCCGAAGGCGTACTGGGCGCAGGAGGCACCTCCACCACCTGCACATGCCCCTCCCTGTGCCTCGGGTCGTGGACGCGGGGGCGTCCGCTTCCCACTAAGAGGCGCGATGGTGTGTAATGCGTTCTACGCATCGTCGGGACATCAAGCCGGAGGATAACCTCCTCTGGCGCTGAAGGCAGGGGCTCTTGCCCTCTTCAGATCGGGTGAGACCGTGTGTCGGTCTAGTCAGTGAGGGGCCGCGGATGTGTGCTTATGGCGCTGACTCGTGGCCCCGAACTCATGGCTCCCGAGAACGCCGCTGGTTTTTAGTGGGTATGCCCCAATTGGGGAGAGTCCCACATAACCTGCTGCCTTCCCCCGAGGGCGACAGGTATGCGTAAAGCATTTTCCAGCGAAACCAAAAAAAAAAAAAAAAAAAAAAAAAAAAAAAAAAAAGGTTAGGTTGGTGACCCCCTCGAATGGAGCACGCCTTGTCGTGGCGAGGGGGCTCAGTAGCCTGTCGCAATCCAGCGGCAGGTGAAGCCAAGATGCTCCGTGGAGAGTGCCGCTGCGTCTGTTCCCGTATCGGGCGGCAGTGGCCATAGTGAGTCGCGTCTGTCTCGCATCGAGCGGCGGCTCACTAAAAGTCGTTGGACTCCCGGCACCCCTCTGATTTAGCAGAGGAGGCAGGGGATGTCCTGAGGACTTTGGTCCTCTGGGCGAGCTCGGCGTGCATTTGCCGTCGGGCGTGGCTCGCCTCGTCGGGAGGGTCTCGGACAGACGGTGTGGGGACACCTCTGTCCAATCATCAGGGACCCTCCTGAGGCGCCAGGGTGCCGTCGGGAGTGGGATCGCCCCACTCCGTGGAGATCCGAGGTTGCGCTGGCAAGGGTCGCGGGACTGTTGAGACACCGCGGCCCCTGCTGTCAAAGCCACCAAACGCGGCGGGCGTCGTCAGGTTTTAGTGGGTATACCCGGGGGCGTATCCGGGGAGTCCCACACACGCCCCTCCGTTCCCCAACGGAGAGGTACGGTGCGTAATTGCATTTCCTGACGTTAAAAAAAAAAAAAAAAAAAAAAGGTTAGGTTGGTGAAGGGTGCTGCTGAGCCCCCTCGAATGGAGCACGCCTTGTCGTGGCGAGGGGGCTCAGGCTCAGTAGCCTGTCGCAATCCAGCGGCGGGTGAAGCCAAGATGCTCCGTGGAGAGTGCCGCTGCGTCTGTTCCCGTATCGGGCGGCAGTGGCCATAGTGAGTCGCGTCTGTCTCGCATCGAGCGGCGACTCACTAAAAGTCGTTGGACTCCCAGCACCCCTCTGGTGTATCAGAGGAGGCAGGGGATGTCCTGAGGACTTTGGTCCTCTGGGCGAGCTCGGCGTGCATTTGCCGTCGGGCGTGGCTCGCCTCGTCGGGAAGGTCTCGGACAGACGGTGTGGGGACACCTCTGTCCAATCACAAGAGACCCTTCTGAGGCGCCAGGGTGCCGTCGGGAGTGGGATCGCCCCACTCCGTGGAGATCCGCCCTCCTCATGGAGGGTGGAGGTTGCGCTGGCAAGGGTCGCGGGACTGTTGAGACACCGCGGCCCCTGCTGTCAAAGCCACCAAACGCGGCGGGCGTCGTCAGGTTTTAGTGGGTATACCCGGGGGCGTATCCGGGGGAGTCCCACACACGCCCCTCCGTTCCCCGACGGAGAGGTACGGTGCGTAATTGCATTTCCTGACGTTAAAAAAAAAAAAAAAAAAAAAAAAAAAGGGTGCTGCTGAGAGTGGGGAAAGGCTGATGGCAATATCTCTAGATATCGCCAACGCTTTTAACAGCATTCCCCACACCACCATAGTCGAGGCCCTGCGCGCCCACGGTGTGCCGCCCTACTTGGTCCGCCTCCTGTCCGATTACCTCCAGGACAGGACGGTCACGTACGTGGACCAGAGCGGCTCGCTGAGGAGTCACCGCGTGCAGTCCGGTGTTCCACAGGGATCAGTCCTCGGACCATGCCTGTGGAATATCGGATTCGACTGGCTGTTGAGGGGCGCACTCCCCCCGGGCGTGAAGGTCGTCTGCTACGCGGACGACACTCTCGTACTGGCCCGGGCCTGGGATGTAGCGCGAGTCCTCCAGTTGGCCACCGCGGCGTGCGACCTTGTGGTCCAACGGATTCGCCTGTTGGGCCTCAGGGTCGCTCTGGAGAAGTCGGAGGCCGTCTTGTTCGACGGCCCGAGACAACGCCACCCACTGAACATCAGCCTGATGGTCGGCGGCGTGGCCATCGACGTTAAGCCCCAGATGAAATATCTAGGACTTATCATCGACAGCCGGTGGCGGTTCGGCCGTCACTTCGCCGAACTGTCACCCCGGCTATTAAAGACGGCGGACTCGCTGGGGTGGCTGCTGCCTAACTTGGGTGGGCCAAGCGCTCATTGCCGACGTCTATACGCCGGCATTTTGAAGAGCATGGCGCAATACGGTGCCCCCATCTGGGCGGACCGTCTGAGTCGGGACAACGTGTCTCAGCTCAGGCGGCCCCAGCGAGTCATCGCGCAGAGGGCGGCCCGCTGCTACTCCACAGTGGCGGGTGCAGTGGCGTGTGTCCTGGCTGGGACCCCGCCTTGGGAGCTCGAGGCCCGAGTCCTAGCCTGGACATACGCACGACGGTCGGAGCAGCGTTCTCGGGGAGAGCGCGGCTCCCTAGAGGAGGAGCGCGCCTTTGAGCGCCAGACCCAAGAGCTGCTGATTCGGGCCTGGACCGGGGTCCTAAACTCTTCGGAGTCGGGTCGAGCCACCCTCGACGCCCTGACCCCGGTCTTGACCCGATGGATAGAGAGACGGCACGGCTCCCTCACCTACCGTCTGGTGCAGGTCCTTACCGGACACGGATGCTTCGGCACCTATCTGCACCGGATCGGCCGGGAGGAGACCGCCGCGTGTCACGAGTGCGGTGCTGCGGAGGACACAGCTCAGCACACCCTTGTGTCGTGCCCAGCGTGGGAGTCGCAGCGCCGCACTCTGGTCGCGGAGATCGGCCAGGACCTCTCCCTCCCCAGCGTGGTGGAGGCCATGCTCGGGAGTGACAGAGCCTGGAAGGCCGTCACCTCCTTCTGCGAGGACGTTATCTCACAGAAGGAGGCAGCGGAGAGGGTGCGCGAGGAGGATCCTCTTGCCGCCCCGATCCGAAGGCGACGAACGGGGCGGAGACGGCGGCGTTACAACCGCCTAATCCCCCCTGGTGGAGGCCAGCCAACGTCGGGTACGGGGGTATCCACGCTGGCATTGCACGCGCTTCCACCGCCGCCTGACGGGAATGACCGCACACTCCGGGCCATTTCCGTTGCCCCCCCTCATGGGGTGGGCTTGCCGGGCCTGCTACGGCGGGCAATCACCGACGGGGCAGCGGTAGTATCCGACCGGCTTCCCGCAGCTCCGTCCGCCACTCACGAGTCGTCGAGCGAGTCGTCGCCGTCCGATTTCTCGGACGACGACGACTGGCTTGAGACGACTTTTGAGCGGCCAGGTGACTGACGGAGTGTCGTTGGTTTTTAGTGGGTATGGGCGTGAGAGCTCGAGTCCCACATAACTCGCCGTCTCCCCCGGGCGGCGAGTATGCGTAATGCATTTTCCAACGTAATAAAAAAAAAAAAAAAAAAAAAAAAAAAAAAAAAAAAAAAAAAAAGGTTAGGTTAGGTTGCGACCGCGGGTGCTTTGAGCAGGTTACTGCCAAACCTGGGTAGTCCGTCGACGGCTCCTCGACGACTGTACCTAGGGGTGGTCCGCTCGATGGCACTTTACGGTGCCCCGGTGTGGCATGACGCCCTCTCGTCCGAGAACGTGACAGTCTTGCGGAAGGCTCAAAGGGTGTTAGCCCTGCGTTTAGCGCGAGCCTACCGCACCACCTCCACCGATGCTGCGCTGGTCCTGGCCGGCAGCCTTCCCTGGGATCTCGACTCCCTGGTCCTCGCCGCATTGTACCAGTGGCGGGGAGACCAAAGATCTCAGGGCAACAGGCCCGCACCGACGGAGGTGGAATCGGAAAGGACACAGCTCACAGAGCTAGCCCACGAGCAGTGGCGCCGTAGATTGGCCAGTAGCCACTTTGGCGTCCGGGTCATTGAAGCCGTACTCCCCGTTCTCAAAGAATGGGTCGAGCGACCACACGGCCAAGTGACATACCGGATGTCGCAGGTGTTTACAGGCCACGGGTGCTTTGGGTCATACCTCTGCCGCATAGGCAGGGAACCCACAACCCGATGCTGGCACTGCGATGCTCCGGAGGATACGGCACAGCACACCCTTGAGGTGTGCCCGGCGTGGGTCGCTGACCGCCGTGCCCTCCGAGCACACGTGGGGACCGACCTCAGCCTGGGCTCTATAGTCCGGCGTATGGTCGAAGACAGGGAGGCTTGGCGAGCCATGGCCGCATTTTGCGAGCGGGTGATCGCCGAAAAGGAGAGCGCGGAGCGAGAGCGAGAGGCTGCGGCTGACGCACTCCTTATGCGCCGAAGGCGTACTGGGCGCAGGAGGAACCTCCACCACCTGCACATGCCCCTCCCTGTGCCTCGGGTCGTGGACGCGGGGGCGTCCGCTTCCCACTAAGAGGCGCGATGGTGTGTAATGCGTTCTACGCATCGTCGGGACATCAAGCCGGGGGATAACCTCCTCTGGCGCTGAAGGCTGGGGCACTTGCCCTCTTCAGATCGGGTGAGACCGTGTGTCGGTCTAGTCAGTGAGGGGCCGCGGATGTGTGCTTATGGCGCTGACTCGTGGCCCCGAACTCATGGCTCCCGAGAACGCCGCTGGTTTTTAGTGGGTATGCCCCGATCGGGGAGAGTCCCACATAACCTGCTGCCTTCCCCCGAGGGCGGCAGGTATGCGTAAAGCATTTTCCAGCGAAACCAAAAAAAAAAAAAAAAAAAAAAAAAAAAAAGGTTAGGTTAGGTTGGGGTGGGGTTCCCAGCAGTGTTGGCTTCCTCGCAGCGATCCCCGGGCAACGTCTCGTCTGACCACCGTAACGGAGTGGCAGACAGGCGGCTAACGAACACTGTGCGATCGTATACTTTCAAGGCGTTTAAGTGCGATCATTGTCGTTCGACGAAATGTCGAAACCTTTGAGGGACGCCTCCGGGCGTTTCATTAAAAAAGGCCCTTCTCAGGGCCAACCCCAAACGGCCCTTTTCAGGGCCACCCCTGACGACGCTTCGACGTCGAAGGTTAGCCGCACACCATCTGCGGCGAGCGTGGTCTGCAGAGAGGACGATCTGTCGGAGTCCGACAGTGACGCCTTTGTAGCGGAGCTGCCTGACCGTCAGGCGAAAAAGCGGGCCTACTTGAGGCAAAGTTCGGAGGGCTCTTCGGATTCAGCCAAAAGTGGCCCGAAAAAGAAGAGCAAGGCTGTAAAGCCTGCTAACTCTACGCTGGCTTGCACTAACCACGACGTAGGTCTGCTGGACGCCCAACGTCAGCTGAACGTGGCGAACAGGGCACGAGTCCAACAGGAGTTGGAAGAGGAGGTTGCCGCTAAGGAGGCACAGGCACGCGTACGCAGAGCCAAGGCGGACTATGGTGCGTCAAGCGTCATGTACGCGGATCACTCCTTAGCGGAACTAGAAAAGATGGCTGAAGAGGACCAAGAGGAGATCGTCAGGGTCGCCTCAAAGTCCTCAAATTTGAAGGGGACCTTCCAAAAGGCCCTCAAGTGCCGGGCTGCCAGTCTTCGTGGCATCATCGGTGAGTTGGTGCAGCGCACAACCACCGACGAGGTAAGGCAGCTCCAAAAGAGGGTGGACTGCCTTACAAAGGAGGTCAGCGAGCTTCACACGAAGCTCGCTGAAGCTATTGGGCAGCCCGTCCAGGCCCCGCCTGCTGCAGTGACAGTGGATCTCTCCTCCTCCAACCTTGAGGAAACCATCCGCAAGGTTGTGATGGAGGAGAGAGCCTTCACACGGGCCTGCATCGCGGGCATTGAGGACAGGCTCTTGCCCGAAAGGCGCGTCAGGCCGCCGTTAGCAGCAGACAGGGCTGCTTCTGCCTCTGCCCCCGCCCTGGCCGCGATGGCTCCTCCCCCGAACCCTAAGCCTGCAAAGGGCAAAGGGAAGGGGAAAAAGACGGTGGCTCCGCCGGCTACGACTGAGGTGGCGGCAGCCTCATCCCAGAGGGAAGACGCCTTTCTTCCCTCCAGCACTCCGTCCAACGAGTGGACTGAGGTGGTTAGGAGGAAGAAGAGAGGCGCCAAAAAGGTGGTGCAATCTGCTGCTCCCGCCAATGTACCCTCCGGTTCGTCCAAAGGGACGAGCAAAGGAGGGGAAAATAGCAAGCGGAAAGCAGCCCCCAAGCCGTGTGGGAGGAAACTGGTTCCTCGCAAAACCGCCGCCGTCGTAGTGACGCTCACTACGGAGGCCATGGAGAAGGGCGAGACGTATGAATCCGTCCTGAAACGGGCTCGTACCAACGCCAACCCAGCCACTTTGGGTATTGGCCTGGTGACATGCCGCCGGACCCAAACCGGATGTTGTCGCCTATACTCGGCGATCGAGTGGCGGCCCACCCGGGCGCACCCGTAATCCCCATTGAGGGGGACGGGGGTCCTGGCTACTGAAGTCAGGACCGCGACAGACAAGTCTCTAAAATCCCCTAAGTGCAAGGTTTGGCGGGGGCCGATGCACTGAATGGCCGGCGGGGATACGTCGGTCCCTACCCCGTCACGAGGTGAGGAGGGGCAGCTGCGCCCGTAAGCAGTTTAAAAAACATGGACAATTGTAAAAACGATAATATTCCCCGAGAGGGTCCCAGCTCAGCTGGGGAATCCCTCCCCGCCCTTCTCAGGGCGGGCTGCCCCACGTATACGGGGGGGGCAACAATTGTTCCTCGGTGCGAGCCGAGTGGAAGTGTAGAGGTAGCGAAAAGTGATGACGCGGAGATTGGTGGAGCAGAAGGAAGAGTGCGGCGCGGTGGGTTCCCATCGCCCCGCCCTAACAGGAAGAAAGCTAGCAACGAGACGCTAACCGGGTTGGGGCCCCGTGAACTGCGGGTTTCCCTCACCCGCATGGATACGGACGCAGATAGTAGGTCCGACACTTCCGCGGGCACTATGGTGTCTGCAGCATCCGGAGGTGAAAAATTCTGGAAAGGACCGAAGCGGCCACGGAGACAAGAGGGCAACGGATCAAGCTCCGAATCAGACCGCTCTAGATCCCCCAAACAACTCGCGACAAAGACGTCGGTAGCGAGAAGAGGACGAGGTCGGCCCCCTACCACAGGGGAGTATGTCGGCCTTTACGAAAGAAAGAAGGAGTTTTTGAAGCTCCAACAGCAGGAGTTAGAGCTCCAAGCTGAGAAGGAGTTGCTCGACATCACCGTCAAAGCCCGAAAAACAAGGGAAAAAACCAAAAGTATCGTGTCAAGCAGCGGGCCTCTTGACACTGAAGTGACGACGATGTCCCTGAAGAAACAAATATTGTCGGGTCTCACAATGATCAACGAAGTGAGAACGAAATCCGGCAAACTTAAAGGGACAATGCAGGCGGCCTTGAATACGGCGAGCGAGATGATTCGGGAGGCGTCTGAAGCGCTCGCCACAAGGACCGTCTGCGAAGAAGTAGAGGCCCTAAGGGCCCAAAACACCCGCCTGACGGTGGAAATGGAGGTATTAAGGAAGGAACTGGCCGATTTCAAAGCCAGTCTCCTAAATAAAGAGGCGCCGGCCCCCAAAGAAGGAAACGCATCCCCCGGATCAATGGAGGAGTGGGCTGAAAAGATCCTGAGCCTAACTACGGCTCGGATCAACGCCACGGTGGAGGGCCTCGAGTCACGGCTTAACCCAGAGCCGCGACTGCGACCACCGTTGGCGTTTGAGAGGCGAGCCAGCGTTCCATCCGTGGAGGAAGCGGCAGCTAAAGTGGTGAAGCCCCCAATAGCCATCGCAAAAGCTCAGGCGCCCTTCAAGGCCCCCAGAGTTATAAAGGCTACCAGCTCCCGGGGGCCAGTAGTAGTAGAGCCTGCTACGAACAAAAAGAAGCGGGCGAGGAAAGGTAAGGTGCAGAATGCACCTACACCTGCGGCGTCCCAGCCACGACCGCTGCCCCCTGCACCGGTCTCTACTGATGCAGGGTGGACAACGGTCGTAAAGAGAGGAAAGACCAACGGGGGTCATAACCAAAATACGGCTACCAAACCTCAGCCGAAGCCTCTGAAAACGGCCAAGATCAAGGCTCGCCCTCCGAAATCCACGGCGGTGGTCATCACCGTGCAGGAGGGCGCAGCTGATCGTGGCGTGACATACGCTAAGGCCGTTTCAGAGGCCAGGCAGAAGATTGATTTAGAAGAGCTCGGCATAGACGGTGTCCGCTTTCGTCGGGCAATAACGGGGGCTACAATAATAGAGGTGCCAGGCGCCTCTAGCAGCGATAAGGCAGACTCCCTGGCTGGAAAGCTCAGGGAGCTCTTTAATGAGGACGACATCCGGGTGTCCAGACCTACGAGGACCACAGAGATCAGGGTCTCGGGGCTGGACGACTCCATTACAACTGCCGAAATTCAGCAGGGCGTCTCTAAACTTGGAGGATGCCCTGTTGATCAGATAAGAGTTGGCCTCCCCTCACGCGACCACACAGGCCTATACGCGGCATGGGTACGGTGCCCCATTGCGGCCGCGAAGAGAGTGCTGGAGGGCCGCCTCTTGATCGGCTGGGTCGTCGCCAAGGTTAAGGCTCTACCCCGCAGAAGCCTGAGATGCTTCCGGTGCTTAGAGCCTGGCCACGTGCGCGCCCAATGCCAGTCGGAGGTAGACAGGAGCCGCCAATGTTACCGGTGTGGCCAGCTGGGGCACATCTCCAGCATGTGTAGAAATGCCCCCCACTGCCCCCTATGCTCACAGGCGGGCAGGGACGCTGGGCATAGGTTGGGCAGTGGTGCTTGCAAAGCACCCCCCAGCAGCAAAAAGAAGGCCCCGAAGGTCACGGCAAAGCCTACAAGCCAGCCAGAACCTTCCCGTCCAACACAAGGACTAGAGACGGGAGAAATGTCGGACGAGTAAAGTATGGCCCAGACATTTTTATTGGCGAATGTCAACCACTGTGCCAGAGCTCAGGACCTTTTACATCAGAGCCTGGCACAGTGGTCGACACACATTTGCGTCGTAACGGAGCCGTACTTCGTTGCGGCCCGTGACAACTGGGTGTCCGACACGGACGACATGGTGGCCATAGCCACCAACACAGGGGCTGGCTCGCCTCAGTTTTCCGGCGTCCGTAAGGGAAACGGCTGCGTGGTGGTGAGAGTTGGCGACATGTTGGTGGTGGGGGTTTACTTTTCCCCCAACCGCTCAATCGCCGACTTTGAAAACTTCCTGGCTCAGGTTGATGTCCTCCTGGCTGGGTGGGATCGGACCGATCAGGTGGTGGTGGCCGGCGACCTAAACGCCAAGTCTATGTCCTGGGGCTCTCGCCTCACCGACGACAGAGGCGAGCTCGTCGAGGATTGGCTCACGGGTCACGGTCTCGTCGTTGTCAATCAGGGGACGGTGGATACGTGCGTGCGGATGCAGGGCGGATCCGTTGTGGACATTACGTTCGCAAGCCCTGCCCTGGCGCGCCGTGTCCAGAACTGGGAGGTGTTGGTGGGGGTTGAGACATTGTCAGACCACAGGTATGTGCGTTGGGACTTCTCCCCCCTCCAGCCTTCCCCGAGCAGTCCAGGCCGTCCTACGACGGACCTTGGCCCCAGATGGGCCCTGAAACGTCTTGACCGGGACACATTCGAGGTGGCGACCCTGGTCGAGAGCTGGTCGCCCTGGCCGGAGCGCGTTGTTCCCAGCACAGAAGTTGAGTGGTTCCGGGAGGCCATGTCGCACGTGTGCGATGCGGCTATGCCCCGTGTTAGGGCATTGCCGCCACGCACAGCCGTGTACTGGTGGTCTCCGGAACTTGCTCGACTAAGGGAGGGCTGTGTAGAGGCGAGGAGGCGATACTCCCGGCACCGCCGCAGGCAAAGGAGAGACGATGCCCTAGACTCGCCACTCTACAGCGAGTACCAGGCGGCCAAAAAGGCCCTCCGGGTCGCAATCGCTGAGGCCAAGAACGCCGCCTGGGAGGAGCTCCTCTCCTCTCTGAATGAGGACCCGTGGGGAAGGCCGTATAAACTCGTCATGAGTAAATTGCGTCCGTGGGCCCCCCCACTCACTGCCACGTTAGACGCTGGCCTCATGCAGAGGGTTATAGAGGCCCTATTTCCGGAGAGCTCGGAGTTTACGCCGCCGATCCTTTTACAATCGGACGGTGAGGACAATGATGAGGTTCCGGAAATATCCGAGGGAAAACTCGGGGCCGCAATTCTACGCCTAAAGGGCAAAAACACTGCCCCCGGTCCGGACGGAGTCCCGGGGAAGGCCTGGGTACTGGCGATGAAGGACGGTCTGGAGCCCAGATTCCGCACTCTCCTCTCGACCTGCCTGCGGGAAAGACATTTCCCACAGGCCTGGAAGAGGGGTAAACTGGTTCTCCTCAAAAAGGATGGCCGCCCAGCAGACTCCCCTTCTGCGTACAGGCCAATCGTTCTTTTGGATGAAGGGGCGAAACTCTTTGAAAGGGTGTTGGCACATCGGTTGGTGCGCCATCTAGAGGAGATCGGTCCCGACCTCGCTGATAACCAATTTGGTTTTAGGCGAGGAAGGTCGACCATCGATGCCATTGACCGAGTCAAAAAACTCGCGGAGGACGAAGTGCGAAGAGGCGGTGTGGTCGTGGCGGTGTCTTTGGACATCGCCAATGCTTTCAACTCCATCCCGCACGTATGTATCACTGAGGCCCT
Source organism: Pyrausta purpuralis (assembly GCA_963924145.1). Lineage (NCBI taxonomy): Eukaryota > Metazoa > Arthropoda > Insecta > Lepidoptera > Crambidae > Pyrausta > Pyrausta purpuralis. The sequence goes on from OZ001650.1 coordinate 28,279,485, forward strand.
GAAGTACCACAACGTGCCCAAGTACCTGCAGCAGATAGTCGCCAGCTATCTCGCTGACAGGGAAATCACTTTCCCAACAAACGAGGGCTGGGGCAGTAGGAGAGTGTCGTGCGGTGTTCCACAGGGATCGGTTTTAGGGCCGCTCCTGTGGAACATCGGGTACGACTGGGCGATCCGTGGTGCGACGCTGCGAGGAGCCAGCGTGATATGTTACGCGGACGACACGCTGGTCACCGCGAAGGGGAAGACGTACCGGGAAGCCGCCATCCTGGCGACGGCAAGTGTTGCCCAAGTAGTGGACCGCATAAGGCGACTGGGGCTGACGGTTGCATTGCACAAGTCCGAGGCTTTGTGTTTTCACGGGCCACGGCACGCACCGCCAGCGGGGGCTGAGCTTGTTGTGGGTGGCGTCTCCATCGGTGTCGGGAGTACCATGAAGTACCTAGGATTGGTCCTCGACAGCCGGTGGAACTTTAAGGCCCACTTCGAGTACTTGGCTCCCAAGCTCGTAAGGACGGCAGGGGCCCTCAGTCGCCTTATGCCGAATCTGGGGGGTCCTAGTACGGGATGTAGGCGCCTTTTCGCCACAGTACTGAAGTCGATGGCCCTCTATGGCGCCCCTATTTGGGCGGACGCCCTTAAACGGGAAACCCGGGCAGTGCTCCGCCGATCCCAGCGCGCAGTTGCCAACCGCACCGTTCGCGCCTTTTGCACGGTGTCAGGGGAAGCGGCTTGCGTGCTTGCTGGGGCACTGCCATGGGAGTTGGAAGCGAAGGTGCTCGCGGATATCTACCGCAAGGCTGCGGCGGCCAAACTTGAGGGCACGCAACCCTCGCACGAAGAGGTTGAGCGCTGGCGGGATGAGGCTCGCAACGTGGCTATCGACACGTGGTCAAACCGCCTGGAGGAGCCGGAAGCGGGCCACCGTACGGTAGCCGCCATCCAGCCGGTGCTCAGGGAGTGGATGGAGAGGCGGGGGGGTTCGCTCTCCTACAGGATGGTGCAGATGCTTACCGGGCACGGGTGCTTCGGTAAGTATCTGCACAGAATCGGTAGGGAGTGCACCCCTGTCTGTCATCAGTGTGGGCACGCCAGTGATACGGCGGAGCATACTTTGCAAGAGTGCCCGGAATGGGCGAGGGAGCGGGTGGATTTGGTAGCTGCTATTGGCCCAAATCTTTCTATGCCCGCTATCGTGCGAGCCGTCCTGAGTGGGGACGAAAAGTGGGAGGCATTCAGCACTTTCTGTGAAGAGGTGCTGAACAAGAAAGAGGAGGCGGAACGGGTGCGCGAGGACGACCCCCTCGCAGATCCCCCACGCCGCAGGAGGGCCGGGCGGAGGCGACGGGCTTTTGCCCGTCAACTCCGCAACTAGTCATTGAAGTCTAGTCTTTGTAGGTTAAGGCGCCAGACGGTGGGCCTTTTACACCCCCGTCTGGCGAGCATGTGTATATATAGTTTTAGGTTATTTATTAATTTATTATTATTTATACACCGAGAGTTTTCTATTTACACCTGTGCATCTATTGTGCACAGGCTTTTGTATATTTATATTTTATATTTTTGTGATTTATATTTATACATTTTGTAAATAGTCCTGTAGGGGGGCTTGCTCTTTTGGCGGTCTCCCTACTGAGCTTGAGTGGTCGCATGGCGGGCCTGCGCAAGCGGGCGAATCGCGTTCTGGGAACGGCGGGGAAGGCTCTGCTACACCGCTTATTTCCCAAATCGTGATCAAGGTGGCTCAATGGTGGTTTTTTAGTGGGTAGGCCTCGCCCTCCTGGCGAGGAGAGCCCCACATAACCCGTCGCTTGACCACGGCGGCGGGTATGCAATTTAATGCATTTTTTCCCACCGGGACAAAAAAAAAAAAAAAAAAAAAAAAAAAAAGGTTAGGTTCCCGTGGGGTACCATCTGTCAGACCTCCACGTGGTGTACCCTGGGCAACGGCTGGTGTTCCATCCACCAGCCGGCTAACGTGACAGGCGCGCAGGATGTGGTCGCCTATACTCGGCGATCGAGGGGCGGCCCTCCCGGGCGCACCCGTAATCCCCATTGAGGGGGGCGGGGGTACTGGCTACTGAAGTCAGGACCGCGACAGACAAGTCTCTAAAATCCCCAAAGTGCAAGGTTTGGCGGGGGCCGAGGCACTGTATGGCCGGCGGGGATACGTCGGTCCCTACCCCGTCACGAGGTGGAAGGGGGGGCAGCTGCGCCCGGAAGCAGCGGAGTAAAATATGGACAAATTGGAAAACGAAACAAATCCCCGAGAGGGTCCCAGCTCAGCTGGGGAATCCCTCCCTGCCCTTTTCAGGGCAGGCTGCCCCTTGTATGCGGGGGGGGCACCAACTGTCTCTCTGCCTATGCAGAGTTATCAAGCAGTAGATGTAGGCGAAGATGAGAATAGAGAAAGTGATGGAGTAAGAGGAAGCGTGCGGGCCGGTGGTTTTCGATCACCCCGCCCAAATAGGAAAGTGGACAGCGCCAAAGCGCTAGCTGGGTCGGAATCCCGTGAACTGCGGGTTTCCCTTACCCGGATCGACACGGACAGCAGGTCGGACTCTTCGGTGAGCACCATGGTGCCTGCTGAATCGAGAAACAAATTTTGGAGGGGACACAAGCGGCCACTGGTCCATCTGGACAGCGGATCAGATACAGAAGAAGATCGCTCCCGATCCCCAAAAATAGCTGCAACAAACAAGACAGCCTCGCGGAGAGGACGCGGCCGGCCTCCCACTACAGGGGAGTACGTCGGACTTGCAGACAAGAAAAGAGAGTTTCTAAAGTTACAGCAACAAGAGCTGGAGCTTCAGGCAGAGAAGGAGATTCTCGACGTCACTGTCGAGGCCCGCAAAATGAGACAAAGGACGAGGAACATGCTGTCCACAAGCGGGCACTCGGACGAGGAAACGACAACGATGTCGTTGAAACAACAGATAACGACAGGCCTGAAAATGATCAATGAGGTCAAAAACAAGTCAGGAAAGCTAAAGGGGACAATGCAGGCGGCTCTTAACACAGCGAGTGAAATGATCAGAGAAGCATCCGAAGCACTTGCCATTAGGACCGTCTCTGAGGAAGTGGAGGCCCTGAGGGCCCAGAACGGCCGTTTGGCTGCCGAACTAGAGTCACTTAAGAGAGAACTGACCGAACTTAAGGAAAGTCTCCAAACCAAAGGGGGGTTAGCCTCCACAGGCGGGCATCCGTCCTCCGTCAACATGGAGGAATGGGCGGCTAGAATCATGAGCCAAACAACGGCTCGCATCAACGCCACCGTGGAGAGCCTAGAACCGCGGCTGAATCCAGAGCCCCGGCTTCGTCCACCGTTGGCATTTGAAGGACGGAACACAGTACCACCAGTGGAGGTCACGGCACATGCAGCGGCGAAGCCCTTGCCTGTAAATACCGAAAAGAAGGCGCCTGCTAGTGCCCCCCGAGTGATTAAGGCAACTAGCGCTCGAGGGCCCCTGGTTGAGCCAACAAGCGCATCTACTAAGAGAAGAAGAAAGATGCCACCAAAAGGCAAGGGAGTTAATGCTACTGCACCTGCGGCATCACAGCCACAACGGCCACTGCCCCCTGCACCGCTCTCTACCGACGAAGGGTGGACGACGGTGGCCAAGAGGGGCAAAACAAATGGCACTAACAAAAAGGTCGCCGCCAAACCGCAGGTGAAAGCGGCACAGGCGGCCAAGATTAAGGCTCGCCCTCCAAAGTCTGCGGCGGTAGTCATAACTGTACAAGAGGGCGCATTAGAACGAGGCGTTACGTATGCCGCAGCGGTAGCAGATGCCAAGCAGCGAATCAATATAGCTGAGCTTGGCATAGACGGTGTGCGCTTCCGCAGAGCGATGACGGGGGCAACCATTATAGAGGTGCCAGGCGCCACTAGTGGGGAAAAGGCGGACTCCCTGGCACAGAAACTAAGGGAGATTTATAACGAGCAAGATATACGGGTGTCCAGACCAACTAGAACCGTTGAGATCAGGGTCTCAGGGCTGGACGACTCTGTTACCACCGAGGAAATACAGCAGGGTGTCTCCAAACTTGGAGGGTGCCCTGTGGACCAAATTAAGGTGGGCTCTCCATCGCGTGACCACACGGGCTTATATGCAGCCTGGGTGCGGTGCCCCATTATGGCCGCGAAAAAGGTAGTAGAGGGCCGCTTGCTCATTGGCTGGGTTGTCGCCAAGGTCAAGGTTCTACCCCGCAGAAGCCTTCGGTGCTTCCGGTGCCTAGAGCCTGGCCACGTGCGTGCCCAGTGCAATGCGGAGGTTGATAGGAGCCGCCAATGCTACAGGTGCGGCCAGCTGGGGCACATATCCAGCTTGTGTAGCAATGACCCGCACTGCCCACTATGCTCGCAGGCGGGTAAGGAGGCAGGGCATCGTCTGGGAAGTGGTGCCTGCAAAGCTCCTACCAGCAAAAAGGCCAAGAAGGTAACGGCAAGTGCTCGTAGCCAGCCGGAACCTTCCCGTCCGATTCAAGGGCTAGAGGAGGAGGAAATGGCAGGGGACTAAAAGCATGGCCCTGAAATTCCTAATGGCGAATGTCAACCATTGTGCCAGGGCTCAGGACCTTTTACATCAGAGCCTGGCACAGTGGTCTACACACATTTGCGTCGTCACGGAGCCATATTATGTCACAGACCGTGACAACTGGGTGGCAGATAAAAATGAGACCGTGGCGATAATCACTAGTATAGGTGCTAACTCGCCTACCTTTTCACGTGCGCGCCAGGGGAATGGGTGTGTGGTGGCACAGGTGGAGGGTTTGTTGGTAGTCGGGGCGTATTTCTCCCCCAATCGCTCGATTGCAGAGTTCGAGCGGTTTCTGGCGGAACTTGATGTGCTGTTGACGGGCTGGGGTCGACCGGATCAGGTTCTTGTGGCCGGTGACCTCAACGCAAAGTCAGTGACCTGGGGCTCCCGTCACACAGGTGCCCGGGGTGAGCTTGTAGAGGACTGGCTCACGAACCATGGTCTCGTAGTGGTCAACCGAGGGTCGGTCGACACGTGTGTGCGGATGCAGGGCGGATCTATCGTGGACATTACGTTCGCGAGCCCTGCTCTAGCGCACCGTGTCCAAAACTGGGAGGTGCTGGTGGGGGTCGAGACGCTGTCAGACCACAGGTATGTCCGTTGGGACATCTCCCCTCTCCAGCTTTCCCCGAGCAGTTCAAACCGTCCCATGACAGACCTTGGTCCAAGGTGGGCCCTAAAGCGATTGGACCTGGACACTTTTGAGGTGGCAGCCCTGGTTGAGAGTTGGTCGCCTTGGCCTGAGCACGTAGATCCGAGCAGGGAAGTCGAGTGGTTCCGTGAGGCCATGTCACATGTGTGCGACGCGGCGATGCCCCGTGTGAGAGCGTTGCCGCCACGCACGGCCGTGTACTGGTGGTCTCCGGAACTCGCTCGGCTGAGGGAGGTTTGTGTAGAGGCCAGGAGGCGCTACTCCCGGCATCGACGTAGGCGAAACAGGGATGAGGCTCTAGACTCCACGCTATATGCCGAGTACCAGCAGGCCAAAAAGGCTCTTCGGGGTGCGATTGGAGCGGCTAAAAACGCCGCTTGGGAGGAGCTCCTCTCCACCCTGAACCAAGATCCTTGGGGGAGACCCTATCGGCTTGTAATGAGCAAACTGCGTCCATGGGCCCCCCCACTCACCACCACCTTGGATGCGGACCTGCTGCAAAATGTAGTAGAGGCCCTTTTCCCGGAGGGCTCACAATTCACGCCACCGATCAGATTTCATTCAGTGGGGGATGACAACGAGGAGGCCCCAGAAATAAGTGAGGGAGAGCTGGGAGCCGCGATCCAACGCCTGCAGGCTAAGAATACCGCCCCCGGTCCAGATGGCGTGCCTGGTAAGGCATTGGTCCTGGCCATGAAGGACGGCCTCGAGCCTAGGTTTCGCGCCCTTCTCTCAGCCTGCGTCAAGGAAGGGCATTTCCCGCTCGCATGGAAGAGGGGAAAGCTAGTCCTCCTGAAAAAAGACGGCCGGCCTGCTGACTCACCATCAGCTTACAGGCCCATTGTCCTGCTTGATGAATCAGCGAAACTGTTTGAGAGGGTCTTGGCCAACCGCCTGGTGCGCCACCTGGAGACGATAGGACCTGACCTAGCCGACAACCAGTTTGGATTTCGGCGGGGAAGGTCTACGATAGATGCAATTGCCCGGGTAAAAAAGATCGCCCAGGATGAGGTCGAAAAAGGCGGAGTCGTGGTGGCGGTGTCTTTAGACATCGCCAATGCCTTTAACTCTCTCCCACATGGCTGCATCACGGAGGCGCTGAAACACCACAATGTTCCGAATTACCTGCAGCGAATAGTGGCCGACTATCTCGCTGACAGAGAAATCACGTTTCCGACGAATGAGGGTTGGGCCAGCAGAAGGGTGTCGTGCGGTGTTCCACAGGGATCGGTCTTAGGGCCGCTCCTGTGGAACATCGGGTACGACTGGGCGATCCGGGGTGCGACGCTGCGAGGAGCCAGCGTGATATGTTACGCGGACGACACGCTGGTCACCGCGAAGGGGAAGACGTACCGTGAAGCCGCCATCCTGGCGACGGCAAGTGTTGCCCAAGTAGTGGACCGCATAAGGCGACTGGGGCTGACGGTTGCATTGCACAAGTCCGAGGCTTTGTGTTTTCACGGGCCTCGGCACGCACCGCCAGCGGGGGCTGAGCTTGTTGTGGGTGGCGTCTCCATCGGTGTCGGGAGTACCATGAAGTACCTAGGATTGGTCCTCGACAGCCGGTGGAACTTTAAGGCCCACTTCGAGTACTTGGCTCCCAAGCTCGTAAGGACGGCAGGGGCCCTCAGTCGCCTTATGCCGAATCTGGGGGGTCCTAGTACGGGATGTAGGCGCCTTTTCGCCACCGTACTGAAGTCGATGGCCCTCTATGGCGCCCCTATTTGGGCGGACGCCCTTAAACGGGAAACCCGGGCAGTGCTCCGCCGCTCCCAGCGCGCAGTTGCCAACCGCACCGTTCGCGCCTTTTGCACGGTGTCAGGGGAAGCGGCTTGCGTGCTTGCTGGGGCACTGCCATGGGAGTTGGGGGCGAAGGTGCTCGCGGCTGTCTACCGCAAGTCTGCGGCAGCCAAGTTTGAGGGCAAACCACCCTCGCACGAGGAGGTTGAGCGCTGGCGGGATGAGGCTCGCAACGTGGCGATCGACACGTGGTCGAACCGCCTGGAGGAGCCGGAAGCGGGCCACCGTACGGTAGCCGCCATCCAGCCGGTGCTCAGAGAGTGGATGGAGAGGCGGGGGGGTTCGCTCTCCTACAGGATGGTGCAGATGCTTACCGGGCATGGGTGCTTCGGTAAGTATCTGCACAGAATCGGTAGGGAGTGCACTCCTGTCTGTCATCAGTGTGGGCACGCCAGTGATACGGCGGAGCATACGCTGCAAGAGTGCCCGGAATGGGCGAGGGAGCGGGCGGATTTGGTAGCTGCTATTGGCCCAAATCTTTTTATGCCCGATATCGTGCGAGCCGTCCTGAGTGGGGACGAAAAGTGGGAGGCGTTCAGCATTTTCTGTGAAGAAGTGCTGAACAAAAAAGAGAAGGCGGAACGGGTGCGCGAGGACGACCCCCTCGCAGATCCCCAACGCCGCAGGAGAGCCGGGCGGAGGCGACGGGCTTTTGCCCGTCAACTCCGCAACTAGTCATTGAACTCTAGTCTTTGTAGGTTAAGGCGCCAGACGGTGGGCCTTTTACACCCCCGTCTGGCGAGCATGTGTATATATAGTTTTAGGTTATTTATTAATTTATTATTATTTATACACCGAGAGTTTTCTATTTACACCTGTGCATCTATTGTACACAGGCTTTTGTATATTTATATTTTATATTTTTGTGATTTATATTTATACATTTTGTAAATAGTCCTGTAGGAGGGCTTGCTCTTTTGGCGGTCTCCCTACTGAGCTGGAGTGGTCACATGGCGGGCCTGCGCAAGCGGGCGAATCGCGTTCTGGGAACGGCGGGGAAGGCTCTGCTACACCGCTTATTTCCCAAATCGTGATCGAGGTGGCTCAATGGTGGTTTTTTAGTGGGTAGGCCTCGCTCTTCTGGCGAGGAGAGCCCCACATAACCCGTCGCTTGATCACGGCAGCGGGTATGCAGCTCAATGCATTTTTTCCCACCGGGACAAAAAAAAAAAGGTTCCCGTGTCGGGTTACTGGTCCCGCATCGGGCGCGTCCCCAGGTGGTGGATAGGGGAACGCCTCCCAGATATGGGGGGTACCGGCTTCGGCCAGCGCGAACCAAAACCAGAGCGCGGCAGGTTTTGTCAACTCGGCGGACCTGTCGGGCCAGAAGGGAAGGCCTTATGGCTCAAGTCCTCTTGTATTCGCCGCTCTGCCTGCTCCTCCTCGAAGGAATGGACCAGAGCGGCTTGAGTACCTGAGGCGTAGATAGGGGTGCCTAGACCGGCGGGGCGTTTGTCCGGGTCGAAGGGCATTGGGTCGTCGGAGCATTTGCCCGGATCCGTGGGTTTTTCCCGGGTTGTGGCCTGTCATCACGACAACCCGGGCAGCACATTTGTGCCGTGCGCTGGGTCCCGTAATCCTGGGAGAAGAGGGTCCTGGACGTTGAGCCTGAGGCAGACCACCCAGGCAACACGCTGTCTTTGGCCTCGGATTCCAGGCACACGGGGGGCCCGTGGAGTAGCCGGTCCACGGGTTATTCGGCTGCGGGCGAGTGGCTTAACCCTCGTCCAACGGTGACGCGGGGGGTACGGGGGGCAGGGCAGGCGGCGGGCTCGGTGATGTTGCGCGTTCTGGTCGACGCGTGCTCACCTTGCCCCAACCGTCTCGTCAAAGATCCCGTACTAGTCTGCCCGAAAGGGAAGTGGCGTCCTCGCTATAGTCGGTGGGAAACCCTGGGGTGTCAGTGGCACCTCCCCAGATGGGGCTCCGTGGTGGGTGGGGTCACCACCGACTGAATTCTGAAGATATAGGACATGGCTTGCTCAGGAAAAGATACTTTACATATAGCGACCAACCCCCGAGCGCGAGGCGCTCAAGGAGTTAAAACAGCAGAGGGTGACGGAGACGTCCTTCACAGGATTCCTGTCATCCGGCTTGAAAGGTGTAGTACACCACAGGCGAGACCGTTGGGTGGCCAGTTTTTCAGGCCCGGGGACTTCCCCGAGTCTGAGGACGAGGACACCCTCGTTACTGGACATGACAAAAACACCGGACATGACAACCGTAGTTTGGACAACAGCCTGGAGATTGTCGACTCTTACGAGTCTGCGTCTTCGGGCGTGATGTCTCGATCGCCGTCTGGTCCACGTATCAGCGGCAGGACGAGGAGAGCCGGCAAACGGCGAGCGGATGAGGCCTCCCCAGACCTCTCCCCTGCCAAAGTTCCGGCAGATAAAGTTACTGCTGCCCGCAGAGGCCGGGGCCGCCCACCTACACATGGGGAGTACGTAGGTGTAGGCAGGGCACGCGAGCAACTTTATGACGAAAAGCGCCGTGCGGCGATAGTGGAGGCCGAGGAGGAGGCATCCCGTCTTGCCGATCGGCTTGTGCACGGACGGAATAGGAGTGAGTTCGCATTGAAGGATCCCACCGCGGAAGAGCTGAGTGGCCAGATCCGGGCTGCCACGGATACAGTAATGTACTGCGTGGCGAAGTCCGGAAACCTGAAGGGTAGCTTCCAGCGTGCCCTAAAGGAGGCCGCCACCTCGATTACGCGGGCGGTCGATATCCTCAGCGCGAGAACAATAGACGATGAGACGCGGCGACTGCAAGCCGCGAACAAACGCCTTGAGCAGGATGTCGCAGACCTGAAACGCGTCGTCCAGGAGCTCAAGGCCGAGAGGCTTGCGGATATAAGCTCTGCTGTCCCAACCGGATCGTAGTCTCAATCCGCTCTCGAGGAGCTGGAACAACGCCTTATGCGCCAATTCGGCGGCATGATGGACGCAAAATTAGCGTCCATCACAGATCGGCTGCTCCCAGAGCCTCGCTTGCGCCCGCCACTTGCAGCGGACGCCCGCAAGGCTCAGGTTGAGCGCCCGTCTGCCGCCGCAGGCAAGGCGAAAAAGCAGCCGCCGACCGCAGCACCGCCCAAGAGTGCCGCCTCTCCCCAGCCGAGCAAAGCGCCGTCCGAGGTGTCCGTCCCTGTGGCCACGACCTCAACTGCCAGCGCAGTCCCCGCTGGGGAAAAGAAAAGAAAACGGAACAAGCGGAAGAAGGCCCGTAACCAGGGTTTGGAGCCCGCGCCTGCTCCCGCCTCTGTAACTGGGAATTCCCGCCCGATAAGCGCGTCCGCAACTGGCCCTGAAGCCCAGGCGTGGACGGAGGTAGTACGGCGTGGGAAAAAGGCGGCCTCCACTTCCGCCCCTAAACAGAAGCCTCCGGTCCAGCCCAATAGGCCAACTGCTCCAACGGCAAAGAAGACTCCGAACCTCCGCCCGCCGAGGACCGCCGCCATTTTGGTGGCGATGCAACCGGGAGTGCTGGAGGCAAAGGAGCATTCTTATGAATCGGTGATGAGCCGGGCAAAGCAGGCTATAGACATCGGGGCGTTGGGAATTTCTGGGATCCGCTTCAGGGTCGCCAAGACTGGCGGCAAGGTCCTAGAGGTCACCGGCGCTGATAGTGCGACGAAGGCTGACACCCTGGCAGCCAAGATGCGGGAGGTCATCCCCGAGGCGATAGCTAAGGTGACCAGGCCGACAAAGAGCGTCGATGTCCGGATTTCGGGACTAGACGACTCTGTGACCAAGGTAGAAGTCGCCGAAGCTGTCGCTAAGGCAGGAGGCTGTGATCCCAAATCGATCCAGGTGGGGTCGATTGGGCGATCTTTTCGGGGCACAGGGGCTTGCATCGTAAAGGTGCCGATCGCTGTGGCTCAGAAGGTCATCAAAGGGCGAGTTTTGGTGGGATGGGTCTCCGCCCAGACCAGGCTTTTAGACCGGTAGCCGCTTCAGTGCTTCCGGTGCCTGGAGGTGGGACACGCCCGCGAAAGCTGCCCTTCGACAGCTGACCGCAGTAGCCTATGTTACCGCTGTGGTGTTCCGGGACATGCAGCCAGGGGATGCACTGCTCCTCCGCACTGCCCTCTGTGCGCAGACGCAAGGTTGCCAGCTAACCACCAGGTGGGCAGCAAGAGCTGCAAACCGCCCAAGCGTGGCAATCGAGCGGGAAGGACAGTGGCCAGGACTCCAGCCGCACCGTCCACGGCCGAAAGGCCGACCATGGAGGCAGAAAATACACCAGAATAGAATGGCCTTCAGCGTTCTGCAGGCGAATGTGAACCACTCTGCCGCTGCGCAGGATATCCTCTTGCAGCACGCGGCGGAGTGGTCCATAGACGCCGTCCTCGTCTCCGAACCCTATTTCATACCGGCTGACCGGGAGAACTGGGTCGGGGACGTGAGCGGCCTGTCGGCCATCATGGTGTCAGGGGCACATTCCATCGACGTTGTAGCCCGGCAGAGCGGCTTCGTCGCCGCCAAGTGCAGGGAGTTTCTGCTGGTGGGGGTATATTGCCCCCCCAGCCGAACCAGGAGCGAGTTCGAGGCCGACCTGGACCGTTTCGGGTCGGTTCTCCGTCAGTCCACCTTGCCGGTGATCTTTGGCGGCGACTTCAACGCCAAGAATATAGCCTGGGGCTCACGTCATACTGACCCCAAAGGGGAGAGTCTGCTGGACTGGGCGGTGTCCAACGGACTTGTTATCGTCAATGTGGGAACCGAACCCACTTGCGTGCGACCGCAGGGGGAGTCCGTCGTGGACATAACGTTCGCGACCCCCGCGGTTGCAGCTCGAATAAGTGGCTGGAGAGTGGTCACAGAGGCGGAAGAATTGTCGGATCACCGGTACATCCGGTTTGACATCTCCGCCTCCGGTCCCGTGATCCCTCCGAGCGGTACACCCCACCCGACATACCCCCGATGGAGGCTCAGTTGCCTGGACAGAGACACAGCGCGGGAAGCTGCGGTCGTCAAGGCCTGGCTGCCTGTAGGTCCCGAGCCCGTCCAAGTGGATGCGGAAGCGGAATGGTTCCGGGAGGCCGTTACGGACGTGTGTGACGCGTCCATGCCTCGGTCCGGACCGTCCCTTCCCCGGCGGAACGTCTATTGGTGGACGGATGAGGTTGCGGAGCTGCGCCGCGTGTGTATCGCGGCGCGTCGCGCCTCAGCCAGACACCGAAGACGCAGACGCCGTGATCCGATGCTGGACGAGCCGCTTTATCAGGCCTACAGAGAAGCGAAGCAGGCGCTCAAGATCGCCATCCTGGAGGCGAAACTCAAGGCGAGGGAGGAGCTCCTTGCATCGCTCGATGCCGATCCGTGGGGACGCCCGTACCGCACGGTGCGGGGGAAACTCCGCCCATGGGCACCCCCGGTCACGGAAAGGCTAGAGCCCGAGTTCCTCCGAAGAGTCGTGTCCACCTTGTTCCCAGCTCAGGTGGAACACACCCCGCCTTCGATGTTGCCACACCCCGTGGCCTCCAGAGAGTCCCCTGACCCCGTGTCCGAGGGCGAGTTCGGCGCGGCATTAGAGCGGTTGAAGGCCAAGAACGTGGCCCCGGGTCCTGACGGGATCCCAGGTAAAATCTGGGTCCTCGTATCGGATATACTGGGTGACCGCCTTCGTAGGCTCCTTACCGCTTGCCTAGAACAGGGGCGCTTCCCGGCGCTATGGAAGGAAGGGAGGCTCGTGCTTCTGAAGAAAGACGGACGTCCGACTGACTCCCCTTCGGCATACCGTCCGATCGTGTTGCTGGATGAGGTGGGCAAGCTCTTTGAAAGAGTCGTTGCAAACCGCCTCGTTCGGCACCTGGATACGGATGGGCCGAATTTGTCGGATGTTCAGTATGGCTTCAGGAGAGAGCGCTCTACGATCGATGCTATCCTGCGGGTAAAATCGCTCGCCAGCGAAGCGGTGGAGAGCGGCGGTGTGATGTTGGCCGTGTCTATCGACATTGCCAACGCGTTCAACACGCTGCCGTGGACCACGATAAAGCAGGCGCTCCGATTCCACGGAGTGCCTGTTTACCTGCAGGATACCATCGCATCGTACCTAGAAGGACGAGAGGTTGCGTGTGATTCGGTGGACGGTCGTTTGCGGCACTTGGCCGGATGCGGCGTTCCGCAGGGGTCGGTCTTAGGGCCACTCTTGTGGAACATCGGATTCGATTGGGCTCTCCGCGGCCAATTCGTCGCGGGGGTTGGCGTGACTTGTTACGCCGACGATACCCTGCTGACAGCTCGCGGTGACTCATTTGCCGATGCTGCACGTCGTGCGACTGCTGGGGTTGCTGTAATGGTACACCGAATCCGCCTTTTGGGGCTGCGGATGGCGCTGGAGAAGTCTGAGGCGCTGTGTTTTCACGGCCGACGACGTGCGCCGCCTGCGGGCACTGGGTTGATGGTGGATGGGGTTCTGATCCCGGTTTCATCCACCATCCGGTACCTTGGGCTTGTGCTTGACGGAAGGTGGCGGTTCAAGGCCCATTTCCGTCAGCTTGGTACCAACCTCAATGCGACCGCGGGTGCTTTGAGCCGGTTACTGCCAAACCTGGGTGGTCCGTCGACGGCTCCTCGACGACTGTACCTAGGGGTGGTCCGCTCGATGGCACTTTACGGTGCCCCGGTGTGGCATGACGCCCTCTCGTCTGAGAACGTGACAGTCTTGCGGAGGGCTCAAAGGGTGTTAGCCCTGCGTTTAGCGCGAGCCTACCGCACCACCTCCACCGATGCTGCGCTGGTCCTGGCCGGCAGCCTCCCCTGGGATCTCGACTCCCTGGTCCTCGCCGCGTTATACCAGTGGCGGGGAGACCAAAGATCTCAGGGCAATAGGCCTGCACCGACGGAGGTGGAATCGGAAAAGACACAGCTCACAGAGCTAGCCCACGAGCAGTGGCGCCGTAGATTGGCCAGTAGCCACTTTGGCGTCCGGGTCATTGAAGCCGTACTCCCCGTTCTCAAAGAATGGGTCGAGCGACCACACGGCCAAGTGACATACCGGATGTCGCAGGTGTTTACAGGCCACGGGTGCTTTGGGTCATACCTCTGCCGCATAGGCAGGGAACCCACAACCCGATGCTGGCACTGCGATGCTCCGGAGGATACGGCACAGCACACCCTTGAGGTGTGCCCGGCGTGGGTCGCTGACCGCCGTGCCCTCCGAGCACACGTGGGGACCGACCTCAGCCTGGGCTCTATAGTCCGGCGTATGGTCGAAGACAGGGAGGCTTGGCGAGCCATGGCCGCATTTTGCGAGCGGGTGATCGCCGAAAAGGAGAGCGCGGAGCGAGAGCGAGAGGCTGCGGCTGACGCACTCCTTATGCGCCGAAGGCGTACTGGGCGCAGGAGGAACCTCCACCACCTGCACATGCCCCTCCCTGTGCCTCGGGTCGTGGACGCGGGGGCGTCCGCTTCCCACTAAGAGGCGCGATGGTGTGTAATGCGTTCTACGCATCGTCGGGACATCAAGCCGGGGGATAACCTCCTCTGGCGCTGAAGGCTGGGGCACTTGCCCTCTTCAGATCGGGTGAGACCGTGTGTCGGTCTAGTCAGTGAGGGGCCGCGGATGTGTGCTTATGGCGCTGACTCGTGGCCCCGAACTCATGGCTCCCGAGAACGCCGCTGGTTTTTAGTGGGTATGCCCCATCGGGGAGAGTCCCACATAACCTGCTGCCTTCCCCCGAGGGTGGTGGGTATGCGTAAAGCATTTTCCAGCGAAACCAAAAAAAAAAAAAAAAAAAAAAGGTTAGGTTAGGTTAGGTTAGGTTCCCGTCCCCCTTCCCCCTCGAATGGAGCACGCCTTGTCGTGGCGAGGGGGCTCAGTAGCCTGTCGCAATCCAGCGGCGGGTGAAGCCAAGATGCTCCGTGGAGAGTGCCGCTGCGTCTGTACCCGTATCGGGCGGCAGTGGCCATAGTGAGTCGCGTCTGTCTCGCATCGAGCGGCGGCTCACTAAAAGTCGTTGGACTCCCGGCACCCCTCTGGTTTATCAGAGGAGGCAGGGGATGTCCTGAGGACTTTGGTCCTCTGGGCGAGCTCGGCGTGCATCTGCCGTTGGGCGTGGCTCGCCTCGTCGGGAGGGTCTCGGACAGACGGTGTGGGGACACCTCTGTCCAATCACCAGGGACCCTCCTGAGGCGCCAGGGTGCCGTCGGGAGTAGGATCACCCCACTCCGTGGAGATCCGCCCTCCTGATGGAGGGTGGAGGTTGCGCTGGCAAGGGTCGCGGGACTGTTGAGACACCGCGGCCCCTGCTGTCAAAGCCACCAAACGCGGCGGGCGTCGTCAGGTTTTAGTGGGTATACCCGGGGGCGTATCCGGGGGAGTCCCACACACGCCCCTCCGTTCCCCAACGGAGAGGTACGGTGCGTAATTGCATTTCCTGACGTTAAAAAAAAAAAAAAAAAAAAGGTTCCCGTCCCCCTTGAATGGAGCACGCCTTGTCGTGGCGAGGGGGCTCAGTAGCCTGTCGCAATCCAGCGGCAGGTGAAGCCAAGATGCTCCGTGGAGAGTGCCGCTGCGTCTGTTCCCGTATCGGGCGGCAGCGGCCATAGTGAGTCGCGTCTGTCTCGCATCGAGCGGCGGCTCACTAACAGTCGTTGGACTCCCGGCACCCCTCTGGTTAAGCAGAGGAGGCAGGGGATGTCTCAGGACTTCGGTCCTCAGGGCGAGCTCGGCGTGCGTTTGCCGCCAGGCGTGGATCGCCTCGTCGGGAGGGTCTCGGACAGACGGTGTGGGGACACCTCTGTCCAATCACCAGGGATCCTCCTGAAGCGCCAGTGTGCCGACTGGAGTGGGATCACCCCACTCCATGGAGATCCGCCCTCCTGATGGAGGGTGGAGGTTGCGCTGGCAAGGGTCGCGGGACTGTTGAGACACCGCGGCCCCTGCTGTCAAAGCCAACAAACGCGGCGGGCGTCGTCAGGTTTTAGTGGGTATACCCGGGGGCGTATCCGGGGGAGTCCCACACACGCCCCTCCGTTCCCCGACGGAGAGGTACGGTGCGTAAACTGCATTTCCTGACGTTAAAAAAAAAAAAAAAAAAAAAAGTTAGGTTCCCGTGTCGGGTTACTGGTCCCGCATCGGGCGCGTCCCCAGGTGGTGGATAGGGGAACGCCTCCCAGATATGGGGGGTACCGGCTTCGGCCGGCGCGAACCAAAACTAGGGCGCGGCAGGTTTTGTCAACTCGGCGGACCTGTCGGGCCAGAAGGGAAGGCCTTATGGCTCAAGTCCTCTCGTATTCGCCGCTCCGCCTGCTCCTCCTCGAAGGAATGGACCGGAGTGGCTTGAGTACGTGAGGCGAAGATAGGGTTGCTTAGACCGGCGGGGCATTTGCCCGGGTCGCAGAGCATTGGGTCGTCGGGGCATATTGCCCGGATCCGTGGGTTTTTCCCGGGTTGCAGCCTGTCATCACGACAACCCGGGCAGCGCATTAGTGCCGTGCGCTGGGTCCCGTAATCCTGGGAGAAGAGGGTCCTGGACATTGAGTGAGACCACCCAGGCAACACATTGTCTTTGGCCTCGGATTCCGGGCACACGGGCGGCCCGTGGAGTAGCCGGTCCACGGGTTATTCGGCTGCGGGCGAGCGGCTTAACCCTCGTCCAACGGTGACGCGGGGGGTACGGGGGGCAGGGCAGGCGGCGGGCTCGGTGATGTTGCGCGTTCTGGTCGACGCGTGCTCACCTTGCCCCTACCGTCTCGTCAAAGATCCCGTATTAGTCTGCCCGAAAGGGAAGTGGCGTCCTCGCTATAGTCGGTGGGAAACCCTGGGGTGTCAGTGGCATCTCCCCAGATGGGGCTCCGTGGTGGGTGGGGTAACCACCGACTGAATTCACGATGACAATGGATATGGCTTGCTCAAACAATGATAGTTTCAATTTAGCGACCAAACCCCGAGCGCAAGGCGCTCAAGGAGAGAAAAGAGCAGAGGGTGACGGTGACGTCCTTTTCAGGACGCCCGTTGTCCGCTTAGAAAGGTGTGTTACACCATTGGCTGGACCATCGGGTAGCCGATTCTTCAGGCCCGGGGATTTCTCCGAGTCTGAGGACGAGGTCACCCTGACTCGATGTGACAAAAAGGGGATGTCACTCTGTGTTCCCCCCTCCACCGGATATGACAATACCAGCAGCCTGGAGATCGTGGACTCTTACGAGTCTGCGTCTTCAGGCATGACATCACGATCGCCGTCTGGGTCTCGCACCAGCGGCAGATTGACAAGAGCCGGCAAACGGCGAGCGGATGAGGCCTCCACAGACCTCTCCCCTGCCAAAGTACCGGCGGATAAAATAACTGCTGCCCGCAGAGGCCGGGGCCGCCTATCTGCCCATGGAGAGCATGCAGGTGTAGGCAGAGCACGCGAGCAGCTGACCGACGAGAAGCGCCGTCTGGCAATCGTGGAAGCCGAGGAGGAGGCTTCCCGTCTTGCAGTGCGGCTTGAGCACACTCGCAAAAAGAGCGAGTTCTCGGTGAGGGATGCCACCGCGGAAGAGTTGAGTGGCCAGATCCGGGCTGCCACGGACACTATTATGTTCTGCGTGGCGAAGTCCGGAAACCTGAAGGGTAGCTTCCAGCGTGCCCTGAAGGAGGCTGCCACCTCGATTACGCGGGCGGTTGATATCCTTAGCTCGAGGACCATTGATGAGGAGACGCGGCGGCTGCAAGCCGCAAATAAGCGCCTGGAACAGGACGTCGCGGACCTGAAGCGCGTCGTCCAGGAGCTCCGGGCTGAGAAGCTCGCGGACATGCGTCCTGCAACCTCCGCCCCCTTTGGGGAGGAGTTCGAGCAGCGCCTCATGCGCCAGTTCGGCGGCATGATGGATGTCAAATTGGCGTCCATCCAAGATCGGCTGCTCCCTGAGCCTCGCCTGCGCCCGCCACTTGCTGCGGACGCCCGCAAGGCTCAGGTCGAGCGCCCTTCTGCCGCCGGAGAGAAGGCGTGGAAGTCGCCGCCGACCGCAGCACCGTAGCTTAAGAAAGCCGCCTCTCCCCAGTCGGGAAAAGCGCCGTCCGAGGTGTCCGCCACTGTGGCCACGACCTCGACTGCCGGCGCAGTCCCCGCCGGGGAGAAGAAGAGAAAGCGAAACAGGCGGAAGAAGGCCCGTAACCAGGGCCAGGAGTCCGCGCCCGCTTCTATTTCACAAGCCGGGAATGCCCGCCCGACAGCTCAGTCCGCAGTTCGCTCTGGAGCCGAATCGTGGACAGAGGTGGTCCGGCGTGGCAAAAGGACTAACTCTCGCTCCGCCCCACAGCAGCCGTCTACGGCCCAGTCAAAGAAACCGACTGCCCCGAAGAAGACTCCGAACCTCCGCCCGCCGAGGACCGCCGCCATCTTGGTGGCGATGCAACCGGGAGTGCTGGAGGCTAAGGAGCATTCGTATGAATCGGTGATGGGCCGTGCCAAGCAGGCAATAGACATCGGTGCGTTGGGGATCTCCGGGATCCGCTTCAGGGTCGCCAAAACTGGCGGCAAGGTCCTGGAGATCACCGGTGCCGATAGTGACGCGAAGGCTGACACCCTGGCAGCCAAGATGCGGGAAGTCATCCCTGATGCGATAGCAAAGGTGACCAGGCCGACAAAGAGCGTGGATGTCCGGATTTCGGGACTCGACGACTCTGTGACCAAGGTCGAAGTCGCCGAAGCTGTCGCTAAGGCAGGAGGCTGTGATCCCAAATCGATCCAGGTGGGGTCGATTGGGCGATCTTTTCGGGGCACAGGGGCTTGCATCGTAAAGGTGCCGATCGCTGTGGCCCAGAAGGTCGTTAAAGGGCGAGTTTTGGTGGGATGGGTCTCCGCCCAGACCAGGCTTTTAGACCGGAAGCCGCTTCAGTGCTTCAGGTGCCTGGAGGTGGGACACGCCCGCGAAAGCTGCCCTTCGACAGCCGACCGCAGTGGCCTTTGTTACCGCTGTGGTAAGCCGGGACATGCAACCAGGGGATGCACTGCCCCTCCGCACTGCCCTCTGTGCGCGGACGCAAGATTGCCAGCGAACCACCGGGTGGGCAGCAAGAGCTGCAAACCGCCCAAGCGTGGCAATCGAGCGGGAAGGACAGTGGCCAGGACTCCAGCCGCACCGTCCGGGGCCGAAAGGCCCACTTCCATGGAGGCAGAAAATACACCAGCGTAGGATGGCCTTTAGCATTCTGCAGGCGAATGTGAACCACTCTGCCGCTGCGCAGGATATCCTCTTGCAGCACGCGGCGGAGTGGTCCATAGACGCGGTCCTCGTCTCCGAACCCTATTTCATACCGGCTGACCGGGAGAATTGGGTCGGGGACGTAAGCGGACTGTCGGCCATCATGGTGTCAGGGGCGCATTCCATTGATGTCGTTGCCAGGCAGAGCGGTTTTGTCGCCGCCAAGTGCAGGGAGTTTCTGCTGGTGGGGGTTTATTGCCCCCCCAGTCGAACCAGGAGCGAGTTCGAGGCCGACCTGGACCGTTTCGGGTCGGTTCTCCGTCAGTCCACCTTGCCGGTGATAGTTGGCGGCGACTTTAACGCCAAGAATATAGCCTGGGGCTCACGACATACTGACCCCAAAGGGGAGAGTCTGCTGGACTGGGCGGTGTCCAACGGACTGGTTATTGTCAATGTGGGGACCGAACCCACTTGCGTGCGACCGCAGGGGGAGTCCGTCGTGGACATAACGTTCGCGACCCCCGCGGTTGCAGCTCGAATCAGTGGCTGGAGAGTGGTCACAGAGGCGGAAGAATTGTCGGATCACCGGTACATCCGGTTTGACATCTCCGCCTCCAGTCCCGTGATCCCTCCGAGCGGCACACCCCACGTGACATACCCCCGATGGAGGCTCAGTTGCCTGGACAAGGAAACAGCGCGGGAAGCTGCGGTCGTTAAGGCCTGGCTACCTGTAGGTCCCGAGCCCGTCCAAGTGGATGCGGAAGCGGAATGGTTCCGGGAGGCCGTTACGGACGTGTGTGACGCGTCCATGCCTCGGTCCGGACCTTCCCTTCCCCGACGGAACGTCTACTGGTGGACGGATGAGGTTGCGGAGCTGCGCCGCGTGTGTATCGCGGCGCGTCGCGCCTCAGCCAGACACCGAAGACGCAGACGTCGTGATCCGGCGCTGGACGAGCCGCTTTATCAGGCCTACAGAGAGGCGAAGCAGGCGCTCAAGATTGCCATCCTGGAGGCGAAACACAAGGCGAGGGAGGAGCTCCTTGCATCGCTCGATGCCGATCCGTGGGGACGCCCGTACCGCACGGTGCGGGGGAAACTCCGCCCATGGGCACCCCCGGTCACGGAAAGGCTAGAGCCCGAGTTCCTCAGAAGAGTCGTGTCCACCTTGTTCCCAGCTCAGGTGGAACACACCCCGCCTTCGATGTTGCCACACCCCGTGGCCTCCAGAGAGTCCCCTGACCCTGTGTCCGAGGGCGAGTTCGGCGCGGCATTAGAGCGGTTGAAGGCCAAGAACGTGGCCCCGGGTCCTGACGGGATCCCAGGTAAAATCTGGGTCCTCGTATCGGATATACTGGGTGACCGCCTTCGTAGGCTCCTTACCGCTTGCCTAGAGCAGGGGCGCTTCCCGGCGCTATGGAAAGAAGGGAGGCTCGTGCTTCTGAAGAAGGACGGACGTCCGACCGACTCCCCTTCGGCATACCGTCCGATCGTGTTGCTGGATGAGGTGGGCAAGCTCTTTGAAAGAGTCGTTGCAAACCGCCTCGTTCGGCACCTGGATACGGATGGGCCGAATTTGTCGGATGTTCAGTATGGCTTCAGGAGAGAGCGCTCTACGATCGATGCTATCCTGCGGGTAAAATCGCTCGCCAGCGAAGCGGTGGAGAGCGGCGGTGTGCTGTTGGCCGTGTCTATCGACATTGCCAACGCGTTCAACACGCTGCCGTGGACCACGATAAAGCAGGCGCTCCGATTCCACGGAGTGCCTGTCTACCTGCAGGACACCATCGCATCGTACCTGGAAGGACGAGAGGTTGCGTGTGATTCGGTGGACGGTCGTTTGCGGCACTTGGCCGGATGCGGCGTTCCACAGGGGTCGGTCTTAGGGCCACTCTTGTGGAACATCGGATTCGATTGGGCTCTCCGCGGCCAGTTCGTCGCTGGGGTTGGCGTGACTTGTTACGCCGACGATACCCTGCTGACGGCTCGCGGTGACTCTTTTGCCGATGCTGCACGTCGTGCGACTGCTGGGGTCGCTGTGATGGTACACCGAATCCGCCTTTTGGGGCTGCGGGTGGCGCTGGATAAGTCTGAGGCGCTGTGTTTTCACGGCCGACGACGTGCGCCGCCTGCGGGCACTGGGTTGATGGTGGATGGGGTTCTGATCCCGGTTTCATCCACCATTCGGTACCTTGGGCTTGTGCTTGACGGAAGGTGGCGGTTCAAGGCCCATTTCCGTCAGCTCGCTACCAAGCTCAATGCGACCGCGGGTGCTTTGAGCCGGTTACTGCCAAACCTGGGTGGTCCGTCGACGGCTCCTCGACGACTGTACCTAGGGGTGGTCCGCTCGATGGCACTTTACGGTGCCCCGGTGTGGCATGACGCCCTCTCGTCTGAGAACGTGACAGTCTTGCGGAAGGCTCAAAGGGTCTTAGCCCTGCGTTTAGCGCGAGCCTACCGCACCACCTCCACCGATGCTGCGCTGGTCCTGGCCGGCAGCCTGCCCTGGGATCTCGACTCCCTGGTCCTCGCCGCGTTATACCAGTGGCGGGGAGACCAAAGATCTCAGGGCAATAGGCCCGCACCGACGGAGGTGGAATCGGAAAGGACACAGCTCACAGAGCTAGCCCACGAGCAGTGGCGCCGTAGATTGGCCAGTAGCCACTTTGGCGTCCGGGTCATTGAAGCCGTACTCCCCGTTCTCAAAGAATGGGTCGAGCGACCACACGGCCAAGTGACATACCGGATGTCGCAGGTGTTTACAGGCCACGGGTGCTTTGGGTCATACCTCTGCCGCATAGGCAGGGAACCCACAACCCGATGCTGGCACTGCGATGCTCCGGAGGATACGGCACAGCACACCCTCGAGGTGTGCCCGGCGTGGGTCGCTGACCGCCGTGCCCTCCGAGCACACGTGGGGACCGACCTCAGCCTGGGCTCTATAGTCCGGCGTATGGTCGAAGACAGGGAGGCATGGCGAGCCATGACCGCATTTTGCGAGCGGGTGATCGCCGAAAAGGAGAGCGCGGAGCGAGAGCGAGAGGCTGCGGCTGACGCACTCCTTATGCGCCGAAGGCGTACTGGGCGCAGGAGGAACCTCCACCACCTGCACATGCCCCTCCCTGTGCCTCGGGTCGCGGACGCGGGGGCGTCCGCTTCCCACTAAGAGGCGCGATGGTGTGTAATGCGTTCTACGCATCGTCGGGACATCAAGCCGGAGGATAACCTCCTTCGGCGCTGAAGGCAGGGGCACTTGCCCTCTTCAGATCGGGTGAGACCGTGTGTCGGTCTAGTCAGTGAGGGGCCGCGGATGTGTGCTTATGGCGCTGACTCGTGGCCCCGAACTCATGGCTCCCGAGAACGCCGCTGGTTTTTAGTGGGTATGCCCCGATCGGGGAGAGTCCCACATAACCTGCTGCCTTCCCCCGAGGGCGGTGGGTATGCGTAAAGCATTTTCCAGCGAAACCACAAAAAAAAAAGGTTAGGTTAGGTTAGGTTAGGTTAGGTTAGGTTAGGTTAGGTTAGGTTAGGTTAGGTTAGGTTAGGTTAGGTTAGGTTAGGTTCTCGCATCAATGGGGTACCATCTGTCAGACCTCCTCGTGGTGTACCCTGGGCAACGGCTGGTGTTCCATCCACCAGCCGGCTAACGTGACAGGCGCGCGGGATGTGGTCGCCTATACTCGGCGATCGAGTGGCGGCCCTCCCGGGCGCACCCGTAATCCCCATTGAGGGGGACGGGGGTCCTGGCTACTGAAGTCAGGACCGCGACAGACAAGTCTCTAAAATCCCCAAAGTGCAAGGTTTGGCGGGGGCCGAGGTACTGTATGGCCGGCGGGGATACGTCGGTCCCTACCCCGTCACGAGGTGGAAGGGGGGGCAGCTGCGCCCGGAAGCAGCGGAGTAAAATATGGACAGACTGGAAAACGCAACGATTCCCCGAGAGGGTCCCAGCTCAGCTGGGGAATCCCTCCCTGCCCTTTTCAGGGCGGGCTGCCCCTTGTATGCGGGGGGGGCACCATCTGTCTCTCTGCCTGTGCAGAGTCATGAAGCAGTAGATTTAGGCGAAGACGAGAATGAAGGAAGTGATGGAGCGGAAAGGAGAATGCGGCGCGGCGGATTTTTGTCGCCCCGCCCCAACAGAAAAGGAGACAGCGCCAAAGCGCTATCCGGGCCGGGACCCCGTGAGCTGCGGGTGTCTCTTACCCGGATTGAATCGGAGAGAGATAATAGGTCTGACTCTTCAGCAAGCACTATAGTGACTGCTGGATCTAGGGATAAATTTTGGAGGGGACACAAGCGGCCACTTGTCCAGCACGAAAGTGGTTCGGATACCGAAACGGACCGCTCCCGATCCCCAAAAATACCGGCTACGAGCAAGACGGCATCGCGGAGAGGACGCGGCCGGCCTCCCACTACAGGGGAGTACGTCGGCCTAGCCGAGAAGAAAAAAGAGTTCCTGAAGCTCCAACAACAAGAACTAGAGCTTCAGGCTGAAAAGGAAATTATGGATGTCACCGTAGAGGCCCGCAAAATGAGAGAACGGACCAGGAGATTGTTGTCCAATAGCGGGCCCTCCGACGACGAAACAACGACAATGTCGCTGAAAAACCAAATTGTGACGGGCCTGAACATGATCAAGGAGGTAAAGGCCAAGTCAGGAAAGCTGAAGGGGACTATGCAGGCGGCCCTTAACACGGCGAGCGAGATGATTCGGGAGGCGACCGAAGCGCTCGCCGTCAGAACCGTCTCCGAGGAGGTACAAGCTCTGAGGGCCCAGAACGGCCGCTTGGTTGCGGAACTGGGGGAGATAAAAAGGGAACTGGCCGAGCTCAAGGCCAGTCTTCGAACCAAAGAGGCATCCGCCTCGTCAGATGGGAATCCGTCCTCCGTCACCATGGAGCAATGGGCGGCTAAAATCATGAGCTTGACAACGGCTCGCATCAATGCCACGGTGGAGGGCCTAGAGTCGCGACTGAATCCGGAGCCGCGGCTCCGTCCGCCGCTGGCATTTGAAAGACCGAGCAGTTTACCACCACCGGAGGTTACGGCATCTGCAACGGCGAAACCCTCACCGGTGAACGCCAAAAAGCAGGCGCCCAGAGTGATAAAGGCGACTAGCGCTCGAGGACCCCAAGTAGAGCCAACAAGCGCAGCTACCAGCAGAAAAAGGATGAGGCCGCAAAAAAGCAAAGGAGCGTATGCTTCTGCAATGGTGGCTTCACAGCCTCAGCGAGCACTTCCCCCTGCACCAGTCTCCACTGACGAAGGGTGGACGACAGTGGTCAAGAGGGGCAAAACCAACGGCACTATTGAGAAGAAGTTGACCGCCAAGCCGCAGGCAAAAGTAGCGCAGGCGATTAAGATCAAGGCGCGCCCCCCTAAGTCCACGGCGGTGGTCATCACCGTTCAAGAGGGCGCAGCAGAACGAGGCGTGTCGTATGCCACAGCGGTAGCAGAAGCCAAGCAGCGAATTAATATAGCCGAGCTTGGCATTGACGGAGTGCGCTTCCGCAGAGCTATGACAGGGGCAACTATTATAGAGGTGCCTGGCGCAACTAGTGGTGAAAAGGCGGACTCCCTGGCACAAAAGCTCAGGGAGATATATAACGAGCAGGATATACGGGTGTCCCGACCAACTAGAACCATGGAGATCAGGGTCTCAGGGCTGGACGACTCTGTTACCACCGAAGAAATACAGCAGGGAGTCTCCAAACTTGGAGGATGCCCTGTGGACCAAATAAAGGTGGGCTCTCCATCGCGCGACCACACGGGCTTATATGCAGCCTGGGTGCGGTGCCCCATTATGGCCGCGAAAAAGGTGGTAGAGGGCCGCTTGCTCATTGGCTGGGTTGTCGCCAAGGTCAAGGTTCTACCCCGCAGAAGCCTTCGTTGCTTCCGGTGCCTAGAGCCTGGCCACGTGCGTGCCCAGTGCAATGCGGAGGTTGATAGGAGCCGCCAATGCTACAGGTGCGGCCAGCTGGGGCACATATCCAGCTTGTGTAGCAATGACCCGCACTGCCCACTATGCTCGCAGGCGGGTAAGGAGGCAGGGCACCGTCTGGGAAGTGGTGCCTGCAAAGCTCCTACCAGCAAGAAGGCCAAGAAGGTAACGGCAAGTGCTAGTAGCCAGCCGGAACCTTCCCGTCCGATTCAAGGGCTAGAGGAGGAGGAAATGGCAGGGGACTAAAAGCATGGCCCTGAAATTCCTAATGGCGAATGTCAACCATTGTGCCAGGGCTCAGGACCTTTTACATCAGAGCCTGGCACAGTGGTCGACACACATTTGCGTCGTCACGGAGCCATATTATGTCACAGACCGTGACAACTGGGTGGCAGACAAAAATGAGACCGTGGCGATAATCACTAGTATAGGTGCTAATTCGCCTACCTTTTCACGTGCGCGCCAGGGGAATGGGTGTGTGGTGGCACAGGTGGAGGATTTGTTGGTGGTCGGGGCGTATTTCTCCCCCAATCGCTCGATCGCAGAGTTCGAGCGGTTTCTGGCGGAACTTGATGTGCTGTTGACGGGCTGGGGTCGACCGGATCAGGTTCTTGTGGCCGGTGACCTTAACGCTAAGTCAGTGACCTGGGGCTCACGTCACACAGATGCCCGGGGTGAGCTTGTAGAGGACTGGCTCACGAACCATGGTCTCGTAGTGGTCAACCGTGGGTCGGTCGACACGTGTGTGCGGATGCAGGGCGGATCGGTTGTGGACATCACATTCGCGAGCCCTGCCCTGGCGCTCCGTGTCCAGAACTGGGAGGTGCTGGTGGGGGTCGAGACGCTGTCAGACCACAGGTATGTGCGTTGGGACATCTCCCCTCTCCAGCTTTCCCCGAGCAGTTCAAACCGTCCCACGACGGACCTCGGCCCAAGATGGGCCTTAAAGAGATTAGACCGGGACACCTTTGAGGTGGCAGTCCTGGTCGAGAGTTGGTCGCCCTGGTCTGAGCACGTAGATCCGAGCAGGGAAGTCGAGTGGTTTCGTGAGGCCATGTCGCATGTGTGCGACGCGGCGATGCCCCGTGTGAGAGCGTTGCCGCCACGCACGGCCGTGTACTGGTGGTCTCCGGAACTCGCTCGGCTGAGGGAGGTTTGTGTTGAGGCCAGGAGGCGCTACTCCCGGCACCGACGTAGGCGAAACAGGGATGAGGCTCTAGACTCCTCGCTATATGGCGAGTACCAGCAGGCCAAAAAGGCTCTTCGGGGTGCGATTGGAGCGGCAAAAAACGCAGCTTGGGAGGAGCTCCTCTCCACCCTGAACCAAGATCCTTGGGGGAGACCCTATCGGCTCGTTATGAGCAAACTGCGTCCATGGGCCCCCCCACTCACCACCACCTTGGATACTAGCCTGCTGCGGAATGTTGTGGAGGCCCTTTTCCCTGAGAGCTCCGAATTCACGCCACCGATCAGATTCCAAACGGTGGACGATGACAACGACGAGGTCCCAGAAATTACTGAAGGGGAGCTTGGAGCCGCGGTCCAACGTCTCCAGACCAAGAATACCGCCCCTGGTCCGGATGGCATTCCTGGAAAGGCATGGGTCATGGCATTGAAAGATGGTCTCGAGCCTAGATTTCGAGCGCTACTCTCGACATGCTTGCGGGAAGGTCATTTTCCGCTTGCGTGGAAGAGAGGAAAACTAGTCCTCCTGAAAAAGGACGGACGGCCTGCTGACTCACCATCAGCTTACAGGCCCATTGTCCTATTGGATGAAGCGGCGAAGCTATTCGAGAGAGTGCTGGCCAACCGCCTGGTGCGTCACCTGGAGACGACAGGTCCTGACTTAGCTGACAACCAGTTTGGGTTTCGGCGGGGAAGGTCAACGATTGACGCTATCGCTCGGGTTAGGAAGATCGCCAAAGATGAGGTTGATAAAGGCGGAGTCGTGTTGGCGGTGTCCTTAGACATCGCCAATGCCTTCAACTCTCTCCCCCATAGCTGCATCACGGAGGCGTTAAAACACCACAGGGTGCCGAAGTACCTTCAGCGAATAGTAGCCAACTATCTTGCTGACAGGGAAATAACGTTCCCAACAGGTGACGGCTGGGCAAGCAGAAGGGTGTCGTGCGGTGTTCCACAGGGGTCTGTCTTAGGGCCGCTCTTGTGGAACATCGGTTACGACTGGGCAATACGGGGTGCCACATTGAGGGGAGCCAGCGTGATCTGTTACGCGGATGACACGCTGGTTATGGCGAAGGGTGGAACGTACCGACAAGCTGCTATTCTGGCGACGGCTAGCGTTGCTCAAGTGGTCGATAGAGTAAGAAGACTTGGGCTTACGGTAGCGCTGCACAAATCAGAGGCCCTGTGCTTTCACGGGCCTCGGAACGCAACACCGGCGGGAGCCGAAATCGTTGTGGGTGGCGTCTCCATCGGCGTCGGGAGTACCATGAAGTACCTAGGATTGGTCCTCGACAGTCGGTGGAACTTTAAGGCTCACTTCGGTTACTTGGCTCCAAAGCTCGTTAGGACGGCAGGCGCTCTCAGTCGCCTTATGCCGAACTTAGGTGGCCCCCATACGGGATGTCGGCGCTTATTCGCCACGGTGATAAAATCCATGGCACTCTACGGCGCCCCCATATGGGTTGATGCCCTCAAGAAGGAGAAACTCGCCGTGCTTCGGCGAGCACAGCGCGCAGTCACCAACCGCGTAGTGCGGGCTTTCTGCACAGTTTCTGGGGAAGCGGCTTGCGCGATCGCTGGGACCCTACCATGGGAAATAGAGGCACGGGTGCTGGCAGAGGTATACAATAAGTCCTCGGCAGCAAAACTTGAAGGCACACCGCCTTCGAAAGAAGAGGTTGAGCGCTGGCGGGAGGAGTTTCGCAATGCTGCTATCGATTTGTGGTCGAACCGCTTGGAGGAGCCGGAAGCGGGCCACCGTACGATAGCGGCTATCCAACCAGTGCTCAGAGACTGGATTGAGAGGCGCACAGGTTCTCTCTCTTACAGGATGGTACAGGTACTGACTGGGCATGGCTGCTTTGGGAAGTATCTGCACAGAATCGGTAGGGAGAGAACCTCTGTCTGCCATCAGTGCGGGCATGCCGTGGATACGGCCGAGCACACAGTGCAAGAGTGCCCGGAATGGGCTAGGGAACGAGCGGCGCTAGTCGCTGAAATTGGTCCGAATCTTTCGCTGCCTGCAGTCGTAAGAGCTATCATAGCGAAGGACACTCATTGGGAGGCATTCAGCACCTTCTGCGAAGAGGTGCTGAACCAAAAGGAAGAGGCTGAAAGGGAGCGCGAAGATGACCCTCTCGCTGATCCCCAACGCCGAAGGAGAGTCGGACGGAGGCGTCGGGTTTTTGCCCGTCAACTCCGTAGCTAGTCGAATCTAGTCATAGGTTAGGTTAAGGCGCCAGGAGGTGGGCTCTTTACACCCCCCCACCTGGCGTTCTGTGTATAGATAGTTTTAATTATTTAATATTTATACACTGAGATTATTTCATTTACACCTGTGCATCTTTTGTGCGCAGGCTTTGTATATTTATATTTCATTATTTTATGATTTATACTTATACAATTTGAAAATGAATTTCCCATGTAAGGAGACTTGCTCTTTTGGCGGTCCTCTTACTGAGCCGGAGTGGTCGCATGGTGGGTCTGCTCAAGCGGACAGCGCGCGAACTGGGAAAGACGGGTAAGGCCTGGCTACACCGTCAACTTTTCCAGAACGTGTCTGAGGTGGCTCATGGTGGATTTTTTAGTGGGTAGGCCTCGCCCTTCTGGTGAGGAGAGCCCCACATAACCCGTCGCTTGACCACGGCGGCGGGTATGCAGCTCAATGCATTTTTTACCACCGGGAAAAAAAAAAAAAAAAAAAAAAAAAAAAGGTTCTCGCATCAATGCTACGGTGGAGGGCTTGGAGCCGCGGCTGAATCCGGAGCCACGTCTCCGTCCGCCGCTGTCATTTGAAAGAGGAAGCAGCGTACCAACAGTGGAGGATACGACAACTGCAGCGGCGAAGCCTTTGCTTGAAAATTCCAAAAAGCAGGCGCCTCCTAGAGTGATCAAGGCGACTAGCGCTCGAGGGCCCCTGGTAGAGCCAACAAGCGCATCTTCCAAGAGAAGAAGAAAGAGGCCACAAAAAGGCAAGGGAGTGAATGCTGCTACACCTGCAGCATCACAGCCACAACGGTTACTGCCCCCTGCACCGCTCTCCACCGACGAAGGGTGGACGACGGTGGCCAAGAGGGGCAAAACAAATGGCACTAACAAGAAGGTCGCCGCCAAACCGCAGGCGAAAGCGGCACAGGTGGCCAAGATCAAGGCGCGCCCTCCTAAGTCCGCGGCGATAGTCATAACTGTTCAAGAGGGCGCAGAACAACGAGGTGTGACATATGCCACAGCGGTGGCTGAGGCCAAGCAGCGAATCAATATAGCTGAGCTTGGCATAGATGGCGTGCGCTTCCGCAGAGCGTTGACGGGGGCAACCATTATAGAGGTGCCTGGCACCACTAGTGGGGAGAAGGCGGACTCTCTGGCAGAGAAGCTCAGGGGGATTTATAATGAGCAGGATATACGGGTGTCCAGACCAACAAGAACCGTCGAGATCAGGGTCTCAGGGCTGGACGACTCTGTTACCACTGAGGAAATCCAGCAGGGAATCTCCACACTTGGAGGATGCCCTGCGGATCAAATAAAGGTGGGCTCTCCCTCGCGCGACCATACGGGTCTGTATGCCGCCTGGGTGCGGTGCCCTATTATGGCCGCAAAAAAAGTGGTAGAGGGCCGCTTGCTCATTGGCTGGGTTGTCGCCAAGGTCAAGGTTCTACCCCGCAGAAGCCTTCGGTGCTTCCGGTGCCTAGAGCCTGGCCACGTGCGTGCCCAGTGCAATGCGGAAGTCGATAGGAGCCGCCAATGCTACAGGTGCGGCCAGCTGGGGCACATTTCCAGCTTGTGTAGCAATGACCCGCACTGCCCACTTTGCTCGCAGGCAGGTATGGAGGCAGGGCACCGTCTGGGAAGTGGTGCCTGCAAAGCCCCTTCCAACAAGAAGACCAAGAAAGGAACGGCAAGTGCTCGTAGCCAGCCGGAACCTTCCCGCCCGACGCAAGGGACAGAGGAGGAAGAAATGGCAGGAGACTAAAAGTATGGCCCTGAAATTTCTCATGGCGAATGTCAACCACTGTGCCAGGGCTCAAGACCTTCTACATCAGAGCATGGCGCAGTGGTCGACACACATATGTATCGTCACGGAGCCATATTATGTCACAGACCGTGACAATTGGGTGGCAGATACAAATGAGACCGTGGCGATAGCCACTAACATAAGTGCTAACTCGCCTCCTTTCTTAAGGGCACGCAAGGGAAATGGGTGTGTGGTGGCACAGTTAGACGATTTGTTGGTTGTCGGAGTGTACTTCTCCCCCAACCGGTCGATCGCAGAGTTTGAGCGGTTTCTGGCGGAACTCGATGTGTTGTTGACGGGATGGGGTCGACCGGATCAGGTGGTTGTAGCCGGTGACCTCAACGCCAAGTCGGTGAACTGGGGTTCTCGTCACACAGATGACAGGGGTGAACTTGTCGAGGACTGGCTCACAAACCACGGTCTCGTCATAGTCAACCAAGGGACGGTCGACACGTGCGTGCGGATGCAGGGCGGATCGGTCGTGGATATCACATTCGCGAGCCCTGCCCTGGCGCCCCGTGTCCAGAACTGGGAGGTGCTGGTGGGGGTCGAGACGCTGTCAGACCACAGGTATGTGCGTTGGGACATCTCCCCCCTCCAGCTTTCCCCGAGCAGTTCAAACCGTCCCACGACGGACCTCGGCCCAAGATGGGCCTTAAAGCGATTGGACCGGGACACCTTTGAGGTGGCAGTCCTGGTCGAGAGTTGGTCGCCCTGGCCTGAGCACGTAGATCCGAGCAGGGAAGTCGAGTGGTTCCGTGAAGCCATGTCGCACGTGTGCGACGCGGCGATGCCCCGTGTGAGAGCGTTGCCGCCACGCACGGCCGTGTACTGGTGGTCTCCAGAACTTGCTCGGCTGAGGGAGGTGTGCGTAGAGGCCAGAAGGCGCTACTCCCGGCATCGACGTAGGCGAGTTAGAGATGAGGCTCTAGACTCCTCGCTATACGGCGATTATCAGCAGGCCAAAAAGGCTCTTCGGGGTGCGATTGGAGCGGCTAAAAATGCCGCTTGGGAGGAGCTCCTCTCCACCCTGAACCAAGATCCGTGGGGGAGACCGTATCGGCTCGTGATGAGCAAACTGCGTCCGTGGTCACCCCCACTCACCACCACCCTAGATGCTGGTCTGCTGCAAAATGTAGTGGAAGCCCTTTTCCCGGAAGGATCCGATTTTACGCCGCCAATCCGATACCAGTCCGTGGGAGACAACAATGAGGAGGTCCCGGAAATAACCGAGGGAGAGCTGGGAGCTGCGGTCCAACGTCTCCAAGCCAAGAACACCGCCCCCGGTCCGGACGGCATTCCCGGGAAAGCATGGGTCTTGGCCATGAAAGACGGCCTCGAGCCTAGATTTCGCGCCCTCCTCTCGTCCTGCTTGCGGGAAGGTCATTTTCCGCTTGCTTGGAAGAGGGGAAAATTAGTGCTACTGAAAAAAGACGGCTGGCCTGCTGACTCACCATCAGCTTACAGGCCCATCGTCCTGTTGGATGAAGCAGCAAAGCTTTTTGAGAGAGTGTTGGCCAACCGCCTGGTGCGCCACCTGGAGGCGAATGGACCTGACCTAGCCGACAACCAGTTTGGATTTCGGCGGGGAAGGTCCACGATAGACGCAATCGCCCAGGTCAAGAAGATCGCCAAGGATGAGGTGGATAAAGGTGGAGTTGTGGTGGCGGTATCTTTAGACATAGCCAATGCCTTCAACTCTCTCCCCCATAGTTGCATCACGGAGGCGCTAAAATACCACACGGTGCCGAAGTACCTGCAGCGAATAGTGGCCAACTATCTCGCTGATAGAGAAATTACGTTCCCGACAAATAGGGGTTGGGCCAGCCGAAGGGTGTCGTGCGGTGTTCCACAGGGGTCAGTCTTAGGGCCGCTCCTGTGGAATATCGGTTACGACTGGGCAATACGGGGTGCCACATTGAGGGGAGCCAGCGTGATCTGTTACGCAGATGACACGCTGGTTACGGCGAGGGGAGGAACGTACCGACAAGCTGCTATCCTGGCGACAGCTAGCGTGGCACAAGTGGTCGACAGAATAAGGCGACTGGGGCTCACCGTAGCGCTGCACAAATCAGAGGCCCTGTGCTTTCACGGGCTTCGGAACGCACCACCGGCGGGAGCCGAAATCGTTGTGGGTGGCGTCTCCATCGGCATCGGGAGTACCATGAAGTACCTAGGATTGGTCCTCGATAGCCGTTGGAACTTTAAGGCTCACTTCGGTTACTTGGCTCCGAAGCTTGTAAGGACGGCCGGCGCTCTCAGTCGTCTTATGCCGAATTTAGGTGGCCCCTACACGGGATGTCGACGTCTATTCGCTACCGTGATAAAATCAATGGCATTATACGGCGCCCCAATATGGGTTAATGCCCTCAAAAGGGAGAACCTCGCCGTGCTCCGTCGACCCCAGCGCGCTGTCGCCAACCGCATCGTGCGGGCTTTCTGCACGGTGTCAGGAGAAGCGGCTTGCGCGTTAGCTGGAACCCCACCGTGGGAGTTGGAGGCAAGAGTACTTGCGGAAGTGTACTCAAAGGCCGCGGCAGCCAAATTTGAAGGCACACCACCTTCGAAAGAGGAGGTTGAGCGCTGGCGGGAGGAGTCTCGCAATGCGGCTATCGATATGTGGTCGAACCGCTTGGAAGACCCAGGAGCGGGCCACCGAACGATAGCTGCTATCCAGCCAGTGCTAAGGGACTGGATTGAGAGGCGCACAGGTTCTCTCTCCTACAGGATGGTGCAGGTACTGACCGGGCATGGCTGCTTTGGGAAGTATCTGCACAGGATCGGTAGGGAGAGAACCTCTGTCTGCCATCAGTGTGGGCATGCCGTGGATACGGCCGAGCACACGTTGCAAGAGTGCCCGGAATGGGCAAGGGAACGGGTGGCACTAGTGGCTGAAATCGGTTTGGACCTATCGCTGCCTGCAGTAGTCAAAGCTATTTTAGCGAAGGACACATGTTGGGAGGCTTTCAGCACCTTCTGTGAAGAGGTGCTGAACAAAAAGGAAGAAGCTGAAAGGGAGCGCGAAGACGATCCTCTCGCTGATCCCCAACGCCGAAGAAGAGCCGGACGGAGAAGACGGGTTTTTGCCCATCAACTCCGTAGCTAGTTGCTTCTAGTCATAGGTTAGGTTAAGACGCCAGGAGGTGGGCTCTTTACACCCGCTCCACCTGGCGTTTTGTGTATAGATAGTTTTAATTATTTATTATTATTTATACACTGTGATGATTTCGTTTACACCTGTGCATCTTTTGTGCGCAGGCTTTGTATATTTATATTTTATGATTTATACTTATACAATTTGTAAATGAAATTTCCTTTGTAAGGAGGCTCGCTCTTTTGGCAGTCTCCTTACCGAGCCGGAGTGGTCACATGGTGGGTCTGCGCAAGCGGACAGCGTGCGAACCAGGAAAGACGGGTAAGGCCTGGCTACACCGTCAACTTTCCGGGAACGTGTCTGAGGTGGCTCATGGTGGATTTTTTAGTGGGTAGGCCTCGCCCTTCTGGCGGGGAGAGCCCCACATAACCCGTCGCTTGACCACGGCGGCGGGTATGCAGCTCAATGCATTTTTTACCACCGGGGAAAAAAAAAAAAAAAAAAAAGGTTAGGTTAGGTTAGGTTAGGTTAGGTTAGGTTCCCCCTCGAATGGAGCACGCCTTGTCGTGGCGAGGGGGCTCAGTAGCCTGTCGCAATCCAGCGGCAGGTGAAGCCAAGATGCTCCGTGGAGAGTGCCGCTGCGTCTGTTCCCGTATCGGGCGGCAGTGGCCATAGTGAGTCGCGTCTGTCTCGCATCGAGCGGCGGCTCACTAAAAGTCGTTGGACTCCCGGCACCCCTCTGGTGTATCAGAGGAGGCAGGGGATGTCCTGAGGACTTTGGTCCTCTGGGCGAGCTCGGCGTGCATTTGCCGTCGGGCGTGGCTCGCCTCGTCGGGAGGGTCTCGGACAGACGGTGTGGGGACACCTCTGTCCAATCACAAGAGACCCTTCTGAGGCGCCAGTTTGCCGTCGGGAGTGGGATCGTCCCACTCCGTGGAGATCCGCCCTCCTGATGGAGGGTGGAGGTTGCGCTGGCAAGGGTCGCGGGACTGTTGAGACACCGCGGCCCCTGCTGTCAAAGCCACCAAACGCGGCGGGCGTCGTCAGGTTTTAGTGGGTATACCCGGGGGCGAATCCGGGGGAGTCCCACACACGCCCCTCCGTTCCCCGACGGAGAGGTACGGTGCGTAATTGGCATTTCCTGACGTTAAAAAAAAAAAAAAAGGTTAGGTTAGGTTAGGTTAGGTTAGGTTAGGTTCCGTCTTCCCTGCTTAAATGACGTCGCCGCTCCATAATAACGTTGGTTTTAAT
Source organism: Pyrausta purpuralis (assembly GCA_963924145.1). Taxonomy (NCBI): domain Eukaryota; kingdom Metazoa; phylum Arthropoda; class Insecta; order Lepidoptera; family Crambidae; genus Pyrausta; species Pyrausta purpuralis. The sequence goes on from OZ001650.1 coordinate 28,314,092, forward strand.
CAGTAGTAGGGAAACAGTAGCACTAATAATGTCTTCAATGCGTTTTATGTTTTATAGGGAAAATATTGACAGCTGATTTTCTTCTTTTACTTGAATTTAATTGACAGTTCCTGTTTCAAATTATGAAATGCACCAAAAAGGATCCATATAAATTTATAAAATCATAAATTTATTACAAAGCCACATCTCAATCTCGAGAAATCCGCATAAAAATGCTTGATCCCTATACACTTTTGATGTGTGTATTTCTTAATTTTTACATTTTTTAAATGTTACATTTATAAGTTTATATTTCGGCATCGACGTAGGCGAATTAGAGATGAGGCTCTAGACTCCTCGCTATACGGCGACTACCAGCAGGCCAAAAAAGCTCTTCGGGGTGCGATTGGAGCGGTAAAAAACGCCGCTTGGGAGGAGCTCCTCTCCACCCTGAACCAAGATCCGTGGGGGAGACCGTATCGGCTCGTGATGAGCAAACTGCGTCCGTGGTCACCCCCACTCACCACCACCCTAGATGCTGGTCTGCTGCAAAATGTAGTGGAAGCCCTTTTCCCGGAAGGATCCGAATTTACGCCGCCAATCCGATACCAGTCCGTGGGAGACAACAATGAGGAGGTCCCGGAAATAACCGAGGGAGAGCTGGGAGCCGCGGTCCAACGTCTCCAGGCCAAGAACACCGCCCCAGGTCCGGACGGCATTCCCGGGAAAGCATTGGTCCTGGCCATGAAAGACGGCCTCGAGCCTAGATTTCGCGCCCTCCTCTCGTCCTGCTTGCGGGAAGGTCATTTTCCGCTTGCTTGGAAGAGGGGAAAACTAGTGCTACTGAAAAAAGACGGCCGGCCTGCTGACTCACCATCAGCTTACAGGCCCATCGTCCTGTTGGATGAAGCAGCAAAGCTTTTTGAGAGGGTGTTGGCCAACCGCCTGGTGCGCCACCTGGAGGCGAATGGACCTGACCTAGCCGACAACCAGTTTGGATTTCGGCGGGGAAGGTCCACGATAGACGCAATCGCCCAGGTCAAGAAGATCGCCAAGGATGAGGTGGATAAAGGTGGAGTTGTGGTGGCGGTATCTTTAGACATCGCCAATGCCTTCAACTCTCTCCCCCATAGTTGCATCACGGAGGCGCTAAAATATCACACGGTGCCGAAGTACCTGCAGCGAATAGTGGCCAACTATCTCGCTGACAGAGAAATTACGTTCCCGACAAATGGGGGTTGGGCCAGCCGTAGGGTGTCGTGCGGTGTTCCACAGGGGTCAGTCTTAGGGCCGCTCCTGTGGAATATCGGTTACGACTGGGCAATACGGGGTGCCACATTGAGGGGAGCCAGTGTGATCTGTTACGCAGATGACACGCTGATTACGGCGAGGGGAGGAACGTACCGACAAGCTGCTATCCTGGCGACAGCTAGCGTGGCACAAGTGGTCGACAGAATAAGGCGACTAGGGCTCACCGTAGCGCTGCACAAATCAGAGGCCCTGTGCTTTTACGGGCTTCGGAACGCACCACCGGCGGGAGCCGAAATCGTTGTGGGTGGCGTCTCCATCGGCATCGGGAGTACCATGAAGTACCTAGGATTGGTCCTCGATAGCCGTTGGAACTTTAAGGCTCACTTCGGTTATCTGGCTCCGAAGCTTGTAAGGACGGCCGGCGCTCTCAGTCGTCTTATGCCGAATTTAGGTGGCCCCTACACGGGATGTCGACGTCTATTCGCTACCGTGATAAAATCAATGGCATTATACGGCGCCCCAATATGGGTTGATGCCCTCAAAAGGGAGAATCTCGCCGTGCTCCGTCGACCCCAGCGCGCTGTCGCCAACCGCATCGTGCGGGCTTTCTGCACGGTGTCAGGAGAAGCGGCTTGCGCGTTAGCTGGAACCCCACCGTGGGAGTTGGAGGCAAGAGTGCTCGCGGAAGTGTACTCAAAGGCCGCGGCAGCCAAATTGGAAGGCACACCACCTTCGAAAGAGGAGGTTGAGCGCTGGCGGGAGGAGTCTCGCAATGCGGTTATCGATATGTGGTCGAACCGCTTGGAAGAGCCGGGAGCGGGCCACCGAACGATAGCTGCTATCCAGCCAGTGCTAAGGGACTGGATTGAGAGGCGCACAGGTTCTCTCTCCTACAGGATGGTGCAGGTACTGACCGGGCATGGTTGCTTTGGGAAGTATCTGCACAGGATTGGTAGGGAGAGAACCTCTGTCTGCCATCAGTGCGGGCATGCCGTGGATACGGCCGAGCACACGTTGCAAGAGTGCCCGGAATGGGCAAGGGAACGGGCGGCGCTAGTGGCTGAAATTGGTTCGGACCTATCGCTGCCTGCAGTCGTAAGAGCTATCATAGCGAAGGACACTCATTGGGAGGCATTCAGCACCTTTTGCGAAGAGGTGCTGGACAAAAAGGAAGAGGCTGAAAGGGAGCGCGAAGATGACCCTCTCGCTGATCCCCAACGCCGAAGGAGAGTCGGACGGAGGCGTCGGGTTTTTGCCCGTCAACTCCGTAGCTAGTCGAATCTAGTCATAGGTTAGGTTAAGGCGCCAGGAGGTGGGCTCTTTACACCCCCCCACCTGGCGTTCTGTGTATAGATAATTTTAACTATTTATTTATTATTTATACGCTGAGATTATTTCATTTACACCTGTGCATCTTTTGTGCGCAGGCTTTGTATATTTATATTTTATGATTTATACTTATACAATTTGTAAATGAAATTTCTCTTGTAAGTAGGCTCGCTCTTTTGGCAGTCTCCTTACCGAGCCGGAGTGGTCACATGGTGGGTCTGCGCAAGCGGACAGCGCGCGAACCAGGAAAGACGGGTAAGGCCTGGCTACACCGTCAACTTTCCTGGAACGTGTCTGAGGTGGCTCATGGTGGATTTTTTAGTGGGTAGGCCTCGCCCTTCTGGCGGGGAGAGCCCCACATAACCCGTCGCTTGACCACGGCGGCGGGTATGCAGCTCAATGCATTTTTTACCACCGGGAAAAAAAAAAAAAAAAAAAAAAAAAAAAAAAAAAAAAAGGTTAGGTTAGGTTAGGTTAGGTTAGGTTAGGTTAGGTTAGGTTAGGTTAGGTTAGGTTAGGTTAGGTTAGGTTAGGTTAGGTTCTCGCATCAATGGGGTACCATCTGTCAGACCTCCTCGTGGTGTACCCTGGGCAACGGCTGGTGTTCCATCCACCAGCCGGCTAACGTGACAGGCGCGCGGGATGTGGTGGCCTATACTCGGCGATCGAGTGGCGGCCCTCCCGGGCGCACCCGTAATCCCCATTGAGGGGGACGGGGGTCCTGGCTACTGAAGTCAGAATCGCGACAGACAAGTCTTTAAAATCCCCTAAGTGCAAGGTTTGGCGGGGGCCGATGCACTGAATGGCCGGCGGGGATACGTCGGTCCCTACCCCGTCACGAGGTGAGGAGGGGCAGCTGCGCCCGTAAGCAGATACAAAAAATGGACAATTGTGAAAAGACTAATATTCCCCGAGAGGGTCCCAGCTCAGCTGGGGAATCCCTCCCCGCCCTTCTCAGGGCGGGCTGCCCCACGTATACGGGGGGGGCAACAATTGTTCCTCGGTGCGAGCCGAGTGTGGTAGAGGTGGTGGAAGTGGAAAGTGAGGAGATTGGTGGAGCAGAAGGGAGAGTGCGGCGCGGTGGGTTCCCATCGCCCCGCCCTAACAGAAAAGTAGACAGCGCCAAAGCGTTAACCGGGTCGGGATCTCGCGAGCTGCGAGTGTCTCTTACCCGTATCGACACGGACAAAGAAAGCAGATCGGACTCTTCGGCGGGCACTACGGTGCCTGCTGAATCGAGACAAAAGTTTTGGAGGGGTCACAAGCGACCGTTTGCCCATCAGGGCAGCGAGTCGGATTCAGAAACGGACCGGTCCCGATCCCCTAAACTACCGGCAACATTCACGACGACATCGCGAAGAGGACGCGGCCGGCCTCCCACTACAGGGGAGTACGTCGGTCTCGCAGAAAAGAAACGCGAGTTCCTGAAGCTCCAGCAACAAGAGCTGGAGCTTCAGGCTGAGAAAGAAATGCTCGATGTTACCGTCGAAGCCCGTCAAATGCGAGACAGAACAAGGGAAATGCTGTCCAACAGCGGACACAGGGACGAGGAAGCGACAACAATGTCGCTCAAATCGCAAATAGCGAAGGGCCTGACGATGATCCAGGAAGTCAAAACCAAGTCGGGCAAACTAAAGGGGACGATGCAGGCGGCCTTAAACACGGCAAGCGACATGATTCGAGAGGCATCGGAAGCACTCGCCATCAGAACCGTCTCCGAGGAGGTTCAAGCCCTGAGAGCCCAGAATGGCCGCTTGGTTTCGGAACTAGCAGAGGTGAAAAGGGAACTGGCCGAGCTCAAGACCAGTCTCCAAAACAAAGAGGCGTCCGCCCCCACTGTAGGAAAGCCGTCCTCAGTCACCATGGAGGAATGGGCGGCTAAAATCATGAGCCTTACAACGGCTCGTATCAATGCCACAGTGGAGGGCTTAGAGCCACGGCTGAATCCGGAGCCACGTCTTCGGCCGCCGCTGGGATTTGAAAGACGAAGCAGCGTAACACCCGTGGAAGAGACGGCCCCTGCAGCGGCGACGTCCTTGCCGGAAAATAACAAAAAGCAGGCGCCTCCTAGAGCTCTCAGAGTTATCAAGGCGACTAGCGCTCGAGGGCCTCTGGTAGAGCCAACAAGTGCATCTGCAAAGAGAAAAAGGAGGAGGCCACAAAAGGGTAAGGGAGTTAATGCAACTACGCCTTCGGCATCACAGCCCCAACGGCCACTTCCCCCTGCACCGCTCTCTACCGACGAAAGGTGGACTACGGTGGCCAAGAGGGGCAAAAGCAATGGCAATAATAAAAAGGTAGCCGCCACGCAGCAGGCGAAAGCGGCACAGGCGAGGAAGATTAAGGCACGCCCTCCCAAGTCTGCGGCGGTGGTCATCACCGTTCAAGAAGGCGCAGCAGAACGGGGAGTGACGTACGCTACAGCGGTGGCAGAAGCCAAACAGCGCATTGACATAGCTGAGCTTGGCATAGATGGCGTGCGCTTCCGCCGAGCGTTGACGGGGGCGACAATTATTGAGGTACCTGGTGCCACTAGTGGGGACAAGGCGGACTCCCTAGCAGAAAAGCTCAGGGAGTTATATAACGAACAGGACATACGGGTGTCCAGACCCACTCGAACGGCAGAGATCAGGGTCTCTGGGCTGGACGACTCCGTGACGACGGAAGAGATTCAGCAGGGAGTCTCCAAACTCGGAGGGTGCCCTGCAGAACAAATAAAGGTGGGTTCTCCCTCCCGTGACCACACGGGCCTGTACGCGGCGTGGGTACGGTGCCCCATTGCGGCCGCGAAGAGAGTGTTAGAGGGCCGCCTCTTGATTGGCTGGGTCGTCGCCAAGGTTAAGGCTCTACCCCGCAGAAGCCTGAGATGCTTCCGGTGCTTAGAGCCTGGCCACGTGCGCGCCCAATGCCGATCAGAGGTGGACAGGAGCCGCCAATGTTACCGGTGCGGCCAGCTGGGACACGTCTCCAGCATGTGCAAAAACGCCCCCCACTGCCCCTTATGCTCACAGGCGGGCAGGGAGGCTGGTCATAGGTTGGGCAGTGGTGCTTGCAAAGCACCCCCCAGCAACGAGAAGAAGGCCCCGAAGGTCACGGCTCCAAGCCAGCAAGAACTTTCCCGTCCAACACAAGGGCAAGAGACGGGAGAAATGTCGGCCGATTAAATATGGCCCAGTCATTTTTATTGGCGAATGTCAATCACTGTGCCAGAGCTCAGGACCTTTTACATCAGAGCCTGGCACAGTGGTCGACACACATATGTATCGTCACGGAGCCGTACTTCGTTGCGGCCCGTGACAATTGGGTGGCCGACACGGGCGAGATGGTGGCCATAGCCACCAACACAGGGGCTGGCTCGCCTCAGTTCTCTGGCGTCCGGAAGGGAAACGGCTGTGTGGTGGTGAAAGTCGGCGACGTGTTAGTGATGGGGGTTTACTTTTCCCCCAACCGCTCCATCGCCGATTTCGAAAATTTTCTGGCGCAGCTTGATGTCCTCTTAGCTAGGTGGGGCCGCACCGACCAGGTGGTGGTGGCCGGCGACCTAAACGCCAAATCTGTATCCTGGGGCTCTCGCCTCACCGACGACAGAGGCGAGCTCGTTGAGGATTGGCTCACGGGTCACGGCCTCGTCGTTGTCAACCGAGGGACGGTGGATACGTGCGTGCGGATGCAGGGCGGATCCGTCGTGGACATTACGTTCGCAAGCCCTGCCCTGGCGCGCCGTGTCCAGAACTGGGAGGTGTTGGTGGGGGTTGAGACATTGTCAGACCACAGGTATGTGCGTTGGGACTTCTCCCCCCTCCAGCCTTCCCCGAGCAGTTCAGGCCGTCCCACGTCGGACCTTGGCCCCAGATGGGCCTTGAAACGCCTCGACCGGGACACCTTCGAGGTGGCGACCCTGGTCGAGAGCTGGTCGCCCTGGCCGGAGAGCGTTGTTCCCAGCAGAGAGGTTGAGTGGTTCCGGGAGGCCATGTCGCACGTGTGCGATGCGGCAATGCCCCGTGTTAGGGCATTGCCGCCACGCACAGCCGTGTACTGGTGGTCTCCGGAACTTGCTCGACTAAGGGAGGGCTGTGTAGAGGCGAGGAGGCGATACTCCCGGCACCGCCGCAGGCGAAGGAGAGATGAGGCCCTAGACTCGCCACTCTACAGCGAGTACCAGACGGCCAAAAAGGCCCTTCGGGTCGCGATCACAGAGGCCAAGAATGCCGCTTGGGAGGAGCTCCTCTCCTCCCTAAATGAGGACCCGTGGGGAAGGCCATACAGACTCGTCATGAGTAAATTGCGTCCGTATGCCCCCCCACTAACTGCAACGTTAGATGCTGGCCTCCTACACAGGGTAATAGAGGCCCTGTTTCCGGAGAGTTCGGAGTTCACGCCGCCGATCCTTTTACAATCGGACGGTGAGGACAATGAAGAGGCTCCGGAAATATCCGAGGGAGAACTCGGGGCCGCAATTTTACGCCTGAAGGGCAAAAACACCGCCCCCGGTCCAGACGGAGTCCCGGGTAAGGCCTGGGTACTGGCGATGAAGGACGGTCTGGAGCCCAGATTCCGTTCCCTCCTCTCGACCTGCCTGCGGGAAAGACATTTCCCACAGGCGTGGAAAAGGGGTAAACTGGTGCTTCTCAAAAAGGATGGCCGCCCAGCAGACTCTCCTTCTGCGTACAGGCCAATCGTCCTTTTGGATGAAGGGGCGAAACTGTTTGAGAGAGTGTTGGCCCATCGGTTGGTGCGTCATCTCGAAGAGATCGGTCCCGACCTCGCCGATAACCAATTTGGTTTTAGGCGGGGAAGGTCGACCATCGATGCCATCGACCGAGTCAAAAAACTCGCGGAGGACGAAGTGCGGAGAGGCGGTGTGGTCGTGGCGGTGTCTTTGGACATCGCCAATGCCTTCAACTCCATCCCGCACGTATGCATAACGGAGGCTCTGAAGCACCACAACGTGCCCAAGTACCTGCAGCAGATAGTCGCCAGCTATCTTGCTGACAGGGAAATCATTTTCCCAACAAACGAGGGCTGGGGCAGCAGGGGAGTGTCGTGCGGTGTTCCACAGGGATCGGTCTTAGGGCCGCTCCTGTGGAACATCGGGTACGACTGGGCGATCCGGGGTGCGACGCTGCGAGGAGCCAGCGTGGTATGTTACGCGGACGACACGCTGGTCACCGCGAAGGGCAAAACGTACCGGGAAGCCGCCATCCTGGCGACGGCAAGTGTTGCCCATGTAGTGGATCGCATAAGGCGACTGGGGCTGACGGTTGCATTGCACAAGTCCGAGGCTTTGTGTTTTCACGGGCCACGGCACGCACCGCCAGCGGGGGCTGAGCTTGTTGTGGGTGGCGTCTCCATCGGTGTCGGGAGTACCATGAAGTACCTAGGATTGGTCCTCGACAGCCGGTGGAACTTTAAGGCCCACTTCGAGTACTTGGCTCCCAAGCTCGTAAGGACGGCAGGGGCCCTCAGTTGCCTTATGCCGAATCTGGGGGGTCCTAGTGCGGGGTGTAGGCGCCTTTTCGCCACCGTACTGAAGTCGATGGCCCTCTATGGCGCCCCTATTTGGGCGGACGCCCTTAAACGGGAAACCCGGGCAGTGCTCCGCCGATCCCAGCGCGCAGTTGCCAACCGCACCGTTCGCGCCTTTTGCACGGTGTCAGGGGAAGCGGCTTGCGTGCTTGCTGGGGCACTGCCATGGGAGCTGGAGGCGAAGGTGCTCGCGGCTGTCTACCGTAAGTCTGCAGCAGCCAAGCTTGAGGGCACACAACCCTCGCACGAGGAGGTTGAGCGCTGGCGGGATGAGGCTCGCAACGTGGCTATCGACACGTGGTCGAACCGCCTGGAAGAGCCGGAAGCGGGCCACCGTACGGTAGCCGCGATCCAGCCGGTGCTCAGGGAGTGGATAGAGAGGCGGGGGGGTTCGCTCTCCTACAGGATGGTGCAGATGCTTACCGGGCACGGGTGCTTCGGTAAGTATCTGCACAGAATCGGTAGGGAGAGCACCCCTGTCTGCCATCAGTGTGGGCACGCCAGTGACACGGCGGAGCATACGCTGCAAGAGTGCCCGGAATGGGTGAGGGAGCGGGCGGATTTGGTAGCTGCTATTGGCCCAAATCTTTTTATGCCCGCTATCGTGCGAGCAGTCCTGAGTGGGGACGAAAAGTGGGAGGCGTTCAGCACGTTCTGTGAAGAGGTGCTGAACAAGAAAGAGGAGGCGGAACGGGTGCGCGAGGACGACCCCCTCGCAGATCCCCAACGCCGCAGGAGAGCCGGGCGGAGGCAACGGGCTTTTGCCCGTCAACTCCGCAACTAGTCATTGAAGTCTAGTCTTGGTAGGTTAAGGCGCCAGACGGTGGGCATTTTACACTCCCGTCTGGCGAGCATGTGTATATATAGTTTTAGGTTATTTATTAATTTATAATTATTTATACACCGAGAGTTTTCTATTTACACCTGTGCATCTATTGTGCACAGGCTTTTGTATATTTATATTCTATATCCTTATGATTTATATTTGTACATTTTGTAAATAGTCCTGTAGGGAGGCTTGCTCTTTTGGCGGTCTCCCTATTGAGCTGGAGTGGTCGCATGGCGGGCCTGCGCAAGCGGGCAAATCGCGTTCTGGGAAAGGCGGGGAAGGCCCTGCTATACCGCTTATTTCCCAAATCGTGATCGAGGTGGCTCAATGGTGGTTTTTTAGTGGGTAGGCCTCGCCCTTCTGGCGGGGAGAGCCCCACATAACCCGTCGCTTGACCACGGCGGCGGGTATGCAATTTAATGCATTTTTTCCCACCGGGACAAAAAAAAAAAAAAAAAAAAAAAAAAAAAAAAAAAAAAAAGGTTAGGTTAGGTTAGGTTAGGTTGGGGTACCATCTGTCAGACCTCCTCGTGGTGTACCCTGGGCAACGGCTGGTGTTCCATCCACCAGCCGGCTAACGTGACAGGCGCGCGGGATGTGGTTGCCTATACTCGGCGATCGAGTGGCGACCCACCCGGGCGCACCCGTAATCCCCATTGAGGGGGACGGGGGTCCTGGCTACTGAAGTCAGGACCGCGACAGACAAGTCTTTAAAATCCCCTAAGTGCAAGGTTTGGCGGGGGCCGATGCACTGAATGGCCGGCGGGGATACGTCGGTCCCTACCCCGTCACGAGGTGAGGAGGGGCAGCTGCGCCCGTAAGCAGTTTAAAAAAAACATGGACAATTGTAAAAACGATAATATTCCCCGAGAGGGTCCCAGCTCAGCTGGGGAATCCCTCCCCGCCCTTCTCAGGGCGGGCTGCCCCACGTATACGGGGGGGGCAACAATTGTTCCTCGGTGCGAGCCGAGTGGGAGTGTAGAGGTAGTGGAAGTTGAAAGTGATGAGGCGGAGATTGGTGGAACAGAAGGGAGAGTGCGGCGCGGTGGGTTCCCATCGCCCCGCCCTAACAGGAAGAAAGTTAGCGACGAGACGCTAACCGGGTTGGGGCCCCGTGAACTGCGGGTGTCCCTCACCCGCATGGATACGGACGCAGACAGTAGGTCCGACACTTCCGTGGGCACAATGGTGTCTGTAGCATCCGGAGGTGAGAAATTCTGGAAGGGACCGAAGCGGCCGCGTAGACAAGAGAGCAACGGATCAAGCTCCGAGTCGGACCGCTCTAGATCCCCCAAACAACTAGCGACAAAGACGTCGGTAGCGAGAAGAGGACGAGGTCGGCCCCCTACCACAGGGGAGTATGTCGGCCTTTACGAAAGGAAGAAGGAGTTTTTGAAGCTCCAACAGCAGGAGTTAGAGCTCCAAGCGGAGAAGGAGTTGCTCGACATCACGGTCGAGGCCCGCAAAACACGGGAAAAAACTAAAAGTATCGTGTCCAGCAGCGGACCACTTGACAGTGAAAAGACGACTATGTCCCTAAAAAAACAAATATTGTCGGGTCTCACCATGATCAACGAAGTGAGAACAAAATCCGGCAAATTGAAAGGGACAATGCAGGCGGCCTTGAATACGGCGAGCGAGATGATTCGGGAGGCGTCCGAAGCGCTCGCCACAAGGACCGTCTGCGAAGAGGTAGAGGCCTTAAGGGCCCAAAACACGCGCCTGACAGTGGAAATGGAGGTTTTGAGGAAGGAACTGGCCGACTTTAAAGCCAGTCTCCTAAATAAAGAGGCGCCGGCCCACATCGGAGGAAACGCATGCCCCGGATCAATGGAGGAGTGGGCTGAGAAGATCCTGAGCCTTACTACGGCTCGGATCAACGCCACGGTGGAGGGTCTCGAGTCGCGGCTGAACCCAGAGCCGCGACTGCGACCACCGTTGGCGTTCGAGAGGCGAGCCAGCGTGCCATCCGTAGAGGAAGCGGCAGCCAAAGTGGTGAAGCCACCAGTAGCCATCGCAAAAGCTCAGGCGCCCTCCAAGGCCCCCAGAGTTATAAAGGCTACCAGCTCCCGGGGGCCAGTAGTAGTAGAGCCGACAAGCGGCTCTTCTACGAACAAAAAGAAGCGGGCGAAGAAAGGTAAGGTGCAGAAGGCACCTACACCTGCGGCGTCCCAGCCACGGCCGCTGCCCCCTGCACCGGTCTCTACCGATGAAGGGTGGACAACGGTCGTTAAGAAAGGAAAGACCAACGGGGGTAAAACCAATAAGGCAGCTACCAAACCTCAGCCGAAGCCTCAGAAAACGGCCAAGATCAAGGCTCGCCCTCCGAAATCCACGGCGGTGGTCATTACCGTACAGGAGGGCGCAGCTGATCGTGGCGTAACATACGCCAAAGCCGTTACAGAGGCCAGGCAGAGGATAAACCTAGAAGAACTCGGCATAGATGGTGTCCGCTTTCGCCGGGCAATAACGGGGGCCACAATAATAGAGGTGCCAGGCGCCTCTAGCAGCGATAAGGCAGACTCCCTGGCTGGAAAGCTCAGGGAGCTCTTTAATGAGGACGACATCCGGGTGTCCAGACCCATGAAAACCACAGAGATCAGGGTCTCGGGGCTGGACGACTCCGTGACGACGGAAGATATTCAGCAGGGAGTCTCCAAACTCGGAGGATGCCCTGCAGAACAAATAAAGGTGGGTTCTCCCTCCCGCGACCACACGGGCCTGTACGCGGCATGGGTACGGTGCCCCATTGCGGCCGCGAAGAGAGTGCTGGAGGGCCGCCTCTTGATTGGCTGGGTCGTTGCCAGGGTTAGGGCTCTACCCCGCAGAAGCCTGAGATGCTTCCGGTGCTTAGAGCCCGGCCACGTGCGCGCCCAATGTCAGTCGGAGGTGGACAGGAGCCGCCAGTGTTACAGGTGCGGCCAGCTGGGGCACGTCTCCAGCATGTGCAGAAATACTCCCCACTGCCCCTTATGCTCTCAGGCGGGCAGGGAAGCTGGTCATAGGTTGGGCAGTGGTGCTTGCAAAGCACCCCCCAGCAACCAGAAGAAGGCCCCGAAGGTCACGGCAAAGCCTACAAGCCAGCCAGAACCTTCCCGTCCAACACAGGGACTAGAGACGGGAGAAATGTCGGACGATTAAAGTATGGCCCAGACATTTTTATTGGCGAATGTCAACCACTGTGCCAGAGCTCAGGACCTTTTACATCAGAGCCTGGCACAGTGGTCGACACACATTTGCGTCGTAACGGAGCCGTACTTCGTTGCGGCCCGTGACAACTGGGTGTCCGACACGGACGACATGGTGGCCATAACCACCAACACAGGAGCTGGCTCGCCTCAGTTTTCTGGCGTCCGTAAGGGAAACGGCTGCGTGGTGGTAAGAGTCGGCGACGTGTTGGTGGTGGGGGTTTACTTTTCCCCCAACCGCTATATCGCCGACTTTGAAAATTTCCTTGCGCAGGTTGATGTCCTCCTGGCTGGGTGGGATCGGACCGATCAGGTGGTGCTGGCCGGCGACCTAAACGCCAAGTCTGTGTCCTGGGGCTCTCGCCTCACCGACGACAGAGGCGAGCTCGTTGAGGATTGGCTCACGGGTCACGGTCTCGTCATTGTCAATCAGGGAACGGTGGATACGTGCGTGCGGATGCAGGGCGGATCCGTCGTGGACATAACGTTCGCAAGCCCTGCCCTGGCGCGCCGTGTCCAGAACTGGGAGGTGTTGGTGGGGGTTGAGACATTGTCAGACCACAGGTATGTGCGTTGGGACTTCTCCCCCCCCCAGCCTTCCCCGAGCAGTCCAGGCCGTCCTACGACGGATCTTGGCCCCAGATGGGCCTTGAAACGCCTCGACCGGGACACATTCGAGGTGGCGACCCTGGTTGAGAGCTGGTCGCCCTGGCCGGATCGCGTTGTTCCCAGCACAGAAGTTAAGTGGTTCCGGGAGGCCATGTCGCACGTGTGCGATGCGGCTATGCCCCGTGTTAGGGCATTGCCGCCACGCACAGCCGTGTACTGGTGGTCTCCGGAACTTGCTCGACTAAGGGAGGGCTGTGTAGAGGCGAGGAGACGATACTCCCGGCACCGCCGCAGGCGAACGAGAGACGAGGCCTTAGACTCGCCACTCTACAGCGAGTACCAGGCGGCCAAAAAGGCCCTCCGGGTCGCGATCGCTGGCGCCAAAAACGCCGCCTGGGAGGAGCTCCTCTCCTCTCTAAATGAGGACCCGTGGGGAAGGCCGTATAAACTCGTCATGAGTAAATTGCGTCCGTGGGCCCCCCCACTCACTGCCACGTTAGACGCTGGCCTCCTGCAAAGGGTTATAGAGGCCCTATTTCCGGAGAGCTCGGAGTTCACACCGCCGATCCTTTTACAATCGGACGGTGAGGACAATGATGAGGTTCCGGAAATATCCGAAGGAGAACTCGGCGCCGCAATTTTACGCCTTAAAGGCAAAAACACCGCCCCCGGTCCGGACGGAGTCCCGGGAAAGGCTTGGGTACTGGCCATGAAGGACGGTTTGGAGCCCAGATTCCGCTCTCTCCTCTCGACCTGCCTGCGGGAAAGACATTTCCCACAGGCGTGGAAGAGGGGTAAACTAGTGCTCCTCAAAAAGGATGGCCGCCCAGCAGACTCCCCTTCTGCGTACAGGCCAATCGTCCTTTTGGATGAAGGGGCGAAACTCTTTGAAAGGGTGTTGGCACATCGGTTGGTGCGCCATCTCGAGGAGATCGGTCCCGACCTCGCCGATAACCAATTTGGTTTTAGGCGGGGAAGGTCGACCATCGATGCCATCGACCGAGTCAAAAAACTCGCGGAGGATGAAGTGCGGAGAGGCGGTGTGGTCGTGGCGGTGTCTTTAGACATCGCCAATGCCTTCAACTCCATCCCGCACGTATGTATCAAGGAGGCCCTGAAGCACCACAACGTGCCCAAGTACCTGCAGCAGATAGTCGCCAGCTATCTCGCTGACAGGGAAATCACTTTCCCAACGAACGAGGGCTGGGGCAGCAGGAGAGTGTCGTGCGGTGTTCCACAGGGATCGGTCTTAGGGCCGCTCCTGTGGAACATCGGGTACGACTGGGCGATCCGGGGTGCGACGCTGCGAGGAGCCAGCGTGATATGTTACGCGGACGACACGCTGGTCACCGCGAAGGGGAAGACGTACCGGGAAGCCGCCATCCTGGCGACGGCAAGTGTTGCCCAAGTGGTGGACCGCATAAGGCGACTAGGGCTGACGGTTGCATTGCACAAGTCCGAGGCTTTGTGTTTTCACGGACCTCGGCACGCACCGCCAGCGGGGGCTGAGCTTGTTGTGGGTGGCGTCTCCATCGGTGTCGGGGGTACCATGAAGTACCTAGGATTGGTCCTCGACAGCCGGTGGAACTTTAAGGCCCACTTCGAGTACTTGGCTCCCAAACTTGTAAGGACGGCAGGGGCCCTCAGTCGCCTTATGCCGAATCTGGGGGGTCCTAGTACAGGATGTAGGCGCCTTTTCGCCACTGTTCTGAAGTCAATGGCCCTCTATGGCGCCCCTATTTGGGCGGACGCCCTAAAACGGGAAACCCGGGCAGTGCTCCGCCGATCCCAGCGCGCAGTTGCCAACCGCACCGTTCGCGCCTTTTGCACGGTGTCAGGGGAAGCGGCTTGCGTGCTTGCTGGGGCGCTGCCATGGGAGTTAGAGGCGAGGGTGCTCGCGGATGTCTACCACATGTCTGCGGCGGCTAAGCTTGAGGGTACACCACCCTCGCACGAAGAGGTTGAGCGCTGGCGGGATGAGGCTCGCAACGTGGCTATCGACACGTGGTCGAACTGCCTGGAGGAGCCAGAAGCGGGCCACCGTACGGTAGCCGCCATCCAGCCGGTGCTCAGGGAGTGGATGGAGAGGCGGGGGGGTTCACTCTCCTACAGGATGGTTCAGATGCTTACCGGGCACGGGTGCTTCGGTAAGTATCTGCACAGAATCGGTAGGGAGTGCACCCCTGTCTGTCATCAGTGTGGGCACGCTAGTGATACGGCGGAGCATACCTTGCAAGAGTGCCCGGAATGGGCGAGGGAGCGGGCGGATTTGGTAGCTGCTATTGGCCCAAATCTTTTTATGCCCGCTATCGTGCGAGCCGTCCTGAGTGGGGACGAAAAGTGGGAGGCATTCAGCACTTTCTGTGAAGAGGTGCTGAACAAGAAAGAGGAGGCGGAACGGGTGCGCGAGGACGACCCCCTCGCAGATCCCCAACGCCGCAGGAGAGCCGGGCGGAGGCGACGGGCTTTCGCCCGTCAACTCCGCAACTAGTCATTTAATTCTAGTCTTGGTAGGTTAAGGCGCCAGACGGTGGGCTACTTACACCCCCGTCTGGCGAGGATGTGTATATATAGTTTTAGGTTATTTATTAATTTATTATTATTTATACATTGAGAGTTTTCTATTTACACCTGTGCATCTATTGTGCACAGGCTGTTGTATATTTATATTTTATATTTTTATGATTTATATTTATACATTTTGTAAATAGTCCTGTAGGGGGCCTTGCTCTTTTGGCGGTCGCCCTACTGAGCTGGAGTGGTCGCATGGCGGGCCTGCGCAAGCGGGCGAATCGCGTTCTGGGAACAGCGGGGAAGGCTTTGCTACACCGCTTATTTCCCAAATCGTGATCGAGGTGGCTCAATGGTGGTTTTTTAGTGGGTAGGCCTCGCCCTTCTGGCGAGGAGAGCCCCACATAACCCGTCGCTTGACCACGGCGGCGGGTATGCAATTTCATGCATTTTTTCCCACCGGGACAAAAAAAAAAAAAAAAAAAAAAAAAGGTTAGGTTAGGTTAGGTTAGGTTAGGTTAGGTTAGGTTAGGTTAGGTTAGGTTAGGTTAGGTTAGGTTAGGTTAGGTTAGGTTAGGTTAGGTTAGGTTAGGTTAGGTTAGGTTAGGTTAGGTTAGGTTTTTTTTTTTTTTTTTTTTTTTTTTTTTTTTTTTTTTTTTTTTAATTCTAGTTCCCACTGGCATGGGGGGACCAGTGACCTTTGTTTTGTAATTATTTGTGTTGTGTATGTTTTTGTAATCAACTGATCGTACTTGATGTTTAAAGTTATGATATCTAATATTAGTATTACTTGTTTTATTGTGCAACTTATCTCTATGCGCCGTTTTCATGTTTCCTTTGTTCTTGCTTACTTGTTTTTATTTTTGCTTTTAACTTTATCCTAGCTTATTTTATTCTACTATGGCTATATGATTTTTATTTACTTTTATGAAACTGTGAACTTGTAGTATATACTTCATTATATACACTTGTTACACTATTTATTTGCTGTTTTGTTTTTACTTACTACTTCTTTTGCTACTCTTCTACAGTATTCTATGAACTTAGGTCGTATTTCATTATTACTTATTATATTAGCGAAATTTTTTACTTTTATATCTACCTTTATGTTATTCTCTGTTTCGTATCTTGCTTTTCCGAAAATGGGGCATTCTGACAAAATATGCTCAACACTTTCTTCTTTTGCAGGGTCGCAGACGCACGACGGACTCTCCTTGCATCTGAAGCGGTTCAGGTACCCGGAGAATCCGCCATGGCCCGTCAACACCTGCACCAGCAGTGGATCCAGGTCAATCTTTTTGACGAGCTTGTAGGCCCCTAAAGCAGTCGGGAAAAATAACTTTGTGACTCCCGCTGTTTGCTCGCTCGTATAGCGCCGTTCCCATTTGTCAAGCGTATCTTGGCGTATGATACGCCTGACAAATGACACCGGGCACCGGTCGTAGTCCGGTCTCGTCTTTAGCCTCAGCGCAGCCTCCTTCGCCAGAACGTCAGCTCGTTCGTTTCCCTCCAAACCTGCATGGGCCTTGATCCAATGGAGTTTTATGGTCTTACCATTAAGAGCCATATTGTGGATGATTTGCCTGCTCTTTACAGCTAGGGGATGGAGGGAATCACTGCTTGTTAGCGTTTCGAGCGCGGCTCGGGAGTCGCTGTAAATACTGAAGACGAGACTGGTCTTACTATTTTCCGCGATTTCAACTGCCTTTGCGAGAGCCAAAAGTTCAGCCTGATAGACAGTGCAGAACTGCTCCAACCTGAGTTTCTTGGTTTTGGTCTCCGCCCCATTATCCCACATGGATACTGCGGCGCCGACCTTTCCTTCTATCTTACTACCGTCAGTGTAGATTTTCGGCCCACCATGCTCAGTCTGGAGCAGCTCTGCACTGCATGTTACGAGATCAAACTCAAGCTTCGCCTGCATCGCCGGGTGTGGCGTATCCGTGTATTGCGTTGGAGCCTCAACGCTTCGGTCTTCTACTACTCTCCGGGAGTGTCCTCGCTTTACCTCATAAAGGGAGGCTGCTTCCTGGATTCTTAGGTCCAGAGGAAGCAGTCCGGAGAGTAGTAGAACCGAGTTGAGAGAAGTGGTTCGGTAAGCTTTTACCAACTTTTGCGCGAAACCCCGTTGCACCTCATTGAGGTACTTTTTGACACTTATCTTTTCAGACGCCGGAGCCCACGCGCTTGCTGCGTACATGACGATCGGCTCTATGACAGCTACATAGATCGTCCTAACGATCTCCGGGGACAGACCCCACTGCACTTTTGCCGCTCTGGCCAGCTGTTTATATATGTTCAGGGCCTTCCGACAGACATTGGCTACGTGGGTGTTAAAAGTGAGCTTGTTGTCTATCGTCAGGCCCAGAACTTTTATGTCTCTTGACATGGCAATGTCCTCCCCCCCCATCCGCAATTGTGGTGTGTCGTGTTTTAGCTTGTTTGTTATTATCATAGCCTTGGTCTTTTGCGGCGCGAACTTGAGTTTGTTCACGACACCCCACTCCCGGACATGGGCGAGGGCTCCATTTGCCTGTATTTGGACGTCCAGAGCGGTTTCCCCGGAGAAAATCAAGACAACGTCGTCTGCGAAGGCTTGACAGTAGTTTCCTCTGCGTTCCAGGTCCTTTAGTAGAGGGTCCAACAGGAGGTTCCAGAACGTAGGGCCCCCCACTGACCCCTGGACACAGCCTTTG
This sequence comes from Pyrausta purpuralis, assembly GCA_963924145.1. NCBI lineage: Eukaryota > Metazoa > Arthropoda > Insecta > Lepidoptera > Crambidae > Pyrausta > Pyrausta purpuralis. The sequence continues at coordinate 28,332,010 of OZ001650.1, forward strand.
CTAGTTTCCGCGGCGTATTCGGCTCCTGCATACCTTACCCTTACCCGTCGATCGGTCAGATAGCTATCTACAACCCTGCGGATGTTTTTAGAACATCTTGTTTCCGCTAATCGGCATCGGATAGCAGGCCACCACGCGCTGTCAAAGGCTCCCTCTATGTCCAGTGACACCATGACCAGCAGTTTCTTTTTCTTTAGCTGGGTTTTTATGTAGGTCATCATATCATAGAGGGAGTCTTCGGTACTGCGCTGTGGTGTGAAACCGTACTGCCTTTTGCTTTGGCTGACGAGGGTGTACCATCTGATCCGGCGGACGAGCATCTTCTCCCAAACCTTACCCAATATTGGCAAAAGGCCAATCGGTCTGTATGATTTGGGATGAGTGTAGTCCTCCTTACCGGGTTTGGGCAAGATAACGACCACCGCTTCTTTCCATGCTGAGGGGAAATAAGAAAGGTCTAAGCACTTATTCAGGATGGCTAGAAATAGCTCTGGGTTTTTGTTTATAGCAGCTACACATATGTCCGCCGTTAATCCGTCTACCCCAGGCGCCTTCTTTGGGTTGAAGCTACAAGCAGCCCACCGCAGCTCTTCTAGGGTGAACGGGGGGTCAGATGATTCATCATCTCTACCACCGTTCACTTCTTCAGCTCTCTGCCTTATGAGTTTGTGGGCTTCACTATCGGCTTGTGCTTCGTCTCTGGGGTAGAAGGTCTCCGAAAAGACTTTGGCAGACTCCTCTCCTCCCAGAGCTATTCCATCTCGGACTAGCGGCACATCCTCGTGGCGTTTGGTCGTTCTACCAATGACCCGGTAGATCCCATCCCACATTGATTCCCTCTCTTGCTTTGTGCAAAACTCCTTCCAGCTCTGGGTTTTAGTGTTTTTCAGGAGCTGCACGTATTCGTCCTTGATTTGAAGGTACTCCTGCAGGACTCTCTCACGGCGAGCAGGTGCTGCGCCTGATATGCGTCGTCTAAACTTTTTCACTTCAGCTTTCTTGACTGACAGCTCCTCCGTCCACCAAGGCAATCCTTTTCTCTTTTTGTCAACTATTTTAGGTATCGTATTTTCGCATGCTATTTCTATTCCTTTTGTAAGAGTGTGTATTATCTGATCTAATTTTTCTATTGTTTCTATTTTACTTATTTCTTCTATTACTAAATTTTCCCTCTCCCAATTTTGACCTAATTTTTCCGTAAATTCTACCCAATTCGCTTTCTTTGTGTTATACTTTCTGGTTGATCTCTTGATGTCAATACCTTGTGATTTTTCTAAGTTGATTTCGAAAAGGATTGCCTTGTGATCGGAAACTGTCAAGTTCGCGTCCAGTCTCCAGTTCTCGATTTTGGCGAGCATATCCGCACTGCACGCCGTGATGTCTACGCAGCTCCTGAACCTCCTGCCTCCTCTGTGATAGTCAAACGTGGGTTCCGTGCCTTGGTTCAGTAGATGTAAGCCCATCTCGTCTAAAGCTGCTCCCAAACTCTCACCCCTCCTATTTGTTTCCGCGCTCCCCCACCAGATGTTCCAGGCGTTCACATCGCCGCCAAATACCACGCGCCTATTTCCTATACTGTCCAGGATCTTTTGGATGGTCTCGATGTCGTCATCTATATTTCCTTCACCCTCCAGGTACACCGACACGGCTATGATTTCCCAGGCTTCGGTCCTCAGCTTTGCCACGACTATGTTTTCGGTAGTCAAAGTGGGATATTGGGTGATGTCGATTGTGTCATCGAACAGCACAATGGCGGATTTGATGGTTTTGTCCGTTTGGGACTCGCATTGTACTGTTCGGGTGCCCTGGTAGGTCTTCATCCTTTTGATGGATCCGGTGTAAGGCTCCTGAACCAGCGCAAACGAGACACGGCGCTTCAGGCCCTCCAATATTATCTCGTCAGTTGCGTGACTGCACCTTTGTAAGTTCGCCTGTAACGCGCGGTACTGGTCAGACGGGGCGGAAGAGTTATTTGTGCGCAGCAGATTGGTGCCCGGGGCAACTTTAGCAGTACGCCACTGCGGAACGGGCTATGCTATCCCACTTACGTCGCACCGGGCAATCTGAACTGAAGGCGTTGTGCTCAGTGTCTCCCAGCTTTGCCTTCTGGCAGTTTCGGCATGTCGGGGGCTCAGCCGCGATGTAGTCGGCGCACTGTGCTCGGAGGTGTGGGCCTCCACAATGCGAGCACGAGTCCTCAGTCTCCCGACAGGTCTTTTTGCTGTGTCCATATCCCAAGCAGCGCGAGCATTGGACCAGCGGAGACTGGTCCTCTGCCCTCAGGCGCTGCATGTCAATATGCACACAGCTTGCCTCAATGAGTCTGCCCCAGGCTCGCGGCGAGACACTCAGCACCACGTGCATCTGGTGGGGGTTCCTGGCCGATTTTTTATATCTTATGACCGCCCTCCGGTCATCATCGTGTAGGTCTTTAAATATATTTTTGTTTTGAGTGTGGAGGGCCTTGAGGACATCGTCGTCTGAGTTGTATTTGTTGACATTTCTGATGATGATGAGTGGGTCTTTGTTCTTTATTTCCTCAACTTTTAAGTTATTCCCATCTTTCCTTATCTTTTCCTTGACCCTGTCTACTTCCGCTTTTGTTTTACAGCCGAGAATGACTTTGCTGTCCCTAGCTTTACGTATTCTGTGGATTTGAAATCCTTCCTCTCTAGCCCTCACAGCACCTCTTACTTTGTCCATAATTTGGTCACCGGTCTCAGTCTCATCAGTTGACTGTATGACGACCGAGTGAACCGCGGCATGTTTTGGCGATTGCCTCATCGGAGAAGTCGCGGCTACACTCGCGTACGTCCCTTTTACCTCCCTTTCGTGGCTCTTTACTAACTCTTCTTTTAGTATTTGCATCTCTCTTCTGTTTTCTTCTATCTGCTTACTATGTTCCATCAATCTATCTAACAGCTTATTTTCCAAACTGATTTTCTCTTTTTCCACCTCTTCGTCCACTCTGCTTTCTTTTTCCTGATCTGTTGACTCGGTGACCGTGTCAGTTATTCTTACTTCCACTTTCCTCTCCAACTCCGCCTCCTTTACCAATTGGTAAAGTCTTTCGAGGGCCTGTGTAACTTCATTCTTTATGTCAGTTTTGATGTTTTTTGAATTTTTCAGATGAAGTTTGGCCTTTGTGAGCATTGCTTTGGCCTCGCTGGTCCTGTTGATATATTTTGGCTCCACCCGCGGGGAGACACTGAGAGCCTCTGTTGAAGCCCTGCGGGCGGCCGTCGGCTGTGATAGGGCCTTAGCCTTGACCAGTCGGGTTGCAGGGACCACCTTCTTTGGTGAGTTAGGGGATTTGGATGGTCCGTCCACCTTCCCTGCCTCCCATTCGCCAGTGAGCCGCCGGACCAACGAGTCCTGTGTCTTAGCCGGTGCTTTCGAGGGGCCTGCCCTCTGTTCGTCATCGAGCGTGCTGCTAGAGCCCGCCGTCTTTTGTCCCCCGGTCATCTTTTTAATGGGCGTGTGGATGCCGAACATTTTGTGGGAACGCGTATAAGTCAAAAGGGGATATATTTTTGAAAAAGAAAATAAAAGTGTAAATTTAGCGTACAATAGGATACGCTATCTTAAACAATTAAAGAAAAACAATATAATTACTAACGTAAAGTTAATGTGTCAAACTTAATACCGATTTCAACTTATGTGAAAGTATACTACTATAATTATTCTTGCAGGTTCCGCTGTAGCTGTAAAATATAAAATCTGCGGTCACCTGATGTCCAAGTTTCAAATTAAGATACAAAGGAATTTCTGTCGGTAAAACACTATAATATAAACGTTATTGGCAAAATACGACCAAAATCAATTGATAACTAGGCGAACGCAAGTCAAAAGACACTGCACTCTAGCCTCTACCCTATGTGCTGGTCAAAATATATAAAATAAGAACTCCGTTTTCTACTATAATCACACCTAGCCTTGGTAGTAAGTGAAATATGGGAGGGCGGGCGGGCGACTTTTTGCTTTCCTTTGATGTTAGCGGCGCAAACGGGGTGTCCGCGGATAGGTCTCGGCTAGGCGCACAATATCTAATAAGAAAGCACACAGGGTTGTCAAAGAAAAATTTTCAGTAGGGCTGAAAAACCGAAATATTACTATGAAATGTACTTTTGAAAATTTATATCTCGAAAAGTATAAGTCGCAGCGCGCTGAAAACAATTTTGGCGTGCTCTAATTAACGGACACTACGATTTAGAAACAAAAAATTTTGAAAAAGTGATCACGCAAAAACACTTAGAAAAATTTCGATCAAAATTTGTATGAAGATTTCGAAATTATGTAAAAAATGTCAAAATTAAATATAAATATATGCTTTTAATCGCTTCTTTCAACGTAAATAAATAGGAACCAGTAAATAAAATTTTATAGAAGCGCAAAAAGTGCTAATATTTCAGCTTTCAGTATTGAAAATGTATACTTTCTATGAAAATCGCTACCAGCCTTTATACCTCGGTTCGGTATAAGAAAAACGTATGTTTTGCGAATTTTTTGCGTTCCTTTGATGTTAGCGGCGCAAACGGGGTGTCCGCGGATAGGTCTCGGCTAGGCGCACAATATCTAATAAGAAAGCACACAGGGTTGTCAAAGAAAAATTTTCAGTAGGGCTGAAAAACCGAAATATTACTATGAAATGTACTTTTGAAAATTTATATCTCGAAAAGTATAAGTCGCAGCGCGCTGAAAACAATTTTGGCGTGCTCTAATTAACGGACACTACGATTTAGAAACAAAAAATTTTGAAAAAGTGATCACGCAAAAACACTTAGAAAAATTTCGATCAAAATTTGTATGAAGATTTCGAAATTATGTAAAAAATGTCAAAATTAAATATAAATATATGCTTTTAATCGCTTCTTTCAACGTAAATAAATAGGAACCAGTAAATAAAATTTTATAGAAGCGCAAAAAGTGCTAATATTTCAGCTTTCAGTATTGAAAATGTATACTTTCTATGAAAATCGCTACCAGCCTTTATACCTCGGTTCGGTATAAGAAAAACGTATGTTTTGCGAATTTTTTGCGTTCCTTTGATGTTAGCGGCGCAAACGGGGTGTCCGCGGATAGGTCTCGGCTAGGCGCACAATATCTAATAAGAAAGCACACAGGGTTGTCAAAGAAAAATTTTCAGTAGGGCTGAAAAACCGAAATATTACTATGAAATGTACTTTTGAAAATTTATATCTCGAAAAGTATAAGTCGCAGCGCGCTGAAAACAATTTTGGCGTGCTCTAATTAACGGACACTACGATTTAGAAACAAAAAATTTTGAAAAAGTGATCACGCAAAAACACTTAGAAAAATTTCGATCAAAATTTGTATGAAGATTTCGAAATTATGTAAAAAATGTCAAAATTAAATATAAATATATGCTTTTAATCGCTTCTTTCAACGTAAATAAATAGGAACCAGTAAATAAAATTTTATAGAAGCGCAAAAAGTGCTAATATTTCAGCTTTCAGTATTGAAAATGTATACTTTCTATGAAAATCGCTACCAGCCTTTATACCTCGGTTCGGTATAAGAAAAACGTATGTTTTGCGAATTTTTTGCGTTCCTTTGATGTTAGCGGCGCAAACGGGGTGTCCGCGGATAGGTCTCGGCTAGGCGCACAATATCTAATAAGAAAGCACACAGGGTTGTCAAAGAAAAATTTTCAGTAGGGCTGAAAAACCGAAATATTACTATGAAATGTACTTTTGAAAATTTATATCTCGAAAAGTATAAGTCGCAGCGCGCTGAAAACAATTTTGGCGTGCTCTAATTAACGGACACTACGATTTAGAAACAAAAAATTTTGAAAAAGTGATCACGCAAAAACACTTAGAAAAATTTCGATCAAAATTTGTATGAAGATTTCGAAATTATGTAAAAAATGTCAAAATTAAATATAAATATATGCTTTTAATCGCTTCTTTCAACGTAAATAAATAGGAACCAGTAAATAAAATTTTATAGAAGCGCAAAAAGTGCTAATATTTCAGCTTTCAGTATTGAAAATGTATACTTTCTATGAAAATCGCTACCAGCCTTTATACCTCGGTTCGGTATAAGAAAAACGTATGTTTTGCGAATTTTTTGCGTTCCTTTGATGTTAGCGGCGCAAACGGGGTGTCCGCGGATAGGTCTCGGCTAGGCGCACAATATCTAATAAGAAAGCACACAGGGTTGTCAAAGAAAAATTTTCAGTAGGGCTGAAAAACCGAAATATTACTATGAAATGTACTTTTGAAAATTTATATCTCGAAAAGTATAAGTCGCAGCGCGCTGAAAACAATTTTGGCGTGCTCTAATTAACGGACACTACGATTTAGAAACAAAAAATTTTGAAAAAGTGATCACGCAAAAACACTTAGAAAAATTTCGATCAAAATTTGTATGAAGATTTCGAAATTATGTAAAAAATGTCAAAATTAAATATAAATATATGCTTTTAATCGCTTCTTTCAACGTAAATAAATAGGAACCAGTAAATAAAATTTTATAGAAGCGCAAAAAGTGCTAATATTTCAGCTTTCAGTATTGAAAATGTATACTTTCTATGAAAATCGCTACCAGCCTTTATACCTCGGTTCGGTATAAGAAAAACGTATGTTTTGCGAATTTTTTGCGTTCCTTTGATGTTAGCGGCGCAAACGGGGTGTCCGCGGATAGGTCTCGGCTAGGCGCACAATATCTAATAAGAAAGCACACAGGGTTGTCAAAGAAAAATTTTCAGTAGGGCTGAAAAACCGAAATATTACTATGAAATGTACTTTTGAAAATTTATATCTCGAAAAGTATAAGTCGCAGCGCGCTGAAAACAATTTTGGCGTGCTCTAATTAACGGACACTACGATTTAGAAACAAAAAATTTTGAAAAAGTGATCACGCAAAAACACTTAGAAAAATTTCGATCAAAATTTGTATGAAGATTTCGAAATTATGTAAAAAATGTCAAAATTAAATATAAATATATGCTTTTAATCGCTTCTTTCAACGTAAATAAATAGGAACCAGTAAATAAAATTTTATAGAAGCGCAAAAAGTGCTAATATTTCAGCTTTCAGTATTGAAAATGTATACTTTCTATGAAAATCGCTACCAGCCTTTATACCTCGGTTCGGTATAAGAAAAACGTATGTTTTGCGAATTTTTTGCGTTCCTTTGATGTTAGCGGCGCAAACGGGGTGTCCGCGGATAGGTCTCGGCTAGGCGCACAATATCTAATAAGAAAGCACACAGGGTTGTCAAAGAAAAATTTTCAGTAGGGCTGAAAAACCGAAATATTACTATGAAATGTACTTTTGAAAATTTATATCTCGAAAAGTATAAGTCGCAGCGCGCTGAAAACAATTTTGGCGTGCTCTAATTAACGGACACTACGATTTAGAAACAAAAAATTTTGAAAAAGTGATCACGCAAAAACACTTAGAAAAATTTCGATCAAAATTTGTATGAAGATTTCGAAATTATGTAAAAAATGTCAAAATTAAATATAAATATATGCTTTTAATCGCTTCTTTCAACGTAAATAAATAGGAACCAGTAAATAAAATTTTATAGAAGCGCAAAAAGTGCTAATATTTCAGCTTTCAGTATTGAAAATGTATACTTTCTATGAAAATCGCTACCAGCCTTTATACCTCGGTTCGGTATAAGAAAAACGTATGTTTTGCGAATTTTTTGCGTTCCTTTGATGTTAGCGGCGCAAACGGGGTGTCCGCGGATAGGTCTCGGCTAGGCGCACAATATCTAATAAGAAAGCACACAGGGTTGTCAAAGAAAAATTTTCAGTAGGGCTGAAAAACCGAAATATTACTATGAAATGTACTTTTGAAAATTTATATCTCGAAAAGTATAAGTCGCAGCGCGCTGAAAACAATTTTGGCGTGCTCTAATTAACGGACACTACGATTTAGAAACAAAAAATTTTGAAAAAGTGATCACGCAAAAACACTTAGAAAAATTTCGATCAAAATTTGTATGAAGATTTCGAAATTATGTAAAAAATGTCAAAATTAAATATAAATATATGCTTTTAATCGCTTCTTTCAACGTAAATAAATAGGAACCAGTAAATAAAATTTTATAGAAGCGCAAAAAGTGCTAATATTTCAGCTTTCAGTATTGAAAATGTATACTTTCTATGAAAATCGCTACCAGCCTTTATACCTCGGTTCGGTATAAGAAAAACGTATGTTTTGCGAATTTTTTGCGTTCCTTTGATGTTAGCGGCGCAAACGGGGTGTCCGCGGATAGGTCTCGGCTAGGCGCACAATATCTAATAAGAAAGCACACAGGGTTGTCAAAGAAAAATTTTCAGTAGGGCTGAAAAACCGAAATATTACTATGAAATGTACTTTTGAAAATTTATATCTCGAAAAGTATAAGTCGCAGCGCGCTGAAAACAATTTTGGCGTGCTCTAATTAACGGACACTACGATTTAGAAACAAAAAATTTTGAAAAAGTGATCACGCAAAAACACTTAGAAAAATTTCGATCAAAATTTGTATGAAGATTTCGAAATTATGTAAAAAATGTCAAAATTAAATATAAATATATGCTTTTAATCGCTTCTTTCAACGTAAATAAATAGGAACCAGTAAATAAAATTTTATAGAAGCGCAAAAAGTGCTAATATTTCAGCTTTCAGTATTGAAAATGTATACTTTCTATGAAAATCGCTACCAGCCTTTATACCTCGGTTCGGTATAAGAAAAACGTATGTTTTGCGAATTTTTTGCGTTCCTTTGATGTTAGCGGCGCAAACGGGGTGTCCGCGGATAGGTCTCGGCTAGGCGCACAATATCTAATAAGAAAGCACACAGGGTTGTCAAAGAAAAATTTTCAGTAGGGCTGAAAAACCGAAATATTACTATGAAATGTACTTTTGAAAATTTATATCTCGAAAAGTATAAGTCGCAGCGCGCTGAAAACAATTTTGGCGTGCTCTAATTAACGGACACTACGATTTAGAAACAAAAAATTTTGAAAAAGTGATCACGCAAAAACACTTAGAAAAATTTCGATCAAAATTTGTATGAAGATTTCGAAATTATGTAAAAAATGTCAAAATTAAATATAAATATATGCTTTTAATCGCTTCTTTCAACGTAAATAAATAGGAACCAGTAAATAAAATTTTATAGAAGCGCAAAAAGTGCTAATATTTCAGCTTTCAGTATTGAAAATGTATACTTTCTATGAAAATCGCTACCAGCCTTTATACCTCGGTTCGGTATAAGAAAAACGTATGTTTTGCGAATTTTTTGCGTTCCTTTGATGTTAGCGGCGCAAACGGGGTGTCCGCGGATAGGTCTCGGCTAGGCGCACAATATCTAATAAGAAAGCACACAGGGTTGTCAAAGAAAAATTTTCAGTAGGGCTGAAAAACCGAAATATTACTATGAAATGTACTTTTGAAAATTTATATCTCGAAAAGTATAAGTCGCAGCGCGCTGAAAACAATTTTGGCGTGCTCTAATTAACGGACACTACGATTTAGAAACAAAAAATTTTGAAAAAGTGATCACGCAAAAACACTTAGAAAAATTTCGATCAAAATTTGTATGAAGATTTCGAAATTATGTAAAAAATGTCAAAATTAAATATAAATATATGCTTTTAATCGCTTCTTTCAACGTAAATAAATAGGAACCAGTAAATAAAATTTTATAGAAGCGCAAAAAGTGCTAATATTTCAGCTTTCAGTATTGAAAATGTATACTTTCTATGAAAATCGCTACCAGCCTTTATACCTCGGTTCGGTATAAGAAAAACGTATGTTTTGCGAATTTTTTGCGTTCCTTTGATGTTAGCGGCGCAAACGGGGTGTCCGCGGATAGGTCTCGGCTAGGCGCACAATATCTAATAAGAAAGCACACAGGGTTGTCAAAGAAAAATTTTCAGTAGGGCTGAAAAACCGAAATATTACTATGAAATGTACTTTTGAAAATTTATATCTCGAAAAGTATAAGTCGCAGCGCGCTGAAAACAATTTTGGCGTGCTCTAATTAACGGACACTACGATTTAGAAACAAAAAATTTTGAAAAAGTGATCACGCAAAAACACTTAGAAAAATTTCGATCAAAATTTGTATGAAGATTTCGAAATTATGTAAAAAATGTCAAAATTAAATATAAATATATGCTTTTAATCGCTTCTTTCAACGTAAATAAATAGGAACCAGTAAATAAAATTTTATAGAAGCGCAAAAAGTGCTAATATTTCAGCTTTCAGTATTGAAAATGTATACTTTCTATGAAAATCGCTACCAGCCTTTATACCTCGGTTCGGTATAAGAAAAACGTATGTTTTGCGAATTTTTTGCGTTCCTTTGATGTTAGCGGCGCAAACGGGGTGTCCGCGGATAGGTCTCGGCTAGGCGCACAATATCTAATAAGAAAGCACACAGGGTTGTCAAAGAAAAATTTTCAGTAGGGCTGAAAAACCGAAATATTACTATGAAATGTACTTTTGAAAATTTATATCTCGAAAAGTATAAGTCGCAGCGCGCTGAAAACAATTTTGGCGTGCTCTAATTAACGGACACTACGATTTAGAAACAAAAAATTTTGAAAAAGTGATCACGCAAAAACACTTAGAAAAATTTCGATCAAAATTTGTATGAAGATTTCGAAATTATGTAAAAAATGTCAAAATTAAATATAAATATATGCTTTTAATCGCTTCTTTCAACGTAAATAAATAGGAACCAGTAAATAAAATTTTATAGAAGCGCAAAAAGTGCTAATATTTCAGCTTTCAGTATTGAAAATGTATACTTTCTATGAAAATCGCTACCAGCCTTTATACCTCGGTTCGGTATAAGAAAAACGTATGTTTTGCGAATTTTTTGCGTTCCTTTGATGTTAGCGGCGCAAACGGGGTGTCCGCGGATAGGTCTCGGCTAGGCGCACAATATCTAATAAGAAAGCACACAGGGTTGTCAAAGAAAAATTTTCAGTAGGGCTGAAAAACCGAAATATTACTATGAAATGTACTTTTGAAAATTTATATCTCGAAAAGTATAAGTCGCAGCGCGCTGAAAACAATTTTGGCGTGCTCTAATTAACGGACACTACGATTTAGAAACAAAAAATTTTGAAAAAGTGATCACGCAAAAACACTTAGAAAAATTTCGATCAAAATTTGTATGAAGATTTCGAAATTATGTAAAAAATGTCAAAATTAAATATAAATATATGCTTTTAATCGCTTCTTTCAACGTAAATAAATAGGAACCAGTAAATAAAATTTTATAGAAGCGCAAAAAGTGCTAATATTTCAGCTTTCAGTATTGAAAATGTATACTTTCTATGAAAATCGCTACCAGCCTTTATACCTCGGTTCGGTATAAGAAAAACGTATGTTTTGCGAATTTTTTGCGTTCCTTTGATGTTAGCGGCGCAAACGGGGTGTCCGCGGATAGGTCTCGGCTAGGCGCACAATATCTAATAAGAAAGCACACAGGGTTGTCAAAGAAAAATTTTCAGTAGGGCTGAAAAACCGAAATATTACTATGAAATGTACTTTTGAAAATTTATATCTCGAAAAGTATAAGTCGCAGCGCGCTGAAAACAATTTTGGCGTGCTCTAATTAACGGACACTACGATTTAGAAACAAAAAATTTTGAAAAAGTGATCACGCAAAAACACTTAGAAAAATTTCGATCAAAATTTGTATGAAGATTTCGAAATTATGTAAAAAATGTCAAAATTAAATATAAATATATGCTTTTAATCGCTTCTTTCAACGTAAATAAATAGGAACCAGTAAATAAAATTTTATAGAAGCGCAAAAAGTGCTAATATTTCAGCTTTCAGTATTGAAAATGTATACTTTCTATGAAAATCGCTACCAGCCTTTATACCTCGGTTCGGTATAAGAAAAACGTATGTTTTGCGAATTTTTTGCGTTCCTTTGATGTTAGCGGCGCAAACGGGGTGTCCGCGGATAGGTCTCGGCTAGGCGCACAATATCTAATAAGAAAGCACACAGGGTTGTCAAAGAAAAATTTTCAGTAGGGCTGAAAAACCGAAATATTACTATGAAATGTACTTTTGAAAATTTATATCTCGAAAAGTATAAGTCGCAGCGCGCTGAAAACAATTTTGGCGTGCTCTAATTAACGGACACTACGATTTAGAAACAAAAAATTTTGAAAAAGTGATCACGCAAAAACACTTAGAAAAATTTCGATCAAAATTTGTATGAAGATTTCGAAATTATGTAAAAAATGTCAAAATTAAATATAAATATATGCTTTTAATCGCTTCTTTCAACGTAAATAAATAGGAACCAGTAAATAAAATTTTATAGAAGCGCAAAAAGTGCTAATATTTCAGCTTTCAGTATTGAAAATGTATACTTTCTATGAAAATCGCTACCAGCCTTTATACCTCGGTTCGGTATAAGAAAAACGTATGTTTTGCGAATTTTTTGCGTTCCTTTGATGTTAGCGGCGCAAACGGGGTGTCCGCGGATAGGTCTCGGCTAGGCGCACAATATCTAATAAGAAAGCACACAGGGTTGTCAAAGAAAAATTTTCAGTAGGGCTGAAAAACCGAAATATTACTATGAAATGTACTTTTGAAAATTTATATCTCGAAAAGTATAAGTCGCAGCGCGCTGAAAACAATTTTGGCGTGCTCTAATTAACGGACACTACGATTTAGAAACAAAAAATTTTGAAAAAGTGATCACGCAAAAACACTTAGAAAAATTTCGATCAAAATTTGTATGAAGATTTCGAAATTATGTAAAAAATGTCAAAATTAAATATAAATATATGCTTTTAATCGCTTCTTTCAACGTAAATAAATAGGAACCAGTAAATAAAATTTTATAGAAGCGCAAAAAGTGCTAATATTTCAGCTTTCAGTATTGAAAATGTATACTTTCTATGAAAATCGCTACCAGCCTTTATACCTCGGTTCGGTATAAGAAAAACGTATGTTTTGCGAATTTTTTGCGTTCCTTTGATGTTAGCGGCGCAAACGGGGTGTCCGCGGATAGGTCTCGGCTAGGCGCACAATATCTAATAAGAAAGCACACAGGGTTGTCAAAGAAAAATTTTCAGTAGGGCTGAAAAACCGAAATATTACTATGAAATGTACTTTTGAAAATTTATATCTCGAAAAGTATAAGTCGCAGCGCGCTGAAAACAATTTTGGCGTGCTCTAATTAACGGACACTACGATTTAGAAACAAAAAATTTTGAAAAAGTGATCACGCAAAAACACTTAGAAAAATTTCGATCAAAATTTGTATGAAGATTTCGAAATTATGTAAAAAATGTCAAAATTAAATATAAATATATGCTTTTAATCGCTTCTTTCAACGTAAATAAATAGGAACCAGTAAATAAAATTTTATAGAAGCGCAAAAAGTGCTAATATTTCAGCTTTCAGTATTGAAAATGTATACTTTCTATGAAAATCGCTACCAGCCTTTATACCTCGGTTCGGTATAAGAAAAACGTATGTTTTGCGAATTTTTTGCGTTCCTTTGATGTTAGCGGCGCAAACGGGGTGTCCGCGGATAGGTCTCGGCTAGGCGCACAATATCTAATAAGAAAGCACACAGGGTTGTCAAAGAAAAATTTTCAGTAGGGCTGAAAAACCGAAATATTACTATGAAATGTACTTTTGAAAATTTATATCTCGAAAAGTATAAGTCGCAGCGCGCTGAAAACAATTTTGGCGTGCTCTAATTAACGGACACTACGATTTAGAAACAAAAAATTTTGAAAAAGTGATCACGCAAAAACACTTAGAAAAATTTCGATCAAAATTTGTATGAAGATTTCGAAATTATGTAAAAAATGTCAAAATTAAATATAAATATATGCTTTTAATCGCTTCTTTCAACGTAAATAAATAGGAACCAGTAAATAAAATTTTATAGAAGCGCAAAAAGTGCTAATATTTCAGCTTTCAGTATTGAAAATGTATACTTTCTATGAAAATCGCTACCAGCCTTTATACCTCGGTTCGGTATAAGAAAAACGTATGTTTTGCGAATTTTTTGCGTTCCTTTGATGTTAGCGGCGCAAACGGGGTGTCCGCGGATAGGTCTCGGCTAGGCGCACAATATCTAATAAGAAAGCACACAGGGTTGTCAAAGAAAAATTTTCAGTAGGGCTGAAAAACCGAAATATTACTATGAAATGTACTTTTGAAAATTTATATCTCGAAAAGTATAAGTCGCAGCGCGCTGAAAACAATTTTGGCGTGCTCTAATTAACGGACACTACGATTTAGAAACAAAAAATTTTGAAAAAGTGATCACGCAAAAACACTTAGAAAAATTTCGATCAAAATTTGTATGAAGATTTCGAAATTATGTAAAAAATGTCAAAATTAAATATAAATATATGCTTTTAATCGCTTCTTTCAACGTAAATAAATAGGAACCAGTAAATAAAATTTTATAGAAGCGCAAAAAGTGCTAATATTTCAGCTTTCAGTATTGAAAATGTATACTTTCTATGAAAATCGCTACCAGCCTTTATACCTCGGTTCGGTATAAGAAAAACGTATGTTTTGCGAATTTTTTGCGTTCCTTTGATGTTAGCGGCGCAAACGGGGTGTCCGCGGATAGGTCTCGGCTAGGCGCACAATATCTAATAAGAAAGCACACAGGGTTGTCAAAGAAAAATTTTCAGTAGGGCTGAAAAACCGAAATATTACTATGAAATGTACTTTTGAAAATTTATATCTCGAAAAGTATAAGTCGCAGCGCGCTGAAAACAATTTTGGCGTGCTCTAATTAACGGACACTACGATTTAGAAACAAAAAATTTTGAAAAAGTGATCACGCAAAAACACTTAGAAAAATTTCGATCAAAATTTGTATGAAGATTTCGAAATTATGTAAAAAATGTCAAAATTAAATATAAATATATGCTTTTAATCGCTTCTTTCAACGTAAATAAATAGGAACCAGTAAATAAAATTTTATAGAAGCGCAAAAAGTGCTAATATTTCAGCTTTCAGTATTGAAAATGTATACTTTCTATGAAAATCGCTACCAGCCTTTATACCTCGGTTCGGTATAAGAAAAACGTATGTTTTGCGAATTTTTTGCGTTCCTTTGATGTTAGCGGCGCAAACGGGGTGTCCGCGGATAGGTCTCGGCTAGGCGCACAATATCTAATAAGAAAGCACACAGGGTTGTCAAAGAAAAATTTTCAGTAGGGCTGAAAAACCGAAATATTACTATGAAATGTACTTTTGAAAATTTATATCTCGAAAAGTATAAGTCGCAGCGCGCTGAAAACAATTTTGGCGTGCTCTAATTAACGGACACTACGATTTAGAAACAAAAAATTTTGAAAAAGTGATCACGCAAAAACACTTAGAAAAATTTCGATCAAAATTTGTATGAAGATTTCGAAATTATGTAAAAAATGTCAAAATTAAATATAAATATATGCTTTTAATCGCTTCTTTCAACGTAAATAAATAGGAACCAGTAAATAAAATTTTATAGAAGCGCAAAAAGTGCTAATATTTCAGCTTTCAGTATTGAAAATGTATACTTTCTATGAAAATCGCTACCAGCCTTTATACCTCGGTTCGGTATAAGAAAAACGTATGTTTTGCGAATTTTTGCGTTCCTTTGATGTTAGCGGCGCAAACGGGGTGTCCGCGGATAGGTCTCGGCTAGGCGCACAATATCTAATAAGAAAGCACACAGGGTTGT